>CM040245.1:103048220-103070869 GCA_022545495.1 Chrysanthemum lavandulifolium
GATTTTAGTTTTTGAATCATTTTTTCACTTGATCTTTAAAAAAAAAAAAAAAAAAAAAAAAAAAAATTGTTTTATAATATTGTTTGACAATTCTTAAAATGTATTTTAGTTAACAAAAATAATTATAAGTCATGTCGCCTATTTAGGCGGCAACAAAATATATATATATATATATATATATATATATATATATATATATATATATATATATATATATATATATATATACATAACCTCTATCGTTTGCGTCTCAAGCCTTTGGTCTTCAATTTCAATATCCTCAAAATAAAATGCAATATTTCATACATCAAGTCATAATTATTAAATATGTCATCAAAGGACCGGAAAATAAGAATATATTGAAAAGAAAGAGTAAAACAATAACTTATATGGTGTGGTAAAACTTGTGTTTTTTATCATCATAATTTCTGTTTACCGAGTGTATAAGCTAACCCTGTAAATTTTTCAAATATATATATATATTTTTTTTTTGAAATATGAGTAGAGTTGATAAAAGACGTAACAAAATCATAAACTAAATAATAAAATAACAAACTTGTTTGTATATCATGACAGTTTAATAACAAAATATCACGCATAAAACAAAGTAGGGAAATTGAGAGAATATCATAATGAAACTAAAAAAGTGATCACATAGTTGATATGAAAATCATTCACAATGAAGGAACTATATATTCCTCGTTTGATTTCTACAATTTTGTTTAATCTAAGCCATGGTACCTGTGAATGATCGAAGTCCAAGTAAATGTTTAAAAAAAGAGAATTTTGAATTCTGCAATAGAAAATGATGTATTATCTTTAACAATTTCTAGTATATAAAACATAAATGTTTTCCTTAATGGGTACATATTTTATTATGTTCCAATGACGCAAACATGAAAAATAGTTAATTTGTAAAATGTGTCAAGCGAGTCCATATATTATTGTATTTTTAACAATTTATAATGAACTACAATGGGCTCATAAAATATTTTATTATATTCTAATGGCTTACACATGAAAATGTTCTAATGGCTAAAAAAAAAAAAAAAAAAAAAAAATAGCAAAAGGATATGAGTTGTAAACACACCATTTACTGTTTCTCTCTTCTTCTTGTTTTAACTTTCTACCAAGAGAAACTTTTATTATAGAAATTTGAACATAATAGCATGTAACATCATGAATGATTTTTACCAAAAAAACATTCAATTAAAATCAATGTATCTCGGATGTATAAGCCTTGATAGAAAATCGAGCAAAATCCGTTAAAGTATGTTTTTCTTTGTGTTTGGACAACTTATACCTTGTGTTTCTTGTGTTGAATAAGCTTTATTAAAAACAAAATCTCTTAGTGCATGTCCCTCATGAGTCAAACGGGGTCAACTAATATGTGTTTATATCCAACAAATTTAACTATGCTGCAAATATTACAATTCCTAACTTTTAACCAAAGTTGAAAGTTTGTTTGTATCTAACAAAAAGAAAATCCTAAGAAGAATATAGTTGTCATTTACAACCGCCCATCACATTTCAAGTTTTTAAACCTATATTGGACAAACGTATCAAATGAAATTAAAACTAAACAAAGCTCAAACATACCATCTCTTATGAACTGGCATCTTCCAAAATAATCGCTCCAATATATGATATATTGATATCCTTTGGAGTTATTGTGTTTTGGTTAGGTTCACGTGAATGATGCTCATACACTCATCAAATAAAAAAGAAAGCATTAACCCTCCACAACTAATCAAATAACTGATTATATCAAATGGGTATCAAATTTTATCAGATAAAAGAAATTACAAAACAATCAATAATCTATACTATTTACCTTAAAAACGTTCTTCGTTAACGGTTTAACCTCCATTCACACTTATGCGATGAACATAAAAGATTAAACTAAAGTGATAGAGTTACTATAACCAATAAAAAAGACGAATGAAAATAACATAATACGAACATGATTAATTATATTTGAAAAGATGATGGCATTCAAGCAGCAAAACAAACGTGAAAACAAAGATATCTTACATAAAAATACAAAGATGGTAAAGAATATACCTTATTGCATGGAAATAATGAGCCTGTAAGTTTGAAAGTCAAAAAATAAGTTATCTATTGGAGATGAAACACTAAAAAAAGTTAGAATTGATCGACAATTGCGAAAGGAACAATGAATAAACGTACCTAGCTTCTTACTGTTATCAATCAGTGATGTCATATTTGAACAATGAATAAAATATGGAACACCATACTTACTGATTAGCTTGTTGAGAAATCATATTGTAACGCCCGACTCTAGATTTTTTTTTTTTTTTTTTTTTTTTTTTAAAGAAACTAACTTGACGTAACTCATAAACTGAAATAACTCAAACTAGACATATATTTACTTCATAGAAACTGTACATAACATTTACTATTCGATAAGACCCGTACATAACCAAAATGGGTTATTTTAGGCTAGAATGGCTTTATGCCAAACGCCCCCTTTACACGACACATATCACATGACTTGTTCTTAGACTACTAAAACAACTTGTAAGTGATTATAAACTACTTTAACACTAATATTAGACCTTGAAAGACACATGGGGCATTACAAGTAGAATCAAAGTGCTAGAATGAGCCGCTCGTAACCTATACCCGGCGTGGCGTTAATCTCCCAAAATGCAATCCTACTCGATATCTACAAGCCCCATCGCCTATCTTCAATTACCTACATGAAACATAAGTTTGAAAGCGGTAAGTCCTTGTGACTTAGTGAGTAAACGGAATAAATATGAAATGATACTTGCAATTTCTAACATAAACATAATAATCTATAACATGGTTAAATGGTACGACTTATAGTCGTATTTATACTGTACATGTCATAATCATAAGCTTGATTCTAAATTTTCTTATTGATAACATGATATCTAAGCACGTGCATTCGACTGAGCGATGCTTAATCGTCCTACTATGAGTGAGAACTTCCCCAGCCAACGAGTACTCTTCCACGGCTTCTATTTATCGTGATTTTACGATATGGGTCGTCCACTTAGGGCGTAAGTGCTTTTCAAGCACGGTTCATCCACATAGGATGCTTGGTCATCCACTTAGGATGCTACTATAAAAGCACGTGTCATCCACTTAGGATGCTACTATGGGAGTTCTACATCGTGTATTTCTTAGGCACGCTAAACTTGTCAATAATGCTTCTTGTGAGCATATTATTCATGATTTGTTTCGGCTATCTCCAAAACCTTGCACAAGTTCTAACATCATGTTTAATCTATTAACATGAAGCTAATGCACCGTTACTCACCTCTAGGTCTTAATTAGCGTTCCGTAAGCTTCCCACGAGCACCTACTCACAAGATAACCATTCTAACGCTATTAGGACATGCTAACACATTTATCTAACATGTATTGAGTCTATACAACTTAAACATGATCACCTAAGGTGTTATTTCATCATTAACACACTTTTCTAAAAATATATTTTGTGCAGAATTTTACGAGTTGCTGCGTATTTGAACTTTAGGCCAATTTAACTTCCAATTGAGCCAAAACTCAAAGAATAACAATTAAAGTACACTCCGAGAGCTACAACTTTCGTTCAGATTTCATCTTAATCCGACGAACGGTTTATTCACAGCAGCCCTTTCAAGTCTGCGCATCTTCTGAAAAACATTGCTGTCCCAAATTTAAATATTACCAATTCGACCCAAAACTCATGATAAGCTATTCTATTATACACCAAACTTATTTTACAGCTTATTTGACATATTAAGATCATTTTTCATCAGGCCCTTAAGCTATCTTACTAGTTTAATCACTTAATAAGCTTGTTCCAAACACCCTATAATTTACATACTTCATCACCATCAACAACTAACATCATGAATCTTTCTATATCATTAACCATAATTTAAGTACATGATTCCTAACATATTTATATCATAACAATAACACTTATAACTTCAATTTCATCATGATTCATCATAAATTAAAACTAGGGTTTCATCACCTCTAAATAAGCAATAAACAATTAAAACCTTCAATTTATATCATAAATCATGAAATCGTAATTTGTGTTTAACTACTTACCTTGATGGAGATTTCTTCAAATACTTAAAAGGCTTCTAAGATTACACCAAATTACCAAGGACACAAACCCTTAATCTTGAAGAAATCCTTGTATAATTTCTTGATAAAATGAAAGAAGTACTAGTTTCCCTCTTTTGTTTCTATGAAGCCACGTTCCTGAGATACATACATATACGTGTTTATATTTTGTAATCTCGAGTTTTTCTTCATCTTAAAGAAAGATACTCCACCTTATCTTGTAAGTTTTGAAGTTTGGCAAGGTTAGTCCTGTTGTTAAGTGTTTTGCAGATAGTCCTTTTACTAACCATTATGCATTCTAAGTCCTTTTCTTCATAAAATACTATCATTTGGTCCCTATAAATTCTAATATTAATATAAAATTTTATTTCTAAAACTTATAAAATGTCGGTGTTACAACTCTCCCCTACTGGAATTGTTCGTGTCCTCACGAACATCCTTGTGAAGTTATTCTACTTAATTTCTGCCTATCAAATAAGTCTCCCCCACTGCGCTTATTCTAACACTAGTGCTAGTTCTTTTTCTAATAATTCTAGATCTTATCTAACATAACTATAAACATATTCTTAAAGTACCTGAACCTTCACCGGTTTCATTCTTGACTTCATCTGCTGGCATCATGTACGCTCGACCCTTAGCTCTTGCATCGCTTGACCCTATTCTTTCTGCATTCTTGATCCATCATCGGGTTGTATCGCGGGTTTCACTCTCGGCAATCTCTACTATCATGACCAGTTCAGCGGCATATTTCACAAACCCTCGTCGGTTTCCCACAATCTACTAAAATGACCAACGACCACAACGAAAGCACTCATTCACTGCCGCCCGACATTCCCAAGATGCCTCTTCTTACAAATTACGCAAGCCGGATAGTCATATTTCGATCACTATCTCTTTACGATCTTGGTCTATTTGAACTTTCGGTTCTTGTTCTTTTCGGAAATTCTTCTTGATCACTTCTTTTCCTTGATAAACGGGCACATCTTTCAAGGTTTCTTGCTCCCTATCTAATGCGACATTAGTCAACTCCACGAAACTTGGTAACTCTCATAGAAACAAACTCTCGAATGTCTTTCCTTAATAGCGTCGTTTAGTGTTCCATCATCAGTTTCTCATTACCCGCATAATCAAGATTAAACCGTGCCCGATCAACAAACTTACGTAAACTCACTTACAGACTCGGTGGTTTGATGCATAGCGAAAACTCCCGCCTAATCTTCTTTCTCGCGACCTACGGAGAAAAGTACTTAAGAAACATATCTTTAAATTCATTCCACCCCATGCTATTCATCGTCTCTAAACTACTAGCACCTTTATTCGATCCCACCAATCCTTGGCCTGTATCGAAGAAGATGAGAAGCATACTTAACTTGATATTACGGAGGACACCCAAGTAATGCTAAATCTTCTTCCATGTCTAAAAGCCACCAGAATCGATTATCGGATCTTGCGCCCATGGAACTCCGGAGGGTTACTCACTGCGAAATCCTTATACTTGAACTGATTCTCTAAGTCCTTATGTTTCTCAACATTATCTCTTGTCCCAATCACTATGGGAGATGAATTTGCCCTACCACTGAGTCCCTGACTTACAGCTTCAGAAATCTTTTGAATGATTGACGGCATTGCTGTATCTAGTGCCCGAGTGACTTCACCCGATACCAACCCTTTTAATATTACTTTGATTGCATCACTGACTTGTTCCCTTTCTGGAGTATTTTCTCTTTCTGCACTAGATCCACCAGTTTCTACATTCGCGGGGTGACTTCTACGTGTTCATTTACGGGTTACCTTCAATACTTGTCATTTCTACTCAACCGAAATTAAACACTATGACATATAAGTTTAACTATTTCTATCTATAACCTCTAATCATACACCTATAATCACATGCTATCTATTCAAATGCTAATACTTACACATGGCATTATATAAGTCGATTGCTCTGCACATGCGCCTATTCCCATTTAGAAATTTCAGGGGCGTCCTATGATCTCAATAAATTCAAGTTATATGACGAACTATTATCACGTTGGCGGGCGTCATAATACTTGCGTCATATAAACATGTCATTATTGCAACCATATTTCATCTCGAGTCATAACTAAAACGACCTATCTATCGTGATACTACTAATGTACTCCTACCGCCTTCTATCGAACATGGCAATTCTATACATGCTAAGCAACTAATCATGGCATCAACATGGTTACTAATCATGCATAAACATAGTTCTAATCAATTCTATATAGCATATAATCGGTCTACATGTTCTATGGTTGTCTGAGAGCTATGGTTTAAGTCTAAGTACCCTCCTACTAACGGCGGATACTTAAATCCTCGAACCAACGCTCGATACCAACTTGTAACGCCCGACTCTAATTTTTTTTTTTTTTTTTTTTTTTTTTTTTTGGAAAAACTAACTTGACATAACTCATAAACTGAAATAACTCAAACTAGACATATATTTACTTCATAGAACTGTACATAACATTTACTATTCGATAAGACCCGTACATAACAAAATGGGTTATTTTAGGCTAGAATGGCTTTATGCCAAACGCCCCTTTACACGACACATATCACATGACTTGTTGGTAGACTACTAAAACAACTTGTAAATCGATTATAAACTACTTTAACACTAATATTAGACCTTGAAGACACATGGGGCATTACAAGTAGAATCAAAGTGCTAGAATGGCAGCTCGTAACCTATACCCGGCGTGGCCGTTAATCTCCCAAAATGCAATCCTACTCGATATCTACAAGCCCCATCGCCTATCTTCAATTACCTACATGAAACATGAGTCGAAAGCGGTGAGTCCTTGTGACTTAGTGAGTAAGCGGAATAAATATGAAATGATACTTGCAATTTCTAACATAAACATAATAATCTATAACATGGTTAAATGGTACGACTTATAGTCGTATTTATACTGTACATGTCATAATCATAAGCTTGATTCTAAATTTTCTTATTGATAACATGATATCTAGCATCGTGCATTCGACTAGACGATGCTTAATCGTCTACTATGAGTGAGAACTTCCCAGCCAACGAGTACTCTTCGGCGGCTTCTATTTATCGTGCTTTTCGATATGGGTCGTCCACTTAGGGCGTAAGTGCTTTTCAACACGGTTCATCCATAGGATGCTTGGTCATCCACTTGGGATGCTACTATAAAAGCATGTGTCATCCACAGGGATGCTACTATGGGAGTTCTACATCGTGCATTTCTTAGGCACGCTAAACTTGTCAATAATGCTTCTTGTGAGCATATTATTCATGATTTGTTTGGCTATCTCCAAAACCTTGCACAAGTTCTAACATCATGTTTAATCTATTAACATGAAGCTAATGCACCGTTACTCACCTCTGGGTCTTAATTAGCGTTCGTAAGCTTCCGCGACACCTACTCACAAGATAACCATTCTAACGCTATTAGGACATGCTAACACATTTATCTAACATGTATTGAGTCTATACAACTTAAACATGATCACCTAAGGTGTTATTTCATCATTAACACACTTTTTAAAAATATATTTTGTGCGAATTTTACAGTTCTTTCTTTGTATTTGAACTTTAGGCCAATTTAACTTCAATTGAGCCAAAACTCAAAGAATAAAAATTAAAGTACACTCGAGAGCTACAACTTTCGTTCGATTTCATCTTAATCCGATGAACGGTTTATTCACAGACCCTTTCAAGTCTGCGCATCTTACGAAAAACATTGCTGTCCCAAATTTAAATATTACCAATTCGACCCAAAACTCATGATAAGCTATTCTATTATACACCAAACTTATTTTACAGCTTATTTGACATATTAAGATCATTTTTCATCAGGCCTTAATCACTTAATAAGCTTGTTCCAAACACCCTATAATTTACATACTTCATCACCATCAACAACTAACATCATGAATCTTTCTATATCATTAACCATAATTTAAGTACATGATTCCTAACATATTTATATCATAACAATAACACTTATAACTTCAATTTCATCATGATTCATCATAAATTAAAACTAGGGTTTCATCACCTCTAAATAAGCAATAAACAATTAAAACCTTCAATTTATATTATAAATCATGAAATCGTAACTTGTGTTTAACTACTTACCTTGATGGAGATTTCTTCAAATACTTAAAAGGCTTCTAAGATTACACCAAATTACCAAGGACACAAACCCTTAATCTTGAAGAAATCCTTGTATAATTTCTTGATAAAATGAAAGAAGTACTAGTTTCCCTCCTTTTGTTTCTATGAAGCCACGTTCCACAGATACATACATATACGTGTTTATATTTTGTAATCTCTGAGTTTTTCTTCATCTTAAAGAAAGATACTCCTGCTTATCTTGTAAGTTTTGAAGTTTGGCAAGGTTAGTCCCTGTTGTTAAGTGTTTTGCACCGATAGTCCTTTTTACTAATCGTTATGCATTCTAAGTCCTTTTCTTCATAAAATACTATCATTTGGTCCCCTATAAATTCTAATATTAATATAAAATTTTATTTCTAAAACTTATAAAATGCCGGGTGTTACACATATTGGCGGAAAAAATGTAGAACGTGTTCTGTGATATGTACTTTTTCCGTTTTTTGTTTCGGTGATTATGCGCAAGAGTTTCGAATCAAAAAGCTCTACTTGTTGATTTGAGGGCAAGAGTTTTATGCTTTTTTATTAACTTGTTGAGGGAGCTAATTAAAAGAAAATCTTAAATGCATCCTACAATATACATGTTTCCTCGGTTATCATCGAGAATTTTGATCATCACATTTATAAATAAAAAAGATTTCTATTAATTATTTCAAAACATTACTATAGGTACAGAAACACAATCAAATAAAATTTGGGCAGATACATAGTATTGATTTGATTAGAAGTAAAATAAAAGAGTGTTTTGTGGGATGAATATCAAACATTCCGTTTATATGTTGCCCTATTAAATGTAATTTAACTTATGAAATTCTACATAAATGGAAAAAAAATTTGAAAACTAATTTTTAAAAAGAGAAATTAGAATAAAAATTAGAAAAAAAAATTAATCCAATTTTTTCTTTGAAAATTCTTTTCAATTTTTTCTAATTTTTATTTCAAATTTGGAATAAAAAAATTTATTCGAAAAAAATTCCTAATATTTTATTCCAATTTTTTTCAAAATTCTTCTTCAAACTTTTTTCCAAAATTTTTTTTAAAATTCTTTTTAATTTTTTCAAAGTTATGTCAAAAAACCTTTTTAATTATTTTATGAAATATTTCTTTTAGAAATCTTTTTTCTTCACATGTAAAACGTGTGGCAGGGAAGACTAAACGTGCGAATCGAAAAAACATAAGAAAGCGGATGAAAACATATAAAAACGAGTGGCGTATAAAATGAGCGGAAACATGCGAACACGGACAAAAGCGTGAAAGCGGACGAAAACATATAAAAGCGGGCGGCGATATAAGCGGAAGAAATCCTTATAAAAATGGATGAAAACGTATAAAATCGGATGAAAACGGATAAAAACGTGCAAAAACGTATAAAAACGAATGAAAACGTATAAAAACGTAAAAGAACGGACGAAAACGGTTATAAACGTATGAAAACGAAGGAAACTTAATAAAAAAATAGGGCTAAATTTGTTATACCCCGCAAACCACATAGACCTTATTTATAAGGGTATTATGACATTTCGTTAAATTTGACGGTCAAACAAACGGAAAATTTTGTCAAGTGACCAAACCCGTTACGGGTCGCAAACGTAGTTAAAAAAAATAAAAATATTAAATCCGTTAAACATTACAGACCACAGAGATCATTTATGAAATTAACTCTATTGAAAATCATTAAAACTTACATTACGATTAGTTAGTTGAATATGTTAATGATATTCAAGAAAAAATGAATAGCTTGTTGTAAAAGTTTCGTAAGACTTCAAATGTCGTAGACAAAATAGCCTTTTTAGTTGTCAAAGTTTAAGACGTTATTTATGGTGACATGCACATTAAAGAAAAAAAAATGTCCTATATGAAATGTTGAGAGGGGTGTTTATTGTGAGGTGTAACTATTAATGAGTTACAATATTCTTTAAACTGACTAACTGTGACACTTTAAACTCACCAGCAAACAATATTAGCGTGAGAAATTAAAAATAAAATAAAATTAGTACTTTCTTTTGGACATGTGTCGCAATATAATGCTTAGATATATTAGGAAAAAATTGATTAAGAGAGATGTAAAAAAGTGTGTTTTATTAGTTAGAATAGATTAAACTGATAAGAACAGATGCTACACTTGATCTTAGCCAAAAGGCCGAGAAAGATATGCCTTGAATCTCCTTGGGCCTTGGTTTTTATAGCACTATCCTCTTACTTAGTTACTTTCGTTTGGCGATGTGGGATGCATAACAATAAACCTTTTGGTTCTTTACTCTGACAGCTTTATACATGCTAGCCTTGTGCACTCCTACTTGGCTAATTAAGTTGGGCTTTGCCATAATCAATGTCAATTATTAATGATTACTCAAAGGGTTTCATATTTACACATATCTTTCATAAAATCTTAAATAAGCACACTTTAATCTTGAAAAGTTGAGGCCGAGTTTAAATTGGCAATACCATTACTCTTTGCCCCTTCTGCTTCACTAAGATTTATTATCCTGTATTAATTACAAAAACTGGAAAAGGATTTTAGCATTTTGCAACTGCCTCAGTAGTTATATATAAATTAGAGTTAATTTCATTTTTAGTCCCTATGGTATGACCAAATTGCAGGTTTGGTCCTTAAAACTTTGAAATTGCAAAGATAGTCCTCATTTTAAAGTTTGGATTGCATTTTTGGTCCCTGGATAAAATGAAATGACCAAAATACCCTTTGTCTTATTCAGGAAGACAAAGGTAATTTGGTCATTTCACACCAACCAGGGACCAAAAATGCAATCCAAACATCAAAATAGGGACTATTATTGCATTTTCAAAGTTTTAGAGACTAAACCTGCAATTGAACCATACCACATGGACCAAAAATGCAATTAACTCTATAAATTATAAACGTATATACACATCAACTAAATAGGCCATAACAGTCGATTGAGAAGTGGATCATAATAATGTAAATATACAATGTTCGTTTAATATCAAATAAACACAATCTTGCGACTAATAATAACATAATAACCTTAACCGGAAGGTTTATTACATTATTCCTTCCACTAGAACCACATCGACAAAAGAAAAGGTTCACTCAATGTTTGATTGCATATAAAATAGGAAATGATTTGTACCTCAAAATTGATTGGTACACTCAAATGTGCATTAAACAATTGTCTTGCATATATTGTGCTTTAACATGTTGCACATTAGGTGTACAAATCAAAACACAATGTCTAATCATCTCCATAAAATAACCATAAATAGTAAGAGGATAGTGCTATAAAACCAATCGGAGTCTGGATCATCCAGTGACCCAACCAACGGTTCAATAAATAATTCATTATCGTTCACCTTTAACTAATAAATTTTACGCATAATCGATTTTAAGAAGATCGGCAATTAATGTTAGAAAACATAATGATCGTTATCTAAACTAGCGAGAACCCGCGTGATCTGGTGGTACCCGTGTCTAAATTTTTTGGAGAACAAATAGTATTTTGTTTTGGACTGTGGATTTCAGATTTATGATTTTGAAGCTTAATTAGATTGTACATTGTGGTTAATTAGTTGTATATTTTGATGAATGAGTGTTTTTAATAGTGTATTAATTGTATGTGTTGAATAGTTATTTTTTAGTTTTATTTGTGTTTTAAATACTTGTAAATTATGCTTATTTACTTGTATTTGCTTAAAAATCTATTTTTAATTTATTCGTGTGTGGAAGTTTAATTATATTGTACTTTGTGGTTAAAAACTTGTATTTTTGGATGAAGGAGTGTTTTTAATAATGTATTAATTATATTATATGAGTAGTGTTTTTTAGTTTTATGTGTGTTTTAGATACTTGTAAATAATGCTTATAAGGTAGTATTTGCTTAAAATTCTATTTATAGTAGTCTTAAAATAATAAATAGGAGGGAAATGTCTTCCTACATTAGTAGTATAGACTATGTAAAACAAGACAATTATATTACATTTGCAAAAAAAAAAGAATGGGGGAAAAGTACTGTTTATTAGAAATATTAAGGGTGCGTTTAGTTAGAGGAAAATACCTTGTTTCCACAAATGTTTTGTAGAAAACAAGGAAAATAGAGATCGCGTTGAATCAACGTTTCCAACAAAATGTTTTGCAAAAGCGAAACTCCTTATTCCAAAACAATGGAAAATTACAAAACAAATTTTAGTTGTTTTCCTTGTTTTCCTTTAACCCACAACCCTCCTTCCTTCTTCAAAATACAAAATACAAACATCAAATAAACGAGTTTTCAGTATTTTAAGTGTTTTGTGAGATAAATTTCCTTCCAAATTTTTACAAAACTAGAGATAAAACAGAATTTTTTCTCCATCTAAACGCACCCTAAGTATACAACTATACATACACTAGTGTTAACATACTTGTTAGAGTATAATGATAGTATGCAAATTGATACCTTTTCAGTATAATATTACTAAATGAATTAATTGGCGTTGTTAGAATTTTCCGACGAACCTTTTTATGTGTGAAAGTTGTTGAAGAATTGAAACTTTCTAGTAGTGCTTAAATCTGAAAATATTCTTTAGTACGGTTATTACAAAAACTGTACCGTACCAGATAAAGAGTTATTTAGTACAGTTTTAAGTAAGCCGTACCAAAAAAAATTTATTTTGATATGGTTTTCAAATAAACCGTACCAAATAAAAGCGTTTTGGTACTGTCTTAAAAATAACCATACCAAAAACCAAAACCCCACAACAACTACCAAAGAATGATTTATTAGTACGTTTTTTCTAGAAACCGTATCAAATGTTTTTTTTTTTCTCTATTTTGATACGGTTTTGTCTCTAACCGTATCAAAAAGGCGTTCCAGAAAATACTTTTTGTAGTAGTGAGAGTGTATTCAGCACCTTTCACGAGATTTCCCTATCTAAATAACTAATTTACCTAAGAGAATTAGCATATTCATTGTCATAACATCACATTCATTTCTCCTAACGCTATTAGTCACCATATTAAAAACAGAAGTTCGACTTCTATTGCAACAGTGTCTGCCGAAGCTATAGATTTACACAAAACCATAGGCAATACTAGATAGCTTCAAAATACTAAGACCAGTAGACGTTTACTTCAGCCGTGGGTGAGGCGCGATGGAGGTTCAATAACTTGGTCGCAAACATCAACTTTCCATTGTCACCACCAAGCATTTGAGATGAGTTGGCATGGATTGCAATCTTCTTTAGCAAAGGGGAACAAGCAAGTATACACTTTATCAAATATACTTCAACCTTTGAACCTCTAAAAGATGAAAGCACCACACTCTTTAGCTGCCGCAGCTTCCTTAATCTACTGTAGTTTACCTCTGAAGGTATAGGGGAAAGTGGTTGGACAGCATCATTGTATGAAGCCTACAAGAAAGTAATATTCAGTTGCATACATACATATGAGATTTTAAAGTTGAGCAATATGAAAACATATGCATTCACTGACCGTGATGTTAAGGTTCCGCAAATTCTGGGATCCCCAAATCATTTTAACAGCAGTTGATAACATATTAACACTCCCGAAATCTAGTGCGTGTAATGTAAGTGTCTTGAGACAAGGAAATGCAGTAGGGTTCAGCATCCTAGGAACAACATCTACATCTAACTGTAACAAAAGTGGCACATATAAACAGTAACTTCAATTATTTGTGCATTCAATATGTTGCAAACTGAATTTCAAAGAACCAAGTTAATCTTACCTTGCAATCATGAAAACAGAGATGAAGCTCTTCAAGTTTTGGAAGAAAACCAAGAAGCTCAAAGATATCTGAACCCTTGATAGCTATATTTTCAAGGTTGCTTAATGTAAAAGACAATATTCTGAGATTTTCAAGTTTCGTAAGCTCAGTTGGTTTCACTTTGCGTATAGGATCGTTATAATGAATTTTCAGGACCCCAAGTAAGGGACACTTGGTGATAAATTCCCCAATATTTCTGCTTTCAAATCTTACCTTAGTAAAATCTAGTGCCAAAAGATTTGGAAAACCGCAATAACTAGGTGCAAGATGAAAACAGCAGTTACGAAGCTTAAAAATTTGAGCTCTAGGCAAGAGAAAATATGGCTAGGCAACTTAGTGGTGTTTGATGCATATTTATGACTATGAACTTCTTAATTCCTTTCCTTGACAAGAACAAAACCCAAAGACCAACATCCTCAACATTCATATTCTTGTACTTTGGTATATAGAGGACAAACTTAGTTAAGGCACCCTTATGTTGAAGGAGAGTTTACTTATAGTCCCCTCATTGCAATTATGTTAAGCCTTGTAATGTTGGTTCAAAGAACTTCTCATCAAATACAAGTTGGGTGAGCAAAGTCCACTTAAACCTCGGTTTCCGACAAGATACCGGTCCTCACCGCATCTTTTATTGGCAAACAATCCATAATATGACTTATGACATTCTCTGGCATGTTGCTGATAACATCTTCTGATGCAAATTTAGATGCTTTATGTGTTCCATGACTCGTTCCATCGTACTAAAAAGAAGACATATATTAGCTATAAGTACAAGCGAATGGTAAAAAAAACTAAGCAGCCATCACATTTATTCTAACACATTATTGAATCCACCATGCTTTCTTAACTTCCATTTTATTTATTTACAACTTATTCTACTTAAACGAACAACGGACGCTTAATGTGTCTCATGAAACAGTTTCCATTACAAAAAATAAAAAATAAAAGATAAACCATAAGTACAAATCGATGGAATAATAAGGCAATGAGTTCCAAAGCCATGGCATTAATATAATATGATTTCCTTAGATGCAGAACAAATGACAACAAGCAAATCTAATTGTATATATAGAAACATTGAAACAATGTTAACAAACGCTTAGGAGGGTGTTTGGTAAAGCTCAATTTAAACTGTTTCAAAAAGCCCTAATTATGAATGATATGCTTTATCTGATAATTTTGCTCCTAAATAAGTCGATAATCGTTCACATCCAAACACCTATTTTAAGCTTATTCTGTTTAGATCTATAATAGTTGTATAGATAAATTTATCCAAACAACCCTTAGAGATGAATACCTTATCAGAAATAGGGTATTCACTACAACAACATCGTTAACACTGGATTAATCTGTAATCATCACAACTTTTGTGTATCTTGCATTTGCTTTTATAAAAATGAATTATTTTTATAAATATGTCAGCATAATAGATTAGCAAGAACAAATGACAATACACAAATCAACTTGTATAGATTAAAAAACATTGAAACAAACTCTCTCACCTTGAAGCCGTCTTTTGTCAGTGAGTGCAAATTTGTGTGAATTAAAAAAGCAAAACAAAATGGTGGTGACGAAATGCACTTTCACATTCTGTTATCAAGTCTCGTTTTGAATAGAAAGTGGAAGGGAGGAACGCAAACAAAATAAATTGATGTTCTGAAGATTTTGGCAGGAGCCGAACAAAGAGGAAAGTAAAAAAGTTGGTGTTGGGGTTTTCATGGTCAAAACCTCCCGCCCATTTTTGGCCGGTGATGAATGAAAGATTGTATTGGTTGAATAAATTGACTAACTTACCCTTCCATTTTGGGGTGTTTGTTTAAGTTTAGACTAAAATACTGTAGATTAGTTAATTTTGGTAAAAACATCACGTTAAACCAAAACTTGTCATTTTCGTCGTCGATGGTCAAGTATGGGTTTTGATTCATGGGTCAACCCATTTTCCGTTAGTCAACGTCCCGTCATATGTTGTTAAATCCCGTTATTCTTGTTAAATGACCATTTTGCCCATTTATATATAAAAACCTCAAACACATCTTCATTTCATCACCCTCTCCCGGCCTTCACCTTCACCTTCTCCAACCAACATCACCATGCCTTCACCTTCAGCATCACCGTCACCATCACTCTCTCCATCGCCAACGTTATTTATTGTTCAAATCAAAAGTTTTGAACGTTAGTCAAAAGGCTAATTACCCCCAATCCTTCACCTCTAGTCTGTCGGATTAACCTTAACCCTAACCATAAATCCCCAAATTAAAAACACTAATTAACATACACCCATCTTCAATTCATCTTGTGCTTGTAGTAATGAATATGTACAAAGTGGAAAAAAAAACTGCCTTCGGGTTTATGGGATGAAGTTTTGGAAGGCTTGGAATATGCCCAACAAGAAATTGGTGCATCTTTGGGTGACCCCACTAGCCTCTCCTACTTTCAGTCCGCTCCAGTGTTGCGGTAAGTATTGTTTAAGCTATTAACTAAAAAAATCTTGATGTGAACAATATTAAAAAATTATAAGTATGTTACATGCAATGGACCAAAAAATTCACTCAAATACAAAGATAAATGGTGTAAGCGAGTTACATTTTGGTACAACAGATATCAATGCCTGGTATGATGGACACCGTATTGAAGGTTTCTAGACATGTTTGGCAATGTTGTAAGTGTAACTTTCATTTTTTGATTATATCATTATTTTGATTGTTTTTTTGTCCGGCATCCTTAAATATGTGTATACAGTTATTAAGGTAATGGATATCCCACATGCTTTATTTGAGGAAAGATTAGGAGAGTTGAAAGCTGAAAGAGGGGTTCAGCTCGACACTGATCTTATCGCTGTTGATCTTAAAGATCTTGTTGAACAATACAAGAAAGTGTATGTGGAATATAAGGGTGAAAAGTTTCCTACAGGTATGAACAGACATGGAAATTTTGACCCGTTTAACGGATACTTATATTAACCTGCCCGTTTTAACTTCAAGTGTCTACGGTTGTGCAGACCCGAAGAAACAGTTAGAGTTTGCAATGAATGCTGTTTTTGATTCCTGGGACAGTCCAAGGGCCAATAAGTATAGGAGTATTAACCAAATAACTGGGTTAAAGGGGATTGCGGTTAACATTAAATGTATGGTGTTTGGAAACATGGGGGACACTTCAGGAACTGGCGTTCTTTTCACTAGGAACCCAAGCACGGGTGAGAACAAGCTATACGGGGAGTTCTCAATTAATGCTCAGGTAAATTTGTAAATATTTGAAAAGCACGACTAATAAGGTTTTATACACTGAATATAAACCTTAAGCTTCTTTCAGCACGTGTTATCAGTTTCACTTATGTATTCAAGTTACTGTTGCTTTGGCAGTGGCAGAAGATGCTTTTGAATTTGAGCACAGGGATTTGCACTGGTTTAGTAACTTCAATTATTTTCTTTCAGTTGTAATTTGTGGTCGGAGGATGATCCTGATGTATTGAGTGTTTTGTCAATTGTTTACACATGCAGGGGGAACATCCTGTTGAGCCGTAAAAGCTCTGAAACATTGCATTTCATTCTTGATGGGAAGAAAATGCATATCAAGACATATGGACTGGTGGCATCAATCATTGATTTTACACTCTCAAGGATCAATACCGGTACACATTTGTCATATACTTCTTGAGGTTCAAGTGATGTGTTCTATCTGATATATAGAACATCTATTTCGTTTTGGCAGGCAAAGATATTCTTTTTCTTGATCTCTCCTTGGATCCATGACTATTTGAAGGCCCCAAAGGAGATAAACAGGTAATATGAAACATAATTTACAATAAGAAGAAAAGGAAGAACGATATCAATTTCAACCCATATACCTATTTATGGGTTAATTTGTTTATGTTTTTGTTTTACCTTTTACAAGTCAATAAGAAAATATCCAAAAGGGTTCGGGTTGGAAGAGTCCCAAAGGCTATATTTGATGCATACATCTTATATCATCACCCTTGGATTGCTCTTCATAATTTAGATTTGGTCCTGGAATTTTAAACTTTACATTTTTGGTCCTTATGCTATTATTTCCACAAACAATAGGACCTAGTATTAACCCAAGCCCAATCCAACCCCCACCGGCCCAATCCTTTTACCGGTCCAAATCCATGACCCGACCAACCCAAACCCAATGTTTAAAATATAATACCCGCCCCTATAAACTGTCTTCCCGACATTTGTATACGCAACCCCACCTCAAGCCCACCTACAACCACTTACTTACACTTGTCTCCCCCCTCACCTACCCTTCAAATCACATTAAATGCGCCTTCTCCCTTGTCCCAACTGGCTTGTACCAGTTTTGGCGCCAAAACCATCAAACGGCCAAGATGGCTCAAAAGACATCCAATGGTCAATTTTAATGCTGGGAAGTGTCCAGAGGGAGGAGAGAGACAGTTTGGTGCATAAAAGAAGCCAAGAGGAAGCAAGAAAAAGAGTAGTTAGTTTATTTTACAAAAGTGTATGTCGTTTTAATATTATTATGCCTTAATTAGCTTCTCAATTGTATTTTCAAGTTATTTTGTACTCAACTTAGCAGTTCCAGTGTATTAAAACTTTTATCAAGCTTTAATTCAAGTTTTAGTTCAAGTTTCATCTTTCTTGTCCACTGTTGCAAAATTGGGTTTCAAGTTCTTATGTTTCAATCTCTAGCAGCTTATTTATAAGCTCACATAAGTCTATGCAAGCTTATTATAGCTCTGTGTAAGCTTATAGTTAAGTTTTAAGCTATTTTGGAAATTGGTCATTACAAGTCAAACTTGGAGCAAAATGGGTATGTGATGGATCATGGGTGGAGCAGAGCTGGATTTGGGTTGAATCAAAGCTAGGTTAGTGGTTTAAATAGGTTAGTGGTTGCTGTGGTTCTGGTTTCATAGTTGTCAAGCCATTGTGGCTAGGGACCTATTGTAAGTGATTCTCAAGTTCATTGCATACTTTGTAATTGTGGTTTGAAGTAGTTAAATTCTGTTCAAAAAGTAGTATTTAGATTAGTTAAAGTTAGTTTGATCAAAAGTACATGTTGGTTCAATGTCTAGATCAGTTTTCATTTGCTAATAAGTCAAGAAAAGTGTGTTTGGCATTGCTGATATAACTGTGTTAGAGGTAAACTCAGTGCTAGATTTTTGTTGTTTGTGGTTTG
This sequence comes from Chrysanthemum lavandulifolium, assembly GCA_022545495.1. Taxonomy (NCBI): domain Eukaryota; kingdom Viridiplantae; phylum Streptophyta; class Magnoliopsida; order Asterales; family Asteraceae; genus Chrysanthemum; species Chrysanthemum lavandulifolium. The sequence continues at coordinate 103,067,397 of CM040245.1, forward strand.
TTTAGCTCATTTGAGCTCTAATCTGTCTTAGCTTGTGCCTGCAAAACACCCTAAGTCAAACATTAACAAAATCATCTCACAGCTTAATCTGTTGTAATTTTGGATTAGTAAAATCTTGAATTGTGTTTAGAATTGTTAGATACAGCTTGCAGTAGGTGTATTTCATCCATAAACATCATAATCAGTCATTACATTGGATTCAAAGTTCATTTTGGTCAAATCTTCATAACTGTTATCAAAAGTCAAAAGTGAAAAACCTGATTTATGGCCAACTGCAAGGATTTTTCATGGCTTCATTTTGAGCCATATTCAAAAACTTGGCATTCTAAAAGTTCAACTCGGTCTTCTATCTTATTACCATTTTACTGATTTTGTCAAATTTGCATAAGCTTCAAATAAGCTTGTGAATTAGGACCTAGTTGCCTGCTCATGGTCTTAGCTTAAGCGAGTTTTTCTCGGTTTGTGCGAGATTGCACAAGGCTCATAAGAGCCTCCCAAGGTCTGGTATTTTGGTTATAAGTAGCTACTTAGGTCTAGTTTAGGTCTTAATACTTGGTCTTTGATTTCTAGCTTATTTGATTGCTTATTCTTGAGCCCTAAGTAAGCCCCTAAAACCTGTTTTAGCACTTTAGTCAAAATCATCAAACCTGTGTAGATTGCTATTCAGAAGTTAAGTGTTGTTATTTTTAGTTCATTTAAAGTAACTTTAGCATATTGTAGCTTCTGTTCCAGTGTGGTGCTTGTTTGTGTTCATTTGGCTTATTAAAGTGCTTATTTCTAAGCACATTCCACATCAGTTGCATTTTTCTCCACACAACCTACTGTTTTTCCAATTTTCCTAGCTTCCTAATATAATTTTAGAGTTTTCCTGAAATTTTCGGATTTTTCTAAGTTGATTTGCTATTTTTCTTAATTTAAATTAGTTTTTAAGCATTTTTAATTAGCTTTTAATACAAAAATTGAAAAGGTTCAAAAAAAATAATTTTTCATTTTTCTTAGGTTTAGATAAATATAAAAGTAAAAAGTAATTTTCCAGATTTTCATAGTTTATTTTGTACTTTTTAGTAATTTAATTAGTTTTTAATAGTTTAAAATTCATAAAAATAGAAAATAATCGGAAAAATACAAAAATAGTTTTGAAAATTCTCTTTTGATATTTTAGACTTTTCTAAGTCTTAATCTTATTTTTATAGCTTTGTTTCATATTTTCTTGTATTTTAGGTTATTATTTAATAGTTAAAAATAGTTTTTAATTAGATAATTAGTTATAAAAATAATTTTCTTCTTCTATAAATTTTCTTTTATCATTAAGTTTGTAAAAATATCATTTTCATATTTTTAGGGTTAATATTGTGTAAGTTTCACGTTTTTATTTATGCGTCGCAGTAGTTTTTAATTTCGGTTTGTAAAACATAAAACAAAACATCATTTTAATTATAGTGATAGCGTTTATTTAATAGTTTTATCTTTTAATTTCCTTTAATTTGCATTTAAGCCCTTGTAATTTGTTGGCTTTTCCTTAGTTATAATCATATTCACAAATCTCTTTTCCATTCAAATTTCTCGATCACTATTCGTAGGGTGATCCATTGCATAGCTCATTTGGGGCATAACGACCGGGAGACCCTATACTCCTCGAGATCTTCATTGCATTCGTTCTGGCGGTTTAAGCTTGTTACTGATGCGCCATTCACAAGTGGCGAGCTTGTGTGATTAAGCTTGACCGTTTGGGAGCGCATCAAAAGAAGTTACTGAAGATTGCTGGGAGGGAAGGTATGTAACTGGACGTAACTAGTTCCGTATAGATATGATGTTTAACAAAAAGTATATCGGCCTAAGTGCATACACATTTTGCCCAGGTTTATAGCGAATTTCCACATGATCGAATGACAAGAATGACAAGAATTAATTCATTATATTTATTTACAACATAAACTGTTACATTGTATTTTCAAACACACTTTACAAATGAACATATGACGTATTTATAAGGTTCCAAACGACATGTTTGAACCATCATGTCTTTTCGGTAATAACCGAAAATAACTACCTGGCTTGTAACTAACTTCCATAACCGCTAGTAACTACCCATAACCGATATTCGGTTATTTAACTAACTTTAACCGCTATTTGGTTATAAACTATTTATCTAACAAGTTTGGCCCTTAGGCTTTCGTATGTTACATATTGAACCAACAAGTTTATCCCACAAGACTTATGCAATTACGGTGCAACAATTCCTCCCTAATTGTTTAAGTCTTGTTCTTCGAATCTTCATGCTCTTCTTCCTTTCTTGTCGGTCTTCAAACCTCGATACCCTCACGGTATCCTTCACCAAAAACGATATGTTTGTTTTTGCTTCCTTATCGTTGTTGTTGTAACGTTGTGTCTTCCTACTTTGACACCGTCTCTTGCAGTCTTGCTTTTCTTCCTTGGAGTTCCATCTATTGCATCCCCTACTTCGACACTTATCCCTACAAAACCAAATGGTTCCTTTTGCCCGACCATTTCTTTCCTTGGCTTCCCTGCTGATCTCTGTGCTCCTCGTAGCATTTCTTCACCATCCCTATGTACTCCTTATTGCATTCCTTGACCGCCTCTTTCTATTTCTTGATTATGTTCCAAACCTTTTCCACAACAACCTTCAACCTCGTGTATTCCTCTCTTTGTGTCTTGTTTAACCCGGTTTCACAAAGCCTTTTATCCTACTCGCTTTTCCTTGAACCAAAACGATGTGTTTGTTCCTTCCTTTCCGTGTCGCGTTAACAACAAAAACAAAAGAATCCTTAGCGCTTTTCTACTCTTGTTCCACGCCTCGCCCACGCCAAGAGTTTCCTACTTCTTCCCTTCGTTGTTACCAACAAAGTTTTAACCCACCAATTCGTTTAATGTCAACGTTTGTTCCTTCAATCGATTCGTGTTCCTCTTCTTCTTCAAGAGTGGATTAAAGTCGTTGCTATCTTGCAACTTCCGTTGGTTCTGATCGTGCACTATCTTCTTCCAACGTCCTTGGTGTCTCTTCCCTTCTAAGTCTTTTGATCTTCTTGATCAAAAACTTGAATCAAAACTTAAATCTTGTAACCCGCTCTGATACCAATTTTGCACAGGTTTATAGCGAATTTCCACAGGATCGAATGACAAGAATTAATTCATTATATTTATTTACAACATAGACTGTTACATTGTATTTTCAGACACACTTTACAAATGAACATATGACGCGTATTTATAAGGTTCCAAATGACATGTTTGAACCATCATGTCTTTTCGGTAATAACCGAAAATAACTACCTTGTAACTAACTTCCATAACCGCTAGTAACTACCCATAACCGCTATTCGCTTATTTAACTAACTTTAACCGCTACTCGGTTATAAACTATCTATCTAACAAGTTTAGCCCTTAGGATTTCGTATGTTACATATTGAACCAACAAGTTTATCCAACAAGACTTATGCAATTACGGTGCAACA
>CM040245.1:103070969-103116787 GCA_022545495.1 Chrysanthemum lavandulifolium
GGATTAAGCTAGCTTATGGTTTTTAATTTTCTCTTATTTAGTGTTTAAAAGATTACTTTTCTGGATTTTTTGGTAATTTTTCAAATTCATTAGCTATTTTTAATAATTAGTTTTTATAAATGTAGTTTTTAATTCATAATAAAAAATATAAAAGTCAAAAAAATATAAATCTTTTTTCTAAAATTTTCTTTTATCATATAGTTCGTAAAAAAATTGATTTTACACTCGTAGGCTTTTTATTTCACAAATTTTACGCTTTATCTTGCTGCCCAACAGAATTTTTATAAATAACGACGCTTTATTTTAAATCACGCTTTTAGACATTTTAAGTTTACGTTTTAGTTAATATAGTTTATTTAAGTTATTTTGTTTTATAAAATAAACGTTCATCGATCTGTAAAAATAGTGATAGCGTTTATTTAATATCTTTTATCTTTTTAATTTTCTTAATTTGCATTTAAGTCGCTTTTATTTATAACCTTTTTTCAGTAGTGTAATTATTCAATCCTAATCCTTTCGGATCATTATCATTAGTGATCCTTCTACCGTCTGAATTAGTGTTTAACACACCATTGAGTCTCCGTGGACATAACGACCGGAATTCATTCTATTCTCCGTGACTTAATCAGATTTTGTTCGAAATTTTCAAGTCTTTTAGACTTGACTGTTTAGCGAATCAAATTTTAGCGCCACGCATGGGAGGCTTAAGCGTGTGTTTAGCCTTTTCGGACTCCATTCTTGTGCATATCCATCCTTTGTAAAAAGTTTTTTGTAAAGTTTTCAAAAATCCAAAAGTTCATTAACACTTTTCTCAAGTGTTAAAACGCCAAAAATATTTTCATTTTTTGTTTTGCAAGATATTTTTCAAAATCCAAAAATATCCATCCTTTATCCTCCAACTGCTTAATTCTACATTTCTCTATCCTCAAACTGCTTAATTCTCCATTCCTTATCCTTCTTATCCGATAATTCTTTTCTCTTATCCTCTATATGTTTAATTCTAATGGCGGACACGCTGCACGATATTGAAATGCTCCAAGTACCACCGAGGGTTACGAAGATGTCGTTGTTGTACCGAGATTCTTTCCAAAATTTCGAGATACAAACCGGTTTAATTCAACTAATTATGTCAAATCCATTCTATGGTTTCGAGAGGAACGATCCCTATGCTCACATCCGATGGTTTGATAAGTTAATTTCGATCGTCCAATATAAGGATGTTCCTCGTGACACAATTAAGTTGATGTTATTCTCATTTTCTCTCGAGGGTAGCCCGAATTGGCTCGATAAAGAACCCCTCGATCGATCACTACTGGGAGGATCTCGTTTCAAAATTTGTAAATCGCTTTTTCCTTATTCTAAAACGATAAATCTTAAGAACGAAATTACGAATTTCCAACAAGTTATGATGAAAGTTTTGGTGAGGCATGGAAAGATTCAAAGATCTCCTCCGAAATGCCCACATCATGGTTTCTAATTATTCCGATCGATATATTCTACAATGCTTTAATGCAAACCGATCAAGATTCACTCAATACAGCCGCGGTGGCAATATCTTGTATCGCACTCGAGGGATATATTGATTATCATCGATAACAAATCGAAAGTTCCGACATCAAGAAACAAACCGATTGAGATGGCCGAGCTTGTCGATGATATTCAATGCATGAAGCAAAAATCGAGCCCGCTGATTCCGCTACTAAAAGATGTGATTGTTGTGGTGGTCCCCATCCTTTTTACGATTGTCAAGCCTCCGATGACGAGGTTTATAATGCTACACCAGCCCAATATCGCAAGACTTTCATTTTCGATGATGAAGAGGATTCCATTCAAATGAAGGAATATTATGAGCTTGTCAACTAAAATCACACCGTAGCTCCATTGACTCTCTTATAATGGGGACGAGCCTCTTAGCACTATTCCGTAAATGGAATCGTCTAGTGTTGAGAGCCTTGTTCCAATCCCAGTGAGTTCGAGGTTATCTCCTGTATGTGTGATGAGCCTCGATGATAATCCTTCTCCTCCTCTTGACATTCCATATGATCATGTCGAGATGTTCTCCGATTCGATAACGATTGTACTTCGTTTGACGATTCTTTATCCTATGGAGACATCGATTATGTCGAGGAGCTATCTTCGAGCTAGTTAGCTTAGAGGAAGTGAGAAATTCGATAACTGAAATTGAGGACGAGATACTTCGTGAACAATTGTTCAATATAAATCTCCTCGCTTCTAAGATCGAATCATTTTGTGCTAAGTCGCTTTCATCTCCTATCCCCGCTGTGGATAGTGACTCTACATTGGACAAGCCCGAGCTTGAGGCTTTTTCCAATGATTTCCTTCATGAAGAGTTCTCCGGTGAACTCTCTCATGACATATCTCCTCCGAATATGATCATTTCCATTTTGATCTCGAGGATGATATTGGCTCGGAGGAAGGTGTTCTCTATCATAAGAGTTTACTTATTGATGATACTACCTTCACCCTTCCTCCAGATATGTCTACATTAGAGGATGAAGAATGGATCCTAATTGTTATAAACATCTTCCTTCCATTCCTCACTTATGATGTGTCTTCTTCTTCACTCCTTCGGGAGCGAGGACACTATCTTTGACCCCGCATTTTCGCTTATCATCCGTGAGCCGGGTCTATCTCTGCCTTTCTTTATCTCATCGGTGTGGAACTTTCACGTGCTTCAAATGTTTGTCCAAACATCTTGAATGAAAGTCCGATGGAGATTGTTTCTTCCACTTTGCTTCCCCATGAACCAATGAATTGGGGTCGAGTCAAGCTAGTGACTCGAAATCAAAAAACAAGAGTACGCACCATATGGGTTTTCACCCATATTTACGCCTTCTTACCCCTTTCTACCACCTAAGTGTGGGGTGATGCCCACATGTTACATATATATATATATCATAAAAAAAAAAAAAAAAAAAAATCTTTCTAAATAAATGGCCGTAATATTTCCCTTTTACGTTCTTTGTTTCGGCATAAACGCCGGTATTTGAATATCGAGGCAATATTCATTTCTAAGTGCTGGGGAATTTCACGAATTTCATATATTATCTACCCAATTCCCTGCTTGGCCAAAAATTTTTTTTTGGAGTAAGTGTTTTACACTTTCTCATTTGGTTATCATCCGCCATGTCTGCAGAAACTAAAGGATTGGCTAATCCAGAGCAAACGGCTCTTGGTAAAGATATATCAAACCGCTTATATGGCTTGCAATTTGCCCAAAATTGTATGGTTCTTCACTCCCATCATCCTCAAAAATAATGAGTTGGCTAGCCGCAAGATTATGGTCATGGTAAAGGCGCTGGAAAACCCATAATTGGTAATCACCACCAAAGATAATATTGATAATTTATCTAAGAGTTGGCTAGTCCGTAGGGTACGGCTCGTAAAGACAAAATCAAATCATTGAAAGTCGGTGGTTTGCTCAAAATCACATGGTTATCGATGTACCATGGTTCTTACTTGAATCAAACATTTGGCTACTCCGTAAGTAATGGCTTTTGGTAAAGAGATTAAAATCCATTATGTTTTCTCAAATCATTGCTAGGGACTAGCAATATCTCAATGTGGGGATTGATGAGCCTCTAAATACTCATCATTTTTATACCATTTAAACCGCAAAATCATCTCGAAAACACTCAAAACACATCAAAATGATCAAAATATCACAAATCGTTGTTTTATGTGTTTTAAATTCAAAATATCAAAATCGATGAAAACATATCAAATTTGCAAAATTGCGCTTTAGTCCCCAAGTTTCAAAATTGTCAAAATTAGTCCCCGAGTCAAAATTTCAAAGAAAAGTCACCAAAGGTCCTTTTAAAATCATAAGTTGTCAAATTTAGTCCTTTGGTGAAAATATAAAAAGTTTTGAGAAAATTACAAAAATGGTCCTTCAAGTTTCAAAATTGGCAAATTGGCCCCTAAAATTGGAAAATGGCAAAATTGGTCCTTATACTTTTGAAGCTTGTCAATTTCAACCCTTGGAGAAACTTTGCTTAATTGGCAGGATTGGTCCCTTGAAATTCAGAAATTACACATTAAGTCCTTGTAATATTTAAGCCTTAATATCCATTTTGGACCTTTCACTATCTTTGGACCCCTGTCATATGTAATTGTGAACCCCCCTTTTGATATTATATCCAGACCCATCCAACTTGGTCAAACAAATCAACTTGGCGCCTAATAGTCTTCACCTTCACCTGCTCCATGTCTGCTTCTTCCAAGCAACACCATCCCCCCTCCTCTCTTTTCCACACCTTTGTCCCCCCTCCAAACACCACAATCCAAGAACCATTTAATGATCCCTTCACCTCTTTACTCAACTCCTCCACCTGTCAAAAATCAATTCCCGCCAAAAACAATCAATGGCCAAAAATGAATCTAAGACATCCAAAGGTCAAAGCAAGTGGTGGGATTCACTTAGAGGGAGAAAAGAAGCAACTTGGAGTATAAAAGAGAAGAGGAGGGAAGCAGAAGAGTAGTAGCTAGTTTTTAGTTTTTTCTTTAAATGTCGTTTTTTATTTAAATGTTGTAGTTTTAGTTAAAATGTTGTAATTTCAGTGTTTTTGTATCTCACTTAAGTTAAATATCCTTTGTAATGTGCTTTTGAGTTCTCAATCAAAGTTTTTTATAAAATACATGTTTCATGCTTACTGTTACAGATTTCAGTTTCAAAATTCTTATGTACAAGTGTTAGTGGTTTATTTTTAAGCTCATACAAGCTTATTCAAGCTTCTTGTAGCTTTTTATAAGCTTGTGTTTAAGTTTAAAGTAACATTGAAACAAAGTCAAGAAAAGTCAATCCGGGGTCAAAAGATGGAAAGTCAAACATAATCTTGGTTAAAGTCTGATTTGAATAGGTATTTGAGATTAGTTTAAGCTTATTTTGTGCACTACATTTGAGTTTTGAGCAAGTCTCCTTTAAAATTCAGTTTCAAAAATTATTTTGAGTTATAAAGTAGTGTTTGGTTCTAGCTTATTTAAGGGTCTAAAATCACTTTTTACCCATTTTGACTCTTCAAGTCAAACATGTTTCAAGGTATTAGTTGATGTTTAAAAGGTCTTAACCTGTTTCTGCAAGAGTTTGCAAGTTTGGTTTAAAAAAAAAGCTCAACTGCTCTCTGTCAGCTCACGTAAACAGCAGCTACTGCTGCTGTTTGCAGCCCGTTTTCCAAGCTCGTTTGTCATCTAAAACTTGTCCAAATGGCTTTTCTCACTTCCCAACATGCCCATCTTTACATACCTTTAGTTTATTTGCTCTTAGGATAGCTTTAGGTTAGTTAAATTTGCACTGAAAGTCTGTCGAAACCCATGTCTGTTCCGCAACAGCAGCCACAGCAGCCCTTTTCTTTCTTTTAGCTTAGTCAAATTTAGTTTTTAGCTTATTTAGGTTTTAAATGTTGCTTCTTAATGAACTAGAGTAGGTTCTTGATAGCTTATTATTATCATAGCTTAGTTCGCTTGTTAAGTTTTCTTTTTTTTTAGCTTATTTCAAGTCCTTTTAGAGCCCCTTAGATAGCTATCCAAACAGCTTTTCATTTTCTTTTTTTTGCGTAATCTGGTTTAGGTAGTGTTCAATTCATGTTTAGATTAGGTTAGGTTAGATTAGCTTTAGCTGTTGGTAGCTTTTTATAGCTTGTTTAGTTGCTCCTTTAAGTGTCCTAAACCAAAAAAGCTTACTGTTTTGCCCTGAACCAAACAGCCCTTACATGGGTTCTGCTCCCCAATAAGCTGATTCACAGCTGGTTTTCAAGCCTTTCCAAGTTAAAGTTTTTGTAAAACATCCTTATTTTGATCTAATAAGTTAGTTTGCAAAAGTAAAAGTTGAAAAAAATAAGTAGCAAAAAAAGTGCATGTCACAGGTTTCGAACCTGTGACCTGCTGTGCATAGCCACGACCACACATGCAACTCCACTCTACCATCTGCTCTACATGTGTTTCTTGTTATATCCTTTCACTGTTATTGTTTTAAATGCGTTTTAAATGCGTTTTTAGTTAATAAGCTTTAAAGCTCTTTTCGAATATAAATGCTTATAGGATTAAGCTAGCTTATGGTTTTTAATTTTCTCTTATTTAGTGTTTAAAAGATTACTTTTCTGGATTTTTTGGTAATTTTTCAAATTCATTAGCTATTTTTAATAATTAGTTTTTATAAATGTAGTTTTTAATTCATAATAAAAAATATAAAAGTCAAAAAAATATAAATCTTTTTTCTAAAATTTTCTTTTATCATATAGTTCGTAAAAAAATTGATTTTACACTCGTAGGCTTTTTATTTCACAAATTTTACGCTTTATCTTGCGCTCCAAACAGAATTTTTATAAATAACGACGCTTTATTTTAAATCACGCTTTTAGACATTTTAAGTTTACGCTTTAGTTAATATAGTTTATTTAAGTTATTTTGTTTTATAAAATAAACGTTCATCGATCTGTAAAAATAGTGATAGCGTTTATTTAATATCTTTTATCTTTTTAATTTTCTTAATTTGCATTTAAGTCGCTTTTATTTATAACCTTTTTTCAGTAGTGTAATTATTCAATCCTAATCCTTTCGGATCATTATCATTAGTGATCCTTCTACCGTCTGAATTAGTGTTTAACACACCATTGAGTCTCCGTGGGACATAACGACCCGGGAATTCATTCTATTCTCCAGGACTTAATTGTATTTGTGTCTGAGCTGTTTCAAGTCTTTTAGACTTGACTGTTTGGCGCGAATCAGTCCACGACCTATGAACACGACCTCAGCGACTATCAACAGACATACTCTTACCGCATCCTTATTTGATAACTTTGAAAATTGTGTATCGTTTCAAACAACCGTAAAAGCTCACTCCCTTTACAAGAACCTTTCTTAGAAATTTTTCGGAAAGACACGCAAACCAAAAGGATCGCGCTCAATTTCTACAAAGGCGCGTGCAAAGGACCAAAAAGAAACCGATCATCAATAGAAACTCTCCACGACCGAATGCAATGAATTATTCCCAATTTTGTATAAAATGGGGACAAGAATCAGCAATTATGGGATATATACCTGGTGTTAGCCTTAATAGTTTTATTAGAAGTGATGGTCATTCACGTTTAGGAACTTTGTAACGTGTGTTAGATATCGTGCTAGAATAGTCAACGGGCTCGTGGATTGGACTAAGCTAAATGGGTATTAGTTTAGTTAAGCTTGCCTTATATCCAATCCAACCCATGTCCAAGCCCACGAAAGCCCATAGAAAGCTTTTAGGGCATCATGTATTCCAACTATAAATACCCCTCAAATGGTCATTTGAGGGGTGTGCTTGAATGTGTGTGTGTGTTTTTCCTTTGAAATAAAACATCTTTTGTTTTCATCTTTATCTTCACATACACGATCCATATAACATCAAGTCACCATCTTTCCTTCTTTATCTTTCTACGTTTGTGTTTGGTTTCATGTGGTTATACTTGTATACGTGGTGGGTTTGTGATAAGGTTGATAAAAGTAAGGTCCTACAATTGGTATCAATCGCCTAACAATGGTTTAGGAGTGTTTTGGTTGAAGTTTTTTTTGTAGTGTTACGCGTAGCTTCGTTATCAAAGTTTTCACGCTTAAAGCTTAAATTTTTGCACTTAAAAGTTCAAGATTCTTGTGGTTTAAGGTTTATTTGGTGCTAAAGTTTCAGTTTTTTTGCAAAAAGTTCGAAGCTTTACGTGTTTTTCTTCATTTTTAAGCTCGTATTTGGTTCATTGGTCATTTCTACACGTAAGCTATCCAAGCACTTTGGGTAAAAAAGGTCAACATTTTTGTGTCTTTCGAGTGTTTTTAAAGATATCTGTGCAAGAGAAATTGTTTGAATCATTGGAAATTGTTTACGCGTGAGGTCAAAACCCTAGGTTTACGTGTACAAACTACGCATAAGTTTCTCGTTTTTGGTGCGATTCTTCGAATAAAAAAATAAGTTTGTGGAACACTTTGACTTTTGGATATCTTTTAATAAAAAAAACCTAATCTTTGAGACTTACGCGTGAGACACTAAAGCATTTTCACGCCTAAGCTTGTCTTACGCATAAGTTTTTCTCGCCTAATTTAAACTTACGCATAAGTATTCAAATTATTGCCATCCTACTTAACCATATCCTACTAAATTTTGGCCAAGATCTTTCTAAATATTCAAAAAAAAAAGAAAAAAAAATTTGAGGAGACTAAACGTAATTTTTATTCAAATTTTGGTTTAACTGTGAAAATTTTGGTCAAAAATTCAAATTTTTGGGCCTAAATTCAAATTTTTCGGGTCAAATTTGGGCGTCAAAATTGTCATAACTCAAAATTTTCATACGACCTTAGAATTGATTTTTATAGTGAAATTCAAATTTTGGGAGAAAATTTTTACACCTAAGAACCAAGGTTACGAGTACGACTTTCAGAAACACCTCAACCGAGCTTAATCTTCATCAACCACAACTCCTTTATCGTTGAATCGATCCTACATCAACTTTATCATATCATACCTTCATTAATGGCAACTCAACAAGACATTCATGCAGCCGGTGCCGAAAACCGTCCTCCTATGTTGGCAAAAGGTGGTTATCTTCAATGGAAAAGTTGTAAAACCCTAAAGTCCAAAGCTTGTGAAAAGACTATATTGCCCCTAAAATTTAATATTTATAAAACATGTATAATATTCCAAACTCATTAAATGTGCTTCTAATCTAATTTATAATGGCTAAAATTCCATATTTGTCATCAAATAAATAATACTTGAACTTAGCATGAGATTTGAAACTTAATGAAATCGAAAATGCTACAATATTGAACATGTAACTTGTACAAGATTATAAAGTCGACACACACTATAATTAAATACATATCGCATGTGTGAATGTTGCATGGGCCGATCATATGCATGAGATACAAAACCAATATAGCTTAAATCTAAAGCCCATCATTTCTAAAATGGAAAGTCAAAAATCTGTTTTGGTTTCCCTAATATTCGGCCAAATCAACCACCTATATACCATATCATCTCCTCAATTACGTTTCATTATTTAACCTATAATTACACATACCTAAAACACTCATAAAACCCTAACTACAAGAAAATGGCGGCTGCCATCTTTCTTCCTTTTCATCCGAAACAAGCTAAACAAAAACACATATCCCTTGGTCCCTCTCTACACCAATCCTCAGCCAAGAAAAAACACATGCTGACCACCATTTGATGCCAAGGAATAGAAGAAGGAGAGAGCCTGTTGTTGACCAAGAGGGTGCCTCGTTGTAGTCCTTATGTAGTTCATTCGAGTCCTAGTTTTGGACCCCATTCGTTTTCTGTTTTCAGTCCACACAAAGGTTCGTCTTGCCTTCCTTTTTCTCTTTTCAGTCGACACATCCAAGGTGTAATCAAGACTTATAACCATGCTATTTTTTCCTCTTTATTTATCACACATAAGACTGTTTCGGTGCCGTTATATCCAGCCCTAACTTTCGTTATTAAACATGTTAGAGATCATTAAATAAAACGTTAATGCGGTTAACTAAAACTGGAAACCTGGAACTTATAATAACGAGTGGGTTAAGATCTTAACCATGGGCTGGTATCGATGTAAAAAAAAAAAGAGATGTGTTCTGGTCGTGAACCGCTTGGGAGTAATTGTAATAAGGGTTTTGCGAGTGTGGGTCTATAACTGGGTCGCTACATATGAATTTTGGAACTGAAAAGATTGTGAGCATGCGCATATGGGTTAAGTCAAGTGTACAGTTTTGGGTGTGTAATCTTATGTGTGTGTCGCATGTATGTTGATGTGAGTCGAGTGGATTTAAACGGGAATAAAAGGGTTGGATTATGATTTTATGTGATTAGTTATGGTGTGTACTGATTGGTAGTTTATGTTGCATTGTTTGTGTGTGTCGAACTATATCAAGGTATGTATATAATCATGCATATAAGTTGGGGTAAAGAGGGTGGTTGTGATTGCATGTGTGAGACACATACATGGGTAAATATGCATGGGTTCTAAATGTCAACATGGCTCCATGGATTTTTGTAACTTATTTAAATTAACGAAATTCTTTCTACTTAGCATTTTACAGTTTGTGAAGCTTGCATGAAATTTTAATTTTAGTAAACTAATATTATTCGTTGGGGACCAAAGTCGAATGGAAATTTTCATCTAGAGTAACTTGTTTAATATGGTGTGAACGTTAAAGGATGTCGTATCGCTAGTCTCAAGGGGCCTCATTATTATAGGCGTTAAGATGTGTGTGTGTGTGCGTGCGTTGCATATGAGTGTTTTGGGTCGTGTTCGAGATAAGGTTTATTTTGTGTCTAAAGCGGTTTAACCTAAATGTCTAATTCGGTATATCACTAAATTAAGAATACAATTAACCTAATGCAAACCTATCCTTTCTCATATGAAAGATAAAACCCTAATCATATGATATTATAGTTTGGCAAATTTCAAACAAATATTAAAGGCAATTATCAATTACGTTATAAAAGGATAAATAGAACTATAAATAATAAATGGACTCATAAATGATAAATGGTTATTAACTTGTAGATTCGTTGAAGAAGACGTGACGTTGTTTCCTCGTGCTCACTTTTCCGTTTGCTTTCATTTCAATTGCTAAGGTACAGATATTCTGACCTTATCTCTTAAGGTTTCTTATGATTCGTTTACATCTTTCGATATTAGTTTTGAACCGCTATATTTTACACTGAGCCTTCTTATTAGGGCTTCCCTTTAACTTTGCTTCGTTTATAATATTCCATTTTCTATGATACCTTATGCTATGACCCTTTGATATTGATCCTCTGTTATTGAACCTCTGTTACTGAACCATTGCTATTGAACCCTCTATTATTGGACCTCTGTTATTGAACTAATGTTACTAAACCTTTGATACTGAATTTTGATATTGAACTGCTACTACTGAACTTTGATATTGAACTGCTACTACTGAACTTTGATATTGAACTGTTGCTATGAACCTTTAAATGGTGAACTACTGATATTGAACCTCGATTATTATGACCGATATATTGCTACACTATGGACCTTGTCGACCCTTGATTGATACCGGCAAATAATGTTAACTAGTCATGGGGTTCCATGACCGTGTCATTGATGCACCAATGGCATGACTCCGGTGTATGAGTGATGTTACACACCTTCCCTATCTTGTCTCGATTATGCGCGCTTCACTTGTTATTGTTATGGCCACTAATATTTCGCGGGGCGTATGGATGCATCCTAGATCCGCATCTTATTCTTGATATATATTGCTACGGTGATGTGGTGCGTGTGTGCAATACACCCCTCACGATCGGGAGCTAGCTACTCCATCGTTCTTGAGGTCTCCTCCTATTGTGCGGTATTCCGAGGTCACCCTCCGAATCGATGGCTACTATTGATTCTTGGGCTGCTATTGCCATTCGATATTCTTGTCTTGCATCTTGTTGGCTCGGGATAGATTTCTGACAACCCTTACACTGTTGATATACCTATATTGTGCCTTATGTATTTCCCCAATGCACCATATTCTGTATTGATTGTCTGTTACTCAATACCCTTATGTGACTCATTCTACTACCATTTCATTCACGTACCGGGTTATTATATGATCATTGAATTTGAATATGATGTTATATGTTCTATGTGATTACTGTTTATCCTGCTACGATATGATTAATATGCGACTATATGATTCTACTGTTGTCATCTGAATATATGTTATCTTACTGTTATGTGAACCTTGATTGGTCTGGTGATCATGTTTGAGTGTAATCAGTTGATTATCTTTTTATTATGGATACCTCCGTTTAATTATGTTTATGGGCTATGATTATCCATTGGTGTCTTATTGCTAATTTTCGACTTCCCATGCCTATATCTGTTATGATACTGTTATGTTATTAATTGTGGGTTATTTGTCTTATGGGATTGCCATGTTCACTTCCTAATTAATTGTTTATGCTTGCTTTTAGTTTTCCTGTTGGCTTATTTATATTCTGATTCCCTGATCTGATTGCATGCTATTCTTATGTTGAGTGGATGCGACGTCTGCTACGCTTGATTTGGTTTTGGTGCTTGTATGTCTGTTTGCTTTTATGTAATTTTATATATGTCATGGATGCGTTGCTTGCTGTGTTCTCCTTGATTGCCGTTCTTGTTGGATATCTGTATAATTGTGTTTCTGTAGGATCCTCGTTGACTCATTGTTCTCATTTCGTTGCGACCTTGTTATCGGTTTCCTTATTTCATTTTATCTCTGATTTTGTTTAGCTTTCGTTTTATTATATCTGTTCACTGGGCTTTTTAAGCTCAGCCGCATTTCTTTTCCTGCGGCAGGTTTTAGGTTGGAAGATGGGCTTTGATGGGCTGAGAGTTGGAATATCTGAGTGGACCGACCCTAGTTACCCTATTATCTTGGACTTATTTTGATGGGCTATTGTTTTGAGATTTCATTTTATTTTAGACATTTTGGATTTTGTAATTTTCCTTGTAAGTCATTCGTTTATATGACTTGGCAATTTATTTTATAATGCTTCCGCTTGAAATTTTTTTATTGTATGTTCTGATATGACACCAGAATGTGACACTTCTACCCTTGCTGGGTTGGGGTGTTACAAAAGTCGTGTCTTCGCTACATCAAGACCAAACCTAATGGAAAACTCATGATTAACTCCATCACGAATGGACCCTTCAAGCCTCGACAAATCCTAGACCTGGAACTCCGATGTCCCACCATCTTATCATACTCAAACCGAATCGAGATACTGCGAGGAGGATTAGAAGCAAGTCGATGCAGATGACATGGCAATTCATATTGTCCAAGCTGGGTTTACCAATAGACATCTTTCTTCTTTGTAGACATTTGTGAAACGCTTTCGATATGTGGGAGCGTGTTAGACGGCTTTGTCATGGAGCAATTGGTCAACAAGACATGGAGAACAAGTCGCTAGCTGAATGGGAAAAGTTCACTTCAACTACGTGAGAATCCATTGAATCCTACTATGGAAGGTTTTGCACTTTGATGAATGAGCTTATCGAAAACAAGTTGGCACCCGAACTATCGTGCAAAATATCAAGTTCTGAACAATCTTCGAAATAATGGGGACGATATGTCACTATTGTCAACCAAACAAAAGACCTTCATCGGGTGAACTTTGATCAACTCGAATGATTTTCTCAAACAAAACCAAAGCTGAAGTGAATGAAGTCGGGAAAGAAAGATTGGCAAAGAATCATGATCCATTGGCACTTATTGCAAAGACTCAACCTTCGTGAATACACAACAACAAGCTTCATCATCTTCCAACAACAACTTGCGACAATACATTCCACAACCACAACAACAATTCTATCCACCGAACAACAAGTCATTCAACAACGGTATCCACAATACTAGGAACAAGGAATCACCGATCCTGGCCCGAACAAGAAGAAGCTTTGCGACAAGTATTTTCTTTATTGGGTAAAGCATTCGTGATCGCTATTCCACCAACTAACAACAACCAAAGGATTTCATCAAACACTCGCATAGCGAGGCAAATTGCACGGTCGGGTGTGAATATGGGTAATCAAGGACAAATGGTTGGAGTTATTGGGAATCGGCGAGGATATGCTCTTGGATTTCGCATGGGTAATCAGTGGTTCGAATCGTGTAATCAGTTGGGTCGAATGTTGGGAATAGAGCGATTAGTGTCGAGAATGGGAATGTTGCGACTCGATCGTTGGGAATTATGGAAATGTGAATCGGGGTAATCGGGTTAAGTGTTATAACTGTCAAGGAATGGGTCACATGGCACGAAACCGTCCCTAAGCCACACAAGAAGAATCTTGAGTTTCTTCGAAAGCTATCTTGTGTACGTAGAAGCAAGCGGGGATGCATTGAGTCTTGAGGAAAATGATTTTTCGCTATTATGGATGATTTGGAAGACCTCGAGGAAATCAATGCAAGCGCATCTTCATGGCAAATCTTGAGGAGACTAAATCGACAACGACTACGGCGCCTCCTGCCTATGGCGCCAACGCGATGTCGAGGTACCAATCATTGATCCATGCTATAACAATGTCATATTTGATGTGTTTACTCATGACGACGACGATTACGTGACGCCAACACCTACTTATGATACATACGGACAATCCGAGTTGTAGCAATACTAACTCGAAACTCGGATGTGGATCCTAGTGGAGGCTATGTGGCACAAAATCGGGGCCGATGAGGAAACACGTGTTTATTTTTAATCATTAATCAATAAGCGTGGCATTGAAATTGAGAAAGTTAGTAAGGTCAATTGCGAAGTTAAGGCGCGAATGTTAAATTGACCACCGAGCTTGAGAGTTACAAAGAGAACGCCGGTGCCTATGAATTTCATACAAACAAAATATCGAAATTAGAAATTGGTTACCGAGATTACATTTTAAGAGAAAACAATTGCATATCAAGTATGATACACTTGATGTGAATCGAACTTGAAAATAAAATCTTTAAACAAAGAAATTTACGAACTAAATGACCAACTTTCTAAACAAAAAACACTGCTTTCGATCTTCAAAAGAGAAGAAAGCAGTTGATTCTTGATTTTCAAAGCGAGAAGATTCTCTTCTTGATGAAATTACGAATAAAAATGAAACTATCAAAAATTGGATAATTTACTTCTTACAACGGGTCATTCCGCTAAAACAAACAAGATGCTTTCTAATCAAGTAACTCGATTTTCATCGACACATAAAATGGCTTTTGGTAACTCACTCCTTGTTTCCTCAAAGCTCGAAAATCTCGAAATGTGTTGAACAATGGAAAACCTTTGCATGAACCCATAATTGTGCATGATTCTCTTGAAACGTTGGAACTATACGAGGAGAGTAGATCAAGAATGAAACAAAACATCCGAAATCAAACCAATTGACTATAACAAATGGAACAAAATTAATGGTATTTCGTTTGTTTCACATAAAGAACAATCAAAGTTTTCCATCACACCGTTTCAAAACCGGTTGCAACTCCTGTGGTTGTCTCAAAATCCTTTTAAAATCGAACAAATGTCTTCAAACAATCCTTTTTACACAAGTGATGCGGAAGCATTTTAGGCGATGTTAAAACTAGAATTGGGAGACTTCAAGAGATATTAAAACAAAACTCATATTACAACCAACATACGGTTTAATAGTTTTGATATTGAACAAAAAGTTTTTGAATCGAAATTGCCCTCATTTGAATAACATCAACTCGGGGTAATTTATTTTGAACAAGCCTTTTGAAAGAAATAGTGACTTTGTCAAGGACCACAAATCCTGGTAAAGCAAGCTAATGAAAGTGTTGAACACATCAAAGTTTTGGAAAATCTAAATGATTCACTCTTGAAGATGTTCGACTCGATATCATGTCCATCATTTTGCAAACATATTACATTGAAGATCATGAAAGACTCGGTCTGAGACCTCTAAAATTGTTTCAAAATATGAAAATGCACTTGAGAAACTTGAAAAGAAAATGTCTCATATTTTAAACAACTTGATCGTAAAGCGAGGAATGCAAGTATGACAAATTGTCGTGATGCGTGCCTACAACGACATGAAAGCGAAAAATGATCTTTTGAGGGCTCGGTGGAATGTCAAAAAGGAAAGAGCGATGGATACTAAGATTAAAAACCATTATTGCGGAGAAAGCAAATGTTCCCAAACCGGTTTCAAAACCAAAATGTACATTTCCATGCCTCCTCCAAAAGTCAATGAGAAAAATGATTAATCCAAATCATTCACTCCACCTGCCTTGCCTAAACAACATGTTGATAAAGGAAAAGTGGTTATTGAGAAACCAAAAGTTTTAGCTCCTTGCCTTTTTAAGATGAGTACCACTAATACGTCTGCCTCCACATCTAAAACATATGGAACAAACGACATAAGTTTAGAAAAGCACTCTAAAGAGACTAGGAAAACGAAACCACTTCTCTAGATAAGATTGTGAATCCTAATGAGTGTGCCTTACCTTCTACAGGACTAGGAAGCACCTCTAGGAGCAGCAGACTAAAGCCTAAGAGCAATTCAAGGAACAATAGAGTCTCGCTTGCCTCTAGGTAGTCGCTTGAATAAAGAGAAGAAAGTAAAAGAACACCCTAGGAATTTACAGCTTTGTAATAAGAAAGACAATTCATCTGAATGTAATGAACCTATGAAATCGCTAAGTTTAATGAATGCATTTGTTTAACTTGCAAGAAAACTTTAACTAATGTTCATGATGATTTTGTTTCTCTGAATGAGATTATTAAGCTCATTAAGAAGAATGTTCCCAAAGAACTTATGCTAAGCGAATAGGAAGACTAGTTGCGAGACTTAGGCTTTACACTCTTGATAGGGAGCATAATGTTTACTTTAGGGATGACATTTGGAAACCACGGGTAGAACTTTCACACTCAGGAATGGTAGAATGAGTGATGAACCTATCTTACCAATAGATGACTTCTATGAGTGTGATCGAGTTTTACCTCTAACCCAAAGGAATCAAAATCAAACGGTTTCCAAAATCTTCTTCTTACATTATTGGCGGTTATCGAAATATATCTTTGGATCGTCGACTCGGGTTGCTCCAAGCACATGACCGAGAATCTGAAGGCTGTGATCAATTTAAATGCGGAAATTCATAGGAACCGTCGTTTGAAATGATCATGTAGAAGCTATCATGGGTTATGGAGATCTACCTTTTGGAAATTATTTGATCACTCGGGTTTACTATGTCGAAGGGTTGGGACACAATTTGTTTTCGATCGGGCGGATTACGTGATGCGATTTAGAGGTTGCTTTTAGGAAAATGCTTGCTTCGTTAGAAACTTGGATCATGTGATCTCTTAACGGGAATCGTGATACAAACTTGTATGCTATCGACATCATGGCCTCTTCATCACCAATATGTCTTATGACACGAGCATACGGAACACAGTTTTGGTTGTGGCATAGAAGGTTATCCCATCTCAATTTTGACACCATCAACAATCTTGCCAAAGACAACATCGTCAATGGACTTCCAAAGTTCAAATAAACCAAGGATCACTTATGTCCATCATGCGAACAAGGAAAAAGCAAAAGAGCATCATATAAACCTAAAACCGTACCTAGTTTGGAAGCAAAGTTACATATGTTGCACATAGACTTATGTGGCCCAATGAGAGTTGAAAGCATTAATGGGAAAAAGTATATTCTTGTTATCGTCGATGATTATTCAAGATATACATGGGTTAAGTTTACGAGATCAAAAGGCGAAGCACCGAGCATCATCATCACCTTTAAAAAGCGAATTCAAGTACTTATTCAAACTCCGATGGGGTTGTAAGAGCGAGACAATAGCCTTTGAATTCACAAGTCGGGAGTTAAGAACTTATTTTGAAGATGTTGGAATTACACATCGGACATCGAGTTGTTAGAACTCCACGCGAGAATGGGGTAGTTGAAAGAAGAAATAGAACTCTTGTGGGCTGCTGCACAATGCTAATTTATTCTAGTGCACCGTTATTTCTATGGGTTGATGTTGTTGCCACCGCTTGTTTCACTCGAACCGATCCCTAATCCATCCAAGATTCAATAAAACCCCATATGAAATAGTGAACAACGAAAACACGATATCTCTTATTTTCACGTGTTTGGCGCTTTGTGCTATCCAAAAACGAGAGAAGATCTAGGAACCGAAAGCTAAAGGTGATATTGGAATCTTCATTGGATATTCGAGATAACTCGAGGGCATTCGTGGTGTATAACGGAAGAACTAGGAGGATCATGGAGCGATGAATGTGAAATTTGATGAACTTTCACATATGGCTTCCGAGAGACTCGCTCTAGAACCCGCACTAAACCCGCAAACTTACGGACACATCGATTCGGGACTCGTACCTCAAAGAGCTCAATCAACTTCGTTTGACAATCCTAAAGAACAAGAATGGGAGAATTTATTCGAGTTAATGTTCGATGAGTAATATAGAGCCAAAGAACATTCGCGAGGCAATGGCGAACCCGCATGGATAGAAGCGATGCGGGAGGAACTTCTCCAATACCGTCTACATGACTCTTGGGAAATGGTTCCAAGACCAATTGACATTCGCGTCATTAATCTCAAATGGTTATGGAAGAACAAAGGGATGAAGAGATGACCGTTATTCGCAACAAAGCTCGTCTTGTGGCCAAAGGATACGAGACAAGAGGAAGGATAGACTTTGAAGAGTCATTCGCGTCGGTAGCGACTAAAAGCGATCGGGATATTCTTAGCCTATGCACTCACAAAACATCACGGTTTATCGGATGGACATTAAGACCGCGTTCTTGAATGGAACTACGAAAGAAGAAGTGTCGTGAGTCGGCCAAGGCTTCATCGACTTGGAACATCCGGACTACGTCTACAAACTCAAAAGGCAATCTATGGTTTAAAACAAGCTCAGAGGCGTGGTATGACGAACTATCCTCTTTCCTTATCCAAAACAATTTCACCAAAGGAACAGTTGATCCTACCTTGTTTACACAAAATGCAAAACGACATTTTGATTGTTCGATTTATGTGGGCGACATCATCTTTGGGTCCACTAATCCGAATCTTTCAAAACATTTTGAAAATCTCATGAAAAGCAAATTTGAAATGTCCATGATGGGGAACTAAAATTCTTTCTTGGTTTACAAATACATCAGGTCCCTCGTGGAATTTTTATAAATCAAGCTAAATACACAACCGAGATTTTGAAAAATCATGGTATGGATAATTGTGATTCGATCGGATGACCAATGGTAACTACACCAAACATTGGAGCCGATTTGTTTGGGAAACCTATTGATCCGAAGAAATATCGAGCATGATTGGTTCTCTCATGTACCTCACTGCTAGTTGACCGGATATTCATTTTGCTTTTTGCTTATTAGCACGGTTTCAAGCTAAGCCTACCGAATCGCACCTCAAAGAGGTTAAGCGGATCTTCGGTACACAAGACATCCAACACATGGGACTTTGGTATCGAAGGAATCCGGATTGATCTAATTGCTTTTTCGATGCGGACCACGCAGTGATCAAGTTCTGACAAAAGTACATCCGGAGGAGCACAATTTTGGGTAAAAGTTAGTAAGTCGTCTTCAAAGAAACAAGATTGCCTTGCACTTTCAATCGTTGAAGGCGAGTATGTGTCTCTATCTACGTGTTGTGCTCAAGTTCTATGGATAAGAACACAACTCATAGATTATGGCTTTACTTTCGATAAAATACCTATGTATTGTGACTCGAATGCAATCATGCAATCTTGTTCATCACTCAAAGACTAAGCATATCGAGTCCGCTATCACTTCATCAAAGAGTACGTCGAAAATGGTATCGTTGAATTATTCTTCGTGAAGATCGATTACCAACTCGCCGATCTATTAACTAAAGCCCTTCCAAAAGAAAGGTTTGACTATTTAGTTCGACAAATTGGAATGTGAAGCCTAACCCCGAGGAGTTAGAACGTCTTCTCGAATCTTCTTGAAATGTTTTTCCAAAAGCTTCGCTATAAATATTTTAGAAAAAAAAATACAAAATTTGAAAACCAACAAAAGCAAAATATAAAAATATAAAATTTTCAAAATACAAAACAATATAAAATCAAAAATACAAAAATATTCTTCTCACGACATGTCTCTCGTATAATCGATATTCATGCGTTTCTAGAAATGTCATTCAACAATGATACGGGCATGTACGATGCTTGAGCGAGAGTTCTTTTATTGTTTTCTAAAACATGTCGTTTCTCAAAATTTCTTCATAAAATGGCTTTCGTATACATCGAGATGAAACCCGGACCGAAATGATGACTTTTGATTATTTTTCAAATCAAAACTCGTGCTTTTAATAAAAATCACAAGTGTACGCTTGATGGCACTACATTTAAAAATGGTGAGAAATCATCATCATCTTGAGCACCTTTTCAAGATTGTTCAAAAGTTTTTCAAAATCTTTCAAAATATTTTGTGCTCAAGATAACTCCTCTAAAACCCTTTAATTGATTATGCTTTATTAAAGGGGAGTATAAATCAAAAATGTTCCAAATTCATGCTTAAATCAAATCCGTTTGACTCCCTAAAAGATTCTAAAATGTTGTTTAATCCATTGATATCAAAAATATCACGAATATGCTATTTTTGAGGGGAGGAGACGTGATTAAAATGTGATCAAAATCGTTGTTTGAATCTCAAAATGAGCTCGACTCGAGACGGAACCAATGAATTGACGGAATCAAAGTCGAGATATGTACCATCTCAAGAAACTTTCTATGGACTTGACCAGACGGGTAATAATTTCAAGCTAGTTCTCTAGTGATGTAAACGTGTCTCGAATCGGTCTAGTTCATTTAAAGTCGATCAATTCAAAAAGTGTGAACTTTACCCTCTATGTGCGATTCATCAAAACTTATAAGCACATGTGAAGGGGAGTGTTTACGAAATGCAAAACTCACGGAGTGTTTCAAACATGTTTTCTATCATAAACACTCGAGAGATTTTCAAGAAAAATGGTTTTATGGCAACAATAGGACAGTCATGGAGTTATAAGGTGACTAAGAATACTAAATGTGTCCTATGATCCGCCAGAGCCGGAGGGATCTACCCAAGGACACCACCAATAGTTAGTACTAGAAGTCCTTAGGTATGATTGAAAAAGGAGTAATGTGAGAAAGGAGAAAGAAGGGTTGAAGAATTAAAAGAAAAGTAATGCAAAGGGTGAAAAGAAATAGCCCTCCATAATCAACCTTAGGCGTAAACCGGGTTCAATACATATACTCTTGGTTGTCACTTAGATGACACGGTATTGAAGACAAAGACGTCATGGACCCGATGACGCATCGCACTAAACCTTCTAGCCACTCAATTCCTCTTAAAATGATTTGTTTCATTCTCACTGGGAACCCTACATAATCTATCGACTTTTTCTTGGAGATCGTTGGTATTGAAGAAGGAGACCTCTCCTAGTCTCCGCTCGGAAAACCAATATGCACTAATTGAGTCTAGAGCCACGAGATTCATCAAAAGATCTCATAGGAACACTTGACATGACATCGCTTCTTTGTTCATCTATAAGGACACAAGAGATATATTCTAGAGTCCCACGAGATCTTAGAAATCGCCGAACATTTATGAGAAGTTTCACATCCGTGATCTTCGATGATTGAATGGAAACTCCGCCGGGGTCAACATTAAGCGACCTACAAAGCAGTCACTCGGTAACTCCCGTGGATTACGCTTAGTGTGTCTCAAATGGTCTGATCGTGGAGTGATGCTTGATGTACTTGACAACTCATCCGAGCGTAGATGTACTTGGTATATCATGTTATCTCACTTGTGGGACTCAGTTCAGAACGACCTTTGTAAGAATTAGAGATGTGTTTTCACACTATCTCATTAACACCCTCGAAATTCAAACATGTAAGTGCGGAATCGCTTATTACTAACTTGTTTTATTTTTTCTTATGGAAGCTCGGGAGCGGATTGATCGTGCAAATTCTCCACGTGCTCATACCAACAACACATGAAAGTTCTCCTCAAAATCAAAGGCAACAAAAGTTTAAGATGATTCTTCGTCAATGTCAAAGAATCTACAAAGTTTAAAGACTCGAGAACTACATCATTGGTAACCAAAAGACAAATAGAAGTATGTGCATGGTGGAGAAAGACGTGGATACACCTAACCAATGAAGTTGACAACGGCAGACAACCACATTAATAGATCACAAAGCATGAAGGAACAAAGAATCACTACTATTCTATATCTACACACAAAGTTCAAGCTCGAGAAAAGTAAAGACCTAATCAAGTGAGCATCTTTTGAATGACCACCCCTTAGGGGGAGATTGTTAGCCTTAATAGTTTTATTAGAAGTGATGGTCATTCACGTTTAGGAACTTTGTAACGTGTGTTAGATATCGTGCTAGAATAGTCAACGGGCTCGTGGATTGGACTAAGCTAAATGGGTATTAGTTTAGTTAAGCTTGCCTTATATCCAATCCAACCCATGTCCAAGCCCACGAAAGCCCATAGAAAGCCTTTTAGGGCATCATGTATTCCAACTATAAATACCCCTCAAATGGTCATTTGAGGGGTGTGCTTGAATGTGTGTGTATGTTTTTCCTTTGAAATAAAACATCTTTTATTTTCATCTTTATCTTCACATACACAATCCATATAACATCAAGTCACCATCTTTTCTTCTTTATCTTTCTACGTTTGTGTTTGGTTTCACGTGGTTATACTTGTATACGTAGTGGGTTTGTGATAAGGTTGATAAAAGTAAGGTCCTACACCTGGTGTTGTAAAACAAAATTCACCAAATGATTGTCATTGCCTTGTTTAGGAATATCTAACCATGGCCCAAAAACAGTTGCACTAAACAACCTCATTCGATATGGATTGCGTAACAACTTAGACTTAATATTTGAAAGCAACTTAACCTGGGAACGAACCGTTACCTTAGCATAAAAATATCGGGCAAGGTTTGCCATTTGGGAATTTAATTGACTAATTAATTAGGGTTTGAGTTAGGGAACGAGTATATTAAAGGTTTAGGATTTTGATTTCACTTTTTGATTTGTGTTTTGGGGTAGTAGAGTATTGGTGTGTGTGTTTGTGTGTGTGTACAAATTTAAAAAAAGTGTAAAATTATAATTTTGAAAAGTTATGTAAAAAAAGTACACAAAGGTACAAAAGTATAAAGTAAAAAAAATCGCTAATATTATTTCGCTTAAGTCGCTCAGCATTGGGAAGGCGCTAAAAGTATAAAAAAATATTTTATTGAGTTTAACTTTTTTTACTAAAGGACAAAAAGAATTTCGCAAGAATCTTAAAAAAGTCGCTCAGTTTCGGTCGCTTTACAAGTATAGCTGGTAAAAGTCAGAAAACAATCATTGGGTTCACAAATGTCGAGGGACACTTGGCACTCTAAGATTAAAAGTAGAAAAGTCGCAAGTCTCAAAGTCTAGTTAAGGAATACGCCAACTTTTTTCCTAGAAAGTGTTGCCACCTTGAGCGGAAGGTGCATTGCCATAATTGCCCCAAATAATTTTATCATAAATTTAACATAATAATAAACCAATCTAATAAATTATCTTAATACATGTCCTAAATTTTACATAGTAAAAAACTATTACACGAATTTTCTTAAAGTAAAACATAAGTTTAACACATTGAAGCAACAATTAAGTAAATTATCTAAAAGCAAATAATTCAAGACCTAGCTTGCATTATTTATGTCGCTATTTGATCTCGTAAGTTAATCATATATTGTTGATCAGATTCACTCCCAATTGGTTGAACGACTTCAGCATCACCATCATTATCATCATATACATTTTCATTATCATGTATGGCACTTTGGTCGTATTGAAAGAAAAATCATCGGTTAGACCCTCCTTCTGTATAAGATTATGAATAGCAAAACATGCAATAGTAATATCTCTTTGTTTAACCAAAGGAAATTTAGGCATACTCTTTAAGATTGGAAAATGTGCTTTTAAGACACCAAATGCATGCTTAATTACGTTTCAAAGTTTTGCATGAGCGTGGTTGAAGTTTTCATTACTGATCATTGCATGTTTTCGATAAAAGTCTCCTAACCAGTACCTGACATTAGGGGTGTAACCGAGTCGAGCCGAGCTCGAGCTTAACAGGGCTTGAGCTTGGCTTGAAATTTATAAGTTAGGCTTGAGATTGACTTGATAGCTTGACGAGCTTTAATCAACCAAGCTTGAGCTTGGCTTGAAAAATTCTATTAAAGCTTGAGCTTGGCTTGAAAAGCTTGAATGTATATAAAAATATTGTATCTAATGGCCAAACTCGTCAATAAATATATGTATAAAATAAAACAAACTTAAACCATATAAAAATATATGTATAAAAATATTGTATCAACTAAAACACAACTTTTTAGCCAAGAAGAGTAAATAATACAATTATACAAATAGTAGAATACAAAACGTTTTGATTAATTAGGGTTAATCTAGAATACATGTTTAATTATTTTCAAAGTAAGTCCTTATAATTATGTTAATAATCAAATTATCCCTAGTTAGTTATATGAATTTATAATGGAAATACATTTATATTAAAGCTTGAAAAAGCTTGATAGGAGCTCAAGCCGAGCTATCAAAAGCTTGAGCTTGGCTTGTTATATGTTTCGAGCTAATATTTGGGCTTGAGCTTGGGCTTGAGCTTGATAAAATCTTGACTCGATCGAGTCAAGCCCGAGCTCGAGCTCGAGTTGCTTGATAAAAGCTTGACTTGATTCTGACCCTACGACATTGCGATATTGGAAAACCCTAAAATGGATTGCGGTGGAACTTAATGTCACCGGGTGCTACTCAATTGGTATAACAACACAAAGTATAGAAAAGGATTTACCTTATCTGCTTTTAGAAGAAATTTCATAATCAAAAGCATTAAATCTACATCGTTCAAAATTAGTGCGTAATGCAGCCCATAAAAGAAATAAAGTGGTCCCAGTGAATATCAGAGTATCGTAATCCTATAACCGTGCCATGCCATGCCAAAAGCCGCCATAAGTAAGCTAACACCTTAAGAACCTAAAAATACATGCTAAAAGTATTAACACAAAGGTTGGTGAGTTCATAGGTTTAATATAAAACAGTAAAGTTTGACCACCAGCCAAGCATATGAGAAATTCATCGAACATAATGTCATACAAAAGTTAGGGAAAATATTTTGATTGCGCTAAGTTCATGACACCGAAACCTGTAGGTGTCTACGCACCCAAGCAATGTAGGCAACAAAGTACCTAGTTAATACAGGAAACTACGCACCCAAGTAATGTAGGCAACAAAGTACCCAAGGTGACTATGCACCCAAGTAATGTAGGCAACGAAGTACCCAAGTAATACAGGCGACTACGCACCCAAGTAATGTAGGAAATGAAGTATCCATGTAATGCATGGGATATCATATATATAGTATTTGTCCATTATTAATGATTAATCGAGGGGTTTCATATTTACACATATCTTTCATATTTACACATATCGAGGAGTTTTAAATCGCCAATACCATTACTCTTTACCCCTTCTTCTTCACAAAGATTTATTTTGGCATGATGTCTGGATTAATGATACCTCATTGGCGCAACAATTTCCTCATCATTTCTTACTAGAAGAGTTCAAAAATGTTGTGGTTGGGGATCGTTGGAATGGCTCGAGTTTCTCTTGGAATTGGAGACGTCCCTTACGTGGAGGTATTGAAGATGATCAATATAATAGGATTTGTGATTTTGTCAAGCAAGTTACTATTGTTGAATCTGAAGATTCTTGGAGATGGTGTTGTGATACAATGGATTCGTTTTCGGTTAACGAGTTACGTAAACACCTTGATTGTTTGTCTTTACCTAGTCATTACCTAGCGACTAGGTGGAATAAGATAGTTCCTCGAAAGGTTAATATTCATGTGTGGAGACTGATTAAGGATCGTTTGCCTACCCGTTTTAATTTATGGTTTCGTGGTATCGACAATGTCTCTCTTATATGCCCTATGTGTAGTAATGGTTTGGAATCTATCTATCATAAGATGTCTGAATGCATTATCGCGATTAAGGTTTGGAAATCGGTTGTTAAGTGGCTAGACCTGAATCTCCCTTTTCAGCTTCCTCCTATTGAGTTCCTAGACTTGTTAATAGCCAGGGTAATTTTCATAAGGCTAAGGATGTTCTTTTCACTATCATTTATACGGCTTGGTGGGAGCTTTGGAGATTCCGAAATGAATCTATATTTCGGCCCGGAAAGAAGAGGGATGTTGGTATGGTGGACGATATTATTCATTTTTCATATATATGGTATCAGAATAGGCATAAGAAAGCGAGTATGTGTTGGGATGACTGGTTTAAAAATCCGCTTTTGTTTATATAATCTATTTGGGAGAGCCTATCGTATGAAGATTGTTTGCGATTACGTTATGGTTGTTGTTGTGAATTGCTTCTCATTGTTGAGAGTATCGAGCCAATCAAGATTCTCCGGATCTTTTGTTGATATGTCTTTTCTTGATGTAACTTTCCTCGGGGCTTGTATGGGACTACATCAAAAACACCGAGGAGTGAAAACCGGTGGCTTGGCCTCCGTGGGCGGGGATTTTTCTCTTGTCTTGGTTATATGTAATTGGCAAGAGTTTTTTCATTCTTTTTGTAGTCCTCGTAGTTAAAGCCTCGGGAGGAATCTAGATTGTGTAGCTTTGTTTATTTCTAGATTTGTATTGGTACTTTTTAGCTTTTAGTGCCTTACTAGTAGCTATTTTTAATATAATTATGCCGTTAAAAAAAATATTTATTTCCCGTATTAATTACAAAAACTGGAAAAGGATTTTAGCATTTTGCAACTGATCTTGGCTCCTAAGCAGTTATATATAAATTATAAACGTATATACCTTTTATTTTGAAGGGTGGATCATGACCACTCTTCCATGTACATGAACTCTAATCATTTTTATATGTTCACTCAATGTTGTGCAACTTTATATACAAATAGTCATAAGGTGCCAATCTTCTTCAAACAAGCTACTCGAATTGGGATGCTAATAAGATCTTGATAATAACTTTTGTAAATAATACCAACATAATGTTGTATTTTTTATGAAATATAAAGCATAGGGTATAAAATCTACGGGTATTTATTATATTTATAAAGTTATTAGAAAACATGAAAAATATAATTATACTTGAGTCCATATAATTTATTTAAAGTGTAACAACTAAAGTTTTATTAATTACTCTCTTACTTTTTATTTTTACAAAATTGACACATATATTTTTAACACAATTTATAAATAAGATGAAAGTTAAAGAGTTTGACCAAAAGAGCTTCAATTTTGACTATTATAAACTAACTAGGCGAGTACCCGTGCCTAGCGGCAACGGTGTCTAGTTTTCTGCAAAATTCCGACGACCTATAAGTTTCTTTCAACAAACTGTATTTGTAGCGTCAGAGAATCATTTTCGAATAACTATAATTATGATGTGTGGTTGCATAGCGTGAAATATCTGATTTTCAAAAAATTATGTGTAGTCGATCTAAGTGTAGGAGTATATTTCTAATATGATTGTTTTAACTTTTAAGTTATTAAGATTTTAGTAATAATAGATTCAATCATTACAAAAAGCAATGGTATTATGTAGTTGGCAATATTATGTTGTAGTTTAGATGTATAGCAAATGTGTGTGACCGCTTTTTCTTGTTTTGTCATTAGGCAGTTATAACTATTTTTTTTTATATGTTTAACGTTTATTATTTAGTGTGTGGCTTTTAAACTTGTAACCTTACAAATTTAATATCACCATAATAAGACTATATTGTACTATCAATTTGCATAGATATTTAAGCATTGTTCAAAGCTATTTGTTTGGGGTACAAATAATTATCTCTCGAAGATAACAATATTATTTAATTTTTGTGATTCTAATAAACTTACATAACATTATTGATATACCGGACAAAGGGTTATACAATATTTATTAATTTTTAAAAGACGATTCATATATGCTAGTCCTTTAAGTGGTGCAAGACCAACATTTTTCAAAATAACATTATACAAATGATAACGTACATGTGTCAAATCAAAATAAACAACAAAAAACTACAATTACTTGGTCTATCATTTTTCCAAATTTGTCACGGGTTCCACAACTACTTCATCATTTCTTATATAATTTTGTCAAATTTGAAACCTGGTTCGACCCGGGTGGTTCAACCGGTTGAACCGTTCCGGTAAAAAAAACAAGTCGATTTAACCCGACAGGTTGGGTAAAAACAAGTCAAATTAAATCGGGTCAACCCGCCGGGTTTGAAGCGTCCGGGTAAACCCATTTTTCGATGTGTATTAATAGTTTCCTTTTGAAATATATGTCTTCAACATTTTCACTTTTACTTTCAACTTTTCACTTTTTACTTTTGGTTTTCCTTTATATATAGTATATAGCAGGGTAATCGCGTGTTTTGGCGGCGGGTACCCTGTGACGATTAACCGCAGAAATATATCTCGATGAGACCTGATTCACCAGTTTGTATCCGTTTCAACGGGTCCTCTCTTGTTCGTTTTCGAATTGCTTTAATTGGTTAGCCGAACCGGTGGCGACACCTGTTCTCAGTTGAACACGTTGGTCCGGTTCGGTCCGGTTTTCAAAACTATATGTAACATCAACTTGTTAACTTGTATGAAGTTTTGTGTGTTTTATTAATTTGTATAATGTATATAATAACATGTACTTTTCATTTTAGGGTGTTTTAAAAATATCATTAATTAGTGTGTTTAATTATTTTATATTTTGGATTATGTTGTAGCTTCTTTAAATTGTACGCTATGAAAATTTTATTGTACTTTTTAGTAAGGGGTGTTTTAATTGATTGTTTTTAATTTTGTAGACGTGCTTTTAATTAGTTGTACAATGTGAATAATTTATTATACTTTTAAGTAATGGGGTGTTTTAATAAGAGTATTAATTACATTATTCATTTCTCTCTCATTTGACCAATTTCAATAATTCAACTTTTCACTTTTCACCTTTGACCGTTTTCCATTTTATGTAGTATAGATAAAAATGCTCAATTTTGCCACCTACTTTATGAATGATGCAATTGGTTCAATTGCAATTTTATATCTTCTTGTTTCACTTTGTCAAGTTTCTTTATTAAATAAAAGATGTAATGACTAAAAATTCATTGTCTTCAATAAAAAAAATTAAAGTAAAAATATACTACAATAATAATTATTATTTTTATAACAAGCAATCATAAGCGGGGTTTACAAAAGAATACAAGAATACCTGGTCATAATCGAAAACTTGATACACATCAAAAATTTTAGAATTGATATGAACTTCCTGAATACATGTCCAAGGTTGGTTGACTTTGACGTCCTTAAGCTTCTATGCGAAAACTTTGTATTGCTCCTAAAGCATAAAATCCATATGCAATCTTATATAACCTAGTAGCATTTCTTCTCCATAACGTATGTGGGATTCTAAACGTGTATATATTTCTCTTAATAATAGTTCTAAATTATTCATTTAAAAGCATTTGTTTTATCTTGTATACCGAAAGACCTCGTTGAGAGTACAAATTATGGCCACAACTTAAGGCACTTTTATACAACTGTGTTCCTTAAAAAAGGTTAAAAACAACACATAAATCTAAATGAAAACGGATATTGTTATCGGTCATTGGTTGTTTTTATAATGATAAGTTCTAAATGACTATATAAGTTTATAAAAACAACTCAAAGGAGTGAGTATGTTTGTGATTTAGTGAATTCATGGTCATATTCAGTAAGTTTATGTGCTTATTTGTTTATGATCTATTTAAACTGACATTACGTTGCTTGATAAATTTTAGTAGTTTATTTTTTTCCCACTTAGTAAATTAATCATTGTCGCAACTAGCATCTTATCTTATATATCAATTTAACAATTGAGATCAAGAAACCACTACAATGAACTAGATTGTTTTACATGCGTTGCAATTTATACCAAGTATTAATTCGTGACAACTTTTGAAATCTTGAGAGGATCCTTTTGTTCACTATATTTTTAACCGATTATTTTTATTTGTTTACCCATTGCATTCTAATACACTTCAACTTGTTGGTTTTATGGATATAAATTAGTAGTCGTGAGTTAGGATCGAACTCGAGACCACGGGATTGCACACTTTGCGTATGAGAATTAAAGTTAATAATTAAATATAAAATGTTGTATTTATTTATTATTTACACGAAATATATATATAACGGACGTTAAGTTAATTAAGTGTAATAGACTAACGATCGTTAAATGCTAAAACGAAGGACTGGAAGTAAAATTGGATGTCAAGTAGGTTCTAGAATCCCATGGGGACTCCTAAACCGATCGGCTATGGGTTACCATAACCCAATCCTTAGCAAACTTGGACTCCAAGTTATCTTGTGTATGAATACAAGGCCTAGGGTTATTGTATTTTATCTCGGTACTCCTAATCATAAACCTAAGCAGTGTTTGTGTGTTTTGTCCATAACCGATCGTCAAACACCTTAGGGTGTCGATCCTTTGTTTTCCAAAACAAAATATTTTCGTGTTCTTAAAACTAGCATTACTTTAATTTGTTATAGTACGTGTCTACAAGAACGTGGTACTAACACACTATTGTTAGTATCTTGGATTAAATTACAAAATCGGCAAAGGGTAATTCATATAATCCTATAAACCCTAATTAGGGTTCATCACTTGCTAGTTTAAAGGAATTGATTCTTGTTGGGCTAGAATCAAAAGGTACGCATACTTTACGTTTATGTTAATTAGTTATTCATTAATTCGTTCCTATACGCTTCCGCATGTTTCTTTGATGTTTTATGTGTTTTATATATGATTGTCATGTTATATAATTCTAACACTGACATCTCCATATACTTCACAACAAAATGGTGTATCTGAGAGAAGGAATCATACATTGTTAGATATGGTGTGATCAATGTTTAATCTTACTACTCTACCTTTATCCTTTTGGGATTATGCTTTAGAATTTGCTGTTCGTATTCTAAATATGGTTCCCACAAAGAAGGTTGATAAGACACCATATGAAATATGGCATGGTAAAGCTTCTAACTTATCTTATTTAAAGGTATGGGGTTGCAAGGCGTATGTTAGACGTGACTCAGCAGATAAACACCAATAGAGATCTGTAAAGTGTATCTTTGTAGGATACCCTAAGGAAACTATGGGTTACTACTTTTACTATCCAACTGAAAATAAAGTAATTGTTGCTAGGTATGGAGATTTTCTTGAAAAGGATCTCGTATCTCAAGAATTCAATGAGAGAGTTTATGATCTGTAAGATGATCATGAAGATACATTACCTTCTGAAAACACTAACGTACTTTCGGTAGAACCTGATAGTTTGGGTCCTCCACAAGAAGTTGAAGTGGTTCTTGTTCGTAGATCTGTAAGGACTACACGTACACCTGAACGTCTATGTCTTAACGTAGAAGTTGAGGAAACTATATTAGGAGATCTTGGAGAGCCTGATAATTATAGAGTTGCCATGGCAAGTCGTGAAAAGGGAAAATGGTAAGCTGCAATGAATGGGGAAATACAATCCATGAAATATAATGAAGTCTGGGAAGAGGTTGACTTACCTCCAAATGCTAAGGTAGTTGGAAGTTAGTGGCTCTATAAAATAAAGACCGACATGGATGGCAATGTACACATCTATAAAGCTCGTCTAGTTGCTCAAGGTTTTACTCAAACTTTTGGGATAGATTACGAGGAGACTTTTTCTCCTATAGCAGACATTAGAGCTATTAGAATTCTCATAGCTATAGCAGTGTACTATGACTATGAGATATGGTAGATGGATGTCAAAACCGCCTTCTTGAATGGTCTCTTAGATGAGGATATCTATATGAAGCAACCTGAGGGGTTCGTGATTCCACAATTTCCAAACCGTGTATGCAAACTTCAAAGGTCCATTTATAGATTGAAGCAAGCATCGAGGCAATGGAATATGAGATTTGATGAAGAAATCAAAAGGTATGGATTTATTCAAAATCTGGATGAGCCATGTGTATATCACAAAGTTAGTGGGAGTGATGTAAGTTTCCTTATCCTTTATGTCGATGACATATTAATTATGGGAAAAGACATTCCAAGTTTGCAAAGTGTTAAGGCATATCTTGGACAGTGTTTTTCCATGAAGGTCTTAGGGGAAGCTGCATACATTCTGGGAATCATGATCTACATAGATAGATCAAAGCGGTTAATTGGTTTAAGTCAAAGCGCTTACATTGATAAAATATTGAAGAGATTCAATATGCAAAATTCCAAGAAAGGATATTTGCCGATGGAAGTAAAGATGACAACTGGTGACATAACTTTGGTATGAAGTAATTTGTATCTAGAAATCTCCAAGATATTCATTATTATGAAATAGATATATGGGTGAGTACGGTTTGGAGAAAAGGAGGAAAAACAAAGTATTTCTAATGAGCAAATTGATGAAGGATTAGTGCTCCAA
Organism: Chrysanthemum lavandulifolium; assembly: GCA_022545495.1. Taxonomy (NCBI): domain Eukaryota; kingdom Viridiplantae; phylum Streptophyta; class Magnoliopsida; order Asterales; family Asteraceae; genus Chrysanthemum; species Chrysanthemum lavandulifolium. The sequence goes on from CM040245.1 coordinate 103,102,987, forward strand.
ATCAAGAAATAAGTTAGTACTAATCATCTCTTCCAAGAAGTAATTCTCTACCTAAAGTTAATTGGTGAATCCAAGAATTAGGGTTCTTGATATCAATTGGGAATTTTGGTAAATGATGTTCATAAGCAATTAAGAAGTTATGATGAAATTGGTATAAGTATTATTGCATTAAGCTAATAAATTGATGGGGCTAATTATCATGTAATCATGGCATGATTATATGATAATTAGATGGGTTTAAGGAAAATCTATGATTGGGATAATCATGGTTTAGTATTTTGATTATGTATATGTGCCTTTAGTGATTGTGGCTTAGATAACAAGAGTGAAAGGTGATGATGATGTTAGAGGATGATGATGATGTCCTTGGTCTCACTAGCTTGGAATTAAGGTAAGTAAACCGGTTATAAGTTAATGTTATATGGACTTCAATGCATTATGTGTTATGTGATGTTTATGTTAAGTATATGGTATGACTTGATGTATATGTGTTTGTGTGTAAATAGTTTGTAGTGCTACTTTGGCATAATTAGCATGAGATTGATAAAATAGGATGGAAATGGTTAAAATATGTATGGTGATGCTTAATGATATCCCAAGGTATGTTTATGATTAAAGTTGTAATGGAAGAATGGTTATAATGTGTAATGTGTGATTGATGTATAATGTTAAGTTATATCCGTTTTGCTTACTAAGCCTCGTGCTTACGGTTTAAGAAGTTAATGTTTGTAGGTCCATATTTGATGGCGATGGTAAGCATTTGATTAAAGCTTATGGATTGCTAGATGGAAGTTAGAAGAATGGTTAAAAAAAAAAAAAAAAAAAAGTAGAGCTTAGGTAGATACCGAGCTCGTTTCAATGTTGTACCCCCAAAAGTCTAAAATAGTTTGTAAGTGTCTGTTCAGGTGTCAAGGTATATGTTAAGGTTAATGAAGTAATAGAGTTATCCAATGGTTGTTTAAAAGTATGGTTCAAGCATTTAGAGTTATGGTTAAAGGGGTATTTGGAATAAGTGTATTTATACCCATTTGGGATTACAATGGGTCAAATGATTATGGAATTGGTTTATTATGTTATTTTAAAGATTTCTGGAAAGTTTTGTTAAGTTTCGAGTCACGGGGGTATGGTTTCCGGAAAATGTGTGAAGTATTGTTTTATAAAATTTTCTGCAGGTCCTATATGACCATGTGGTATTTTCAGCATATGGCCATATGACTATTGCTTCAGAAAGTTTAATAAGGGGCATATGGTCAGCATATGGCCATATGGTATTTTCAGCATATGGACATATGGTTGTCTCAGAAAGTTTAATAAGGGTACAAGGCTAGCATTTGGCCATATCGAATTTTAGCATATGGCCATATGCTCCCGTCAGAGTATAAATAGAGTATTTTTCAGATTTTGTCGATTTTAGAAAAATCATATCTTTTAAACTGTAAGTCATCACGGGTCGCGCCACCCGCCATTTTGAAGGTAATTAACTCTAGTATCATCTAAAAATGGTTTCAAAGTCTGAAATGTTATAGATTTTTGTCAATGGTTAGAAGAGTAACGAAAGGTCTGTTATAGTGAAGTCGTTTCCGTGTATAAGTTTCAAAATTTGAGTATTTATGACGTGTCGTTCACGGGGTGTACCAACTTGGTATCAGAGCTTCGGTTTAAGTGAAGTAGGTTTCCACTTTAGGTTTCCTAGACTTAAACCACTATTAGATGCGTTAAATGTAAGAGTAGGTTATGCGAAAAAGTAAATGTTTAAGTATTGAAGCAAATTATGAGATAGGTTATATGAACCTAAGTAGATAATGATGAATGTGATTTATAATGTTAGCATGTATGTGATATAAGTCCGTGGAGGACTTGAAATGTTTAAATGATAATCGCCGTGCAACTTGGTTAGTGCCGGTAATCGCTTTGTGATTATAAGAACGTGCTTTAAGAGTGGTGGTAATTGAATGTGATTAAAATGGTAAGTGGTATTAGAGATGGGATAATAGCGAATAAAAATATTTGATGCTTAAAGTATGAAATGTAGTAATGATGAGTGTGCTAAATTATAATGTGTGAAGGTAAAATGAGAATTGCCACACTAATTATGAAGCATCTGTTAATACGAAAAGTAAAGAATGGGATTAAAGAAACAATGACAAGTAATGATGAGATGAAAGTGGTATAACTAATGTGCTAAAAAACTAAAAGAGATGAGTTAAGAATGTAAGGATATGTTGCCTAATTAAACACAAAGAGATTGTGTTAATGTATAAAGTTTATATAAAATATAAATGCAAGTTAATGAAGGTGTTATCGAACTAACCTATGTAAGGTTAGATGTAGAAAAAAATTGAATAACCTAAAAGAGGTAAGAGTAAAGATGTGGAAATGGTTAGCGACGTTAATGAATGTAAGTTGTAATGAGAAATGTAAACACATAGTACATGTATAAGTATGATAAGCAGGTTTCATATACTCTATGATGGTTGCTTTAGCTAAATAGCATGAATGGAATAATGTATGCATTAAATTATTAATGGCTTGGATCCAAGTTAAATGTGAAAGGTTAAAGATGGCTATCACGTAACCAATGAGTTAATGATGGCTGATGATGGCATCCTTCGGGTTGGCCGAGTTAATGATGGCTAATGATGGCATCCTTCGGGTTGGCCGAGCTAATGATGTTAATGATGGTATCCTTCGGGATGACCAAGCTAATGATGTTAATGATGGTATCCTTCGGGATGACCAAGCTAATGATGTTAATAATGGTATCCTTCAGGATGACCAAGTTAATGATGGTATCCTTCGGGATGACCAAGCTAATGATGTTAATGATGGTATCCTTCGGGATGACCAAATTAATGATGTTAATGATGGTATCCTCCGGGATGACCAAGCTTGAAATGATAAGGTGAGATGGATCCAAGCTAGAAAAGAGAAAAGTTAAAAGTGAAATATTTAATTTACAAACAATGAATGTGAAATGAGAAAGAGAAACATAAGTTAAAATGTGTAACGAATAGGTGTGAATGTTATGTCGAAAGTGTATAAGTAGGACGATTTATGATTTCCTTGATTAAATGGATTGGGAAGCCTTTTCATTTAATTAAAGAAATTGTGAATCTCCGAACCATGAGTTTATGTTTCTTGATTTACATAGATTGGGACTCCTTTCCATGTAATTGAGGAAATATAAATGAGTGGGCTTATGTGTTCTCGACATGGCGTGAGTAAGGTAAAAAGGGTAGAAAACGAAAGCCTAGAATTAGTTAGAAGTTTTACGAACTAAGAAAAGTGGGGTAGAATTAGAATACGACTTTTAAATTGAGACATTGAGTGAAACCAACCATTTGGAGTTTAAAGTATAACCCAAAAATATTAAGCAATTGGTAATGATGTTATAACATGCCTTGAGGAGTGGTACAAAATATGAGTAATGATAGTAACAGATGCTAATTATTATTATTACCTTATGTGTAAATGTGAAGGTGTAAGTTAAGTTTGACTTTTTTAAGTCAAAGTGTTGAAAGTTCTTATGAGACTCATAATATTTGATGATAAATTGTAGAAAGAAGTAAAGAAAACGAGACAATGTAATGAAAATGTTAACGAAATAACGAAATAATCATAGTAAGATTAGAATATATTAGTTACTGTTGATCCGTGGAAGTAAAAATAACTTAATATTTCCCAAGTGAACCTTAACACTTGGCGAAAATCCGTAATGAAATAGAAAGGAAAAAGGAGTTATAGAAAAATGTTTAAGAGGATAATAAAATCACTATGGTAGAATTGAAATGCTAAGTCGTATAGATTAACGTTTGACTTATGTAAAGTCAAAACGGCATAAATTTTCTCAAGTGACACATAGTCCTTGATTAAAAAGTTAAGTATAGTAAGGAAGAATGTGATGTGATGGAAATGAGGTTGGCAAAATGATACAATGATTATACTAAATGTGCCTTGTTTGATATAATGACCTTAGTAAGAGTTGTACGCTCTTAGAAAGTTAAATGAGAAGTAGAGTGGATTAAAGATTTTGAATGTGTTACCTTGTGTTGCAAGATCACTTAGATCATTGCAACGAAATGTTTGAATGAAAGTGTGCTTAGTACTAAGAATGGGGTTAAGAAATGACCAAGTCATGGTTAGTTTAAGCGAGAGATTTCGGGGACGAAATCTAAATAAGGGGGTTAGAATTATAACACCCTGAAACCGGGCCTAAGTATCTTATTACAAGAATACCATTTGAATGGTTGACTATGACTTTTATAAGTTTTATGGACTTACGGGATTGGTTAGTCAAACCTGATAGTCAAACTATAAGTGTTAATGTCATTTAAATGGCTATAGAAAGTATGATGTGCCACAAATATAAGAAAGATGGACTTAAAGGGCTAATGTTGTCATGAAGTAAATTAGTAATAAAGTTTAATGTGGCCAAAATAGAAGCAAATATACTTTAGGGGCCAAAGATGACAACTGGTGACATAACTTTGGTATGAAGTAATTTGTATCTAGAAATCTCAAAGATATTCATTATTATGAAATAGATGTATGGGTGAGTACGGTTAGGAGAAAAAGGAGGGAAAAACAAAGTATTTCTAATGAGCAAATTGATGAAGGATTAGTGCTCCAAATCAAGAAATAAGTTAGTACTAATCATCTCTTCAAGTAAGTAATTCTCTACCTAAAGTTAATTGGTGAATCCAAGAATTAGGGTTCTTGATATCAATTGAGAATTTTGGTAAATGATGTTCATAAGCTTAATTAAGAAGTTATGATGAAATTGGTATAAGTATTATTGCATTAAGCTAATAAATTGATGGGGCTAATTATCATGTAATCATGGCATGATTATATGATAATTAGATGGGTTTAAGGAAAATCTATGATTGGGATAATCATGGTTTAGTATTTTGATTATGTATATGTGCCTTTAGTGATTGTGGCTTAGATGACAAGAGTGAAAGGTGATGATGATGTTAGAGGATGATGATGATGTCCTTGGTTTCACTAGCTTGGAATTAAGGTAAGCAAAACCGGTTATAAGTTAATGTTATATGGATTTCAATGCATTATGTGTTATGTGATGTTTATGTTAAGTATATGGTATGAGACTTCGTTTGGCTAATAGTTTCATGCATAACTGTGATTAGTATTTGGATAAAGGATATTGTAAACATTTATTATTTTGAGGAAATAAAATTTTGATTATGTTTATTTTCATTTATAATATTGTTGTCCTATATTTGCATGTTTAATCCATGAGTAACTAAGTTATTCTAAATTGTCCATTCTCAGTTAATGATATGGGAGTATCATTAAAATAAGACAAATCTGAGTGATGTAGTAAAATATATTTGAAAGTATATTGATGAGAAAGCATACCAATTTCAGACGATATTCAATGAATTGAATATAGGACTTGATCCAACTACATAATTTACTTTATGGATATTGTTGTTAAGTAAATTGTGAATAGTTATCCTCAGACTTGAGATATCAGATAAGTGTCATAAATGTAGTGCATTTCTATGGAACAACTTAACGCTATACGTAACTGGTAATCATAAGGGTTGTTTCTAGAAGTGTTACAAAGTTTGTGGGTTATTCTTGTAGTCAAGATATAATTTGTTCCTTCAATTTTATTTGGGTTTAATAATGCTAGGCCCTCTTGGGGTTGACAAGATGTTTGTCTTGTGCACCCAAGATCTCCCATGAATATGTTCAGAAGATTTGGTAATCTTGCTCAATCACTTAAAATGAGAAACAAAATGGTTGAATAAAGAATGACTTAATTCCATATCTTTATTTAACATGGTATTAGAAACAAAAAGATAATAATAATGAGAAATCATTAAAAGGTTTTCCAGGAGCCTTACTTTGAGTAGTGTTAGAGGCATCGAAGTGTTGCTAGACGCTAACCGATGTGATCACTCTATTAAGATATATCCAAGTGAGAGCTGTTTGTTTTATGGATATAAATTAGTAGTCGTGAGTTAGGATCAAACTCGAGACCACGGGATTGCACAATTTGCGTATGAGAATTAAAGTTAATAATTAAATATAAAATTTTGTATTTATTTATTATTTACACGAAATATATATATAACGGACGTTAAGTTAATTAAGTGTAATAGACTAACGATTGTTAAATGCTAAAAGGAAGGACTGGAAGTAAAATTGGATGTCAAGTAGGTTCTAGAATCCCATGGGGACTCATAAACCGATCGGCTATGGGTTACCATAACCCAATCCTTAGCAAAATTGGACTCCAAGTTATCTTGTGTATAAATACAAGGCTTAGGGTCATTGTATTTTATCTCTGGTACTCCTAATCAAAAACCTAAAAAGTGTTTATGTGTTTTTTTGTCCATAACCGATCGTACAAACACCTTAGGGTGTCGATCCTTTGTTTTTCCAAAACAAAATATTTTCGTGTTCTTAAAACTAGCATTACTTTAATTTGTTATAGTACGTGTGTACAAGAACGTGGTACTAACACACTATCGTTAGTATCTTGGATTGAATTACAAAATCGGTAAGGGGTAATTCATATAATCCTATAAACCCTAATTAGGGTTCATCACTTGCTAGTTTAAAGGAATTAATTCTTGTTGGGCTAGAATCAAAATGTACGCATACTTTACGTTTATGTTAATTAGTTATTCATTAATTCGTTCCTATACGCTTCCGCATGTTTCTTTGAAGTTTATGTGTTTTATATATGATTGTCATGTTATACAATTCTAACACAACTCTCTACCCGTTTTATTTTACTTAACTCTATTTTTCACTCGTTTGATTTGTCTAATTTTTATTCACTACAACTCGCAAAAGGGTTGGTTCGACAAGTTACTTAAATGCTCTACACGTATACATAATGATACAATATACATTAGGTTGTATCGTTGGTGTATACAAGATCTTCTTACATATATCAAGAAGGGTTGTCATTTATTTCATATCAAGCATTGATATAGATTTGAACAAGTTACATTTGATTAGATGTTATTCACAACAAGTTTTAAAGTAAAGGAAAAGCCAAAGAATAGGAAAGGAATAATAAAAGGATAAGTAAAGAGAATGTTAGTTGTTAAGTTCTTGAGATGGAAGAAAAAACCGTAACTCATGCTTTTTACTTGATGAAACGGAAAAATAACTTGTTTAAATTACTTGTTAGTAAGGGGCATATTATTCTTTACACAAAATATATTAACCTTCTCTTTTCCTTTCCTCCAAAAAACGAGGTGGAGATTTTTTAAGAAGAATTCCTCTTATTTACCCCTTCAATTCCTTTTCCTTTCTTAAAAAACAAACTCTATAGCACCAAAAACATTCAAATTTTCTTTTCTTTCCTCTCAAATTGTACCTAAAGACCATAGTGTGAGTTATTCAATACGTAGAATATAATATTATAAAATTAAATAATATAATTCATAGATTTATTGGTAAGTACGTGACCAAGGTATTAAAAGATCCAAGAAATGGAAACCCGCTCTAATGGCAATTTCTTAGAGAAGAGTTAGAGGGGCAAGCTGCTACTTGCTTTAGCCCCATATACACAATAAAATAGCTCCAACAAAACTCATGATCGTATCTTGTAAATAATGAGCTTAACAAAAAAAATGGAAATAAGAAGAAAAAGGCTACAAATAACACATTTTAATTATTACAACTTACAACAACAGCCAAATGCCGATCAAGCATTATGCTGCCATTATAAAAGGAATTTTCCCTTAGCAGCTGAATCGGCTCAAAAGATGATCACTTTACAACATTCATGTAGAGAAATCCCCAAATGTCATAGATTGTCCAAGCGTTGTTCTTACACGAAGCTGCAAACAAGAGATAAATCTACCATTCAAGACTGTATCACAGTTTGAAAAGGAAATGATAAAGTGATCAGTAAACTTAAGTTTATGATCTTTTGATCTGGTAGAGAGATGCTATATACTCCGTAAGATATTATTTAGTAATTTAGTATTTAAAATTATCACATATGTTTACCCCTACATGAGATCATAATGCAACAACGTGTTCTTATTCAAAAATTTGTTACACATAAAAAGATAAGGATCCATATTATAAACTTCCCGAAAGAATGCCAAAGTTGGTTGACTTAACCCAACACTTAGGGTAGTTTGCGAAAACTTCTTATTATGCTTATAACAGGTTATAAGAACACTCATAACACGGAATTTTAATGAAACGACTGATGCTAAAAATTAATTTATTCTGCTTTAATGTCAAATTGAATCTATCCAAAAAAATTAATACTATACAGTCAGTATTTATACTCGGGTTTAAGAAAAGTCCTATTGAAAACTTGTTACACATAAAAGAGATTATAAAACAGAATGCCAAGTTGGTTGACTTAAAAAAATAAGTTGGATGCATATAAATTTTCCGAATGGACAACCAAGGTGGGTTAATATCCCCTATGGGAGCCCATACGAAAACTTCATATTTATCCTAAGACACTTGATCCATATGCAATGTGGTATATAACCCAATAGTATTTCTTCTCTTTAACCTATGTGGGATTCATTCTCTACGTGTAAGTATTTCTATTAATTGTTCTGATTGTTCATTTTAAAGCTTTTTTTTTAATCTTGAATACTGAAGGAGCGTTGTTGCAAGTACAAATACTAGCACAACTTAAGGCACTATTAGACAACTGCGTTTCGGAATAAGGTTTAAAAAAACACATAATAAAATCTGGATATAAAAATGAAAATGGACATTGAGCCATTGGTTTTCATAATGATAAGTTCTGTACAATCTATATAAGTTTACGACAACAAACTCAAATTATTCTAAGCTGAGTGAGTTTGTTTGTGGTGTAATGAGTTCATGGTCATACATAGTAATTTCTATGTGCTTATTTGTTTTACATCTAATTAAAAAAACATGATGTTGCTTGATAGATCTTTAGTACAATTTATTAGAGGTGTGTTGCACGCTTTCGACCAGTTGCTAAATAAGTGATAAGCTTTCAACCAGTTTGACCCACTGCCTGTTGAAGTCAAAGTGAAAAAACGCAGGAACTTTTAGACACAAATTTGAAGTATTAAGAGTTGTGACTATGTATTTCGATGAGAAAAGAAACCAATGTCAGAAGTTGAGATTCGTGTCTATTAACTCATTTTGTTCTTAAATTCTTCTTTAAAATCAAAGTATATTTATGATTGTCTTATATAACTGTGTTTATGAAATACCGCATGAATATATATTCACATATGTGCCCATCATATGAGATAAGATTTCTTTCCACAACATTCTTTGTTCTTTCATTCTTATGCATCCATCAACGTTAGTTTATAATATGAATAGCTGTAATAAAATTTTACCATGGAAACAAAACAGTACAATGCATATCTGAATAGTGCTCCATAATATACATTATGGCAGTATTATTATCAAGGTCTACTAGTATCCAATTAAGGCCTTCAACGGTAAAACCTTTTTGTGCACAGAGAACAAGTGCTTGCAAGCATACTAGAATGCATCTTTGCATAAATAATAAGCTTGTTCTCACAACTACAAAAGTCTTGCTTGAGTGAAAGTTGTTGGGATTTTAGAACAAGTTAACCAATTAACCTCTACGAGTACGCAGCGGATAAGGATCTAGTAATCGCAATTAGGTTAAACATGTAATTAATAAACAATTAATTAATAAAAAGGATAAAGAAAACCTAACCTTTCGTGGCTATTTGAACGCAAGTGTAACAGACAATAAAACCAATACGAAATTAAGCATCTAAAATAGATGCCTCTATGAGTATCACACACAAACACTTAAACCAAGTACGTTTGATAAGAAGCTAGTCGAGAATGTCAAAATCAATCAACCCCTTGATAACTTGAATACCACGAACAAATAAAACCAAGAACACCTTCTCTTTATTCTGCCCGAGAACCATTAGAGTTGTTCAAAAACTGCCCAAGTATTACCCGATATCGGACATAAGCTTGTCGATATCTTACACCCTTTCTGTCCAATAAATACAAACAGAAAAACCCCACTCTTTCTTGTCCTAAGCATTGACCAGGAAGGCAGCAAGAAAAAACAAAACAAACCTTTACATCTTGAAACAAACTTGCAAGTAAGGTTCATTAATAAAATCAAATCCAAAACTCTAATCGTTTGGTATATAAACCAATTAGTTAGAGGACCCACAAGTCGGAATTGAATTTGGCAGAGATTATTGAGATTGTGAGTTAGGGATATCAATGTGTCGCTTTTTATGAAGCATGGGTGAGTTTGTTTATATATCTCACGAGACCAACCCATCATGGGCTTTTTTTCTTGATTGACAAGCAACAAAACAAATACCCACCAACCCGATCGGTTAGAAGTACTAGGCCCAAGGCTTCTCCTAAACCGACCCAAATAATATATAGACAAGTCCATGGGTCGTTTGATGGATCGGATATTCATGCATGCAAATCGGGTCTAATATATACGAACGGGTCGTATGTAATTCAAGTAGTAAAACATTCATCACGTACTCTCGTGTTTAACGTGTGTGCCCCATAGGCTCACACACTTCTAGTCGTTTACGTGTGTTTTAAACTCCCATAAACCAACAGCTCCCACTTGGGAGTTGGAGTGTCGAATGACACACAAAACTAACGACGGAAACGCCTAGCAAACGCTCTCACTCGCTTTTTTACTAAAAGTGTCTGAGAGAATAGTTTCGTAAAAGTTTCTCAGTAGCATGGTCATTCAATGTCTTGCTCTAATCATCCTTTGTTATAGATACCGTTAAACCATGGATAATGGATCTTAAATCATTCCATATAGTTTAACCATTTAGAATCTCGTTATAAAATTTAATTAGATATACCAAATGTGATCAAGTATCATCTTGCATTACCCTTTGGGTTTGGCCGAACAATTATCTGATTAATTCTGGAGAGGCGCCATGGTATCTTTCTGCACATATCAAGTGGAGTAACAAATCCTTTATTAACTCCGAAATATAGCTTTGATAACTACCTTATTCAGATAGCGTTTTGCGTATACTCAAAAAAAATGATATCCACACATAACAGAACTTGCTTGCATCTCAAGTCTAAGGACGAAGATAACAAACCATTTTCAATATTTTACTTATCACAAGGATCCAAAAGTAAATGTTTGAAAGTTAGGGAATCCAATATGCATCTCTAGTGAATACATATGAGTTTGGCGGGAACAATCCAAATTCTCATTAGAATATAACCAACACCCACATTTGCCTTTCATAACAATATTCCCATATTGTTAACCGACAATGGACATATTTAGAACAATAAAATCATTCAAGGATTAAACATGCAAATATAGGATAACAATTATTATATGAATCAATAACAAATACCAAGTATCTTTATTCATCATAAAGTAAAAATCGTCTTTCAATCCCAATTATCCAAATACTAAAACAGATATGCATAAAACTCATTTAGTAAGTTGAATCCTAATGTTTCCAACATTCTCAACCTTTCTCTTACAAGAAAAACTAAATAGTCATCTGAGTAAACTTTCCGAATACTTGTTTCAAAATATCACTTATAGTGAGGGATTTGAAATATAAGATGAGTGTCTTATCTCATATGCTCATACTATTGCAAGAATTATAGTATGGAGATGTCGTCCTACCTTGCATGAGGTATTAAAAATCAACGACATTAATGTGTAATGCAACCATGCTCTATATTGAGCACAACTAGTTAGCAGATTTATCATAAATGATAAACTCCTACTACAACTAGTATAAATAATCCTCTAGCATCATTTGTACTTATACAACACTATGCTTTATAATTCGTAAACATCTATATGAACAATAATCTAAACTCTCTCAATTAGATATTGTTGTTGTCAGCTCATTTTGTTCTTATACAAAAGCAAAAACTAGTTTTATACACAATATAATATATACATGATGAATCCTTAGTTAAAATAACATAAGGTTTCCATCCATGTAATAAATTACTCCAAGTGAAATATATCATTTAAGACTTGCTCGAATGATATATTGCATTTATGTAAGACTTAATTTTCCGCATTTGTTCATTCCATATAAACATCTATTCCAAGGTTGTTTGTTTTAATCCCTAAATTCCAAGTGAAGTTTCATTCCAAGCTTAAGGATCAATATCTAGCTTAAATAGAATGATATCTTCAACATGTAAATTTTAAGGAAAAACACAATGCTCCCACTCAATGTCAAATGTACTCAAGAGTTGTCTTAATTTAATCAGAATCAAATTGTAATTAAATTCAAGATCTCAGCTCCTAGATTCATGATTTTAATCCAAAACTTGGATTGCACAAATTTTGTATACTACATAAAGATTATATAGATTCATAACTCTTTTGATTACACACTGTCCTCGCAAAAGCTAATCATAAAGAAAGAGTTATAAAATATTAATTGTCATATTCTTCATACAAGGAACATTTATGACAATTAAATATCTTTATATAATTAATGCATGTATTATATAAGAAAATTTTATCACATTCAATTGCTTAAGTATGATTAAAAACTTCTTATAAATGCCATGCATTAACATGTATACAATTTTGTCCTTGTGAGCCTTTCTTCAAAAGAAACTCATTCCAACCTCATAGGTTAACTGTTAGGCGAAATAACAATCAAGCTCAAAACTCGATTTGCCTTTTAAGGACTGCATCTTATCATTCATAGTTCTAAAACATTTATCAGATCCAAGAGGTGATAATATATTTTAGTAGTTAGCTGATTTACAACAATCTTCTAACTTATATCCCTCAGCATTGATATAAAATATCACTCAAGTGATGAGGCATCCTTTCGGATTTATGAATGAGAGTAATCTTTATACTTCGGTCTACATTTACATGTTTAACCTTAGTATGACATTAATAAGTAGATTTTAGAAGGTTAAGTATTTTGTTCTCAAAAACTTTGAGATATGTATATACTCCCACTTACTTTTGTAAGTAGATACAATTCTCTAAATACTAAGTATTTAAGCAACAATAAATTGTTCTTTATGGAGAACCACAAAATACATTTTAAGTTCTCATCTCTAGATTTGTTAATAAAATGCTTCATAAGATTTTAACAAATTCAGAACTTAAATCAAGACATAGTTGAATTCCTTCCATCAACTCAATTAGGGTTTATAGAAAAACTCTAATTTAGTATCACTCTTTAACCAAAAGTTCTAGCAATAGTTTTGTGTTTCGTCAAGCTAGGAAGAACACCAAAACTACAATCTTCAAGCTAGGAAGTGTAGAAAAATCAAAAATCTAAAAGGATTTAGGATTCAATTGGTTTGAGTGGTAAAACCTCTAATGAATTAGGGTTTTCAGTTATGGGTTGTCTTGAATACCTTCTAGGTTTGAACTATATTGAGTGTATCCATGACACACGCAATTTCTAACCTTGATATGTTTTGAAGGTAGAGCAATTAAAGCTATCAGGAACCAAACTATATGAATAAGGTTTGATCCAACACATTAGACATACCATAATGAAGTGGTATCCTATGAGCTATTAGAATTGTGAAACTATATAAGAATTCTATAGATAACTTAATTCTCTTTGGACCAAATACTTGTCAATTGGGTCAAGCCAAATTGCATATAAAGTATTTATGAACCAAGTGCATGCAATAATGTATATTCATTGAACAATACAAGAACCTTATGTTCACGTGTTCACAAGAAGACAGAACTGTTCAAGGATTATATGTTCATGTGTTAACAAGAAAACAAAACATTTCAATAATACATTATCAGTCTTTGAATAATTCAAAGCCTCAT
>CM040245.1:103116887-103200766 GCA_022545495.1 Chrysanthemum lavandulifolium
TGTAATGAAAAGATAAGAGTAAGAAGCATAAAACCACAACGCGAGTATTTATAGTGGTTCGCCACAAGGACACCTTCCTTGCCCTACTCCACTCCCCGAGTCACCTACTCGAGAGTTTGTAATCACTACACCAATCTCCTTATGGCGGAGAAGCCTTCACAACGCCGCTTAATCTTTTACGGACAAAGCTAAATACCGAGTTCTTTCACACCAAGGCGAACCACACCTAACACAACGTCGCTTACCCTTTATACTGTGCTAGGCTAACCACCGAAGTTCTTTCACACCTTAGGTGAACTACACCTTCACAACGTCGCCTACCCTTTATTAGGTACTAGGCTAAGCACCTAGTTCCATTGCAATGGAGGAACTACTACCACACTACACCAACGACTAATCCCAAAGGAGATCTACTCCTTTACAATATCATCAAGGACATCAATATCCTTGGATCTAATGCTAGTCTATCTAGTACATCGAAACACACCATATCGAATGTACATCTAAGGCATCTTCACTAATGCCTTTAATTAGATCTACAAGACACCTTTCACTAATGTCTTTGATTAGATCTACAAGACACCTTTCACTAATGTCTTGTGTCTTCACTTCTAAGCACCTTTCACTAATGCTTCTTGTCTTGACTTCTAAGCACCTACCACAAGTGCTTATCCTATGAGCGATAGATACCTTTCACTATTATCTTCGCCTTGACACTTGAGACATCTTTCACTAACGCCTTTAACACTACGCTTCTTTGAAGAAAGAAAGGGATCATCAACAAGAGGACTTCAATAGCCTTGATGATGAGGAAGCTTGGCAACTCATGGACTTGAGCTTGCTCGACTTCAAAGGTGGTGATCTTCCCTTAAGAGGAACCTAAAATATCACACAAAACAAAACTACAAACATAGATCTCTTGGATCTATGGTTAGTGAGATTTAACTCGTGGGAGAAAGTATGTTGGAGAGGGTCGAATTAATGAAGAAATGACTCACTATTTATAGAGGAAAACTCATCGTTACCCCGGATCCCACGGATCCTTCCACTGGGATCCGCTAGCACAAAGCTAGGGATCCGTGGTCCGCTCCTCTTTGCCCATGGGTATTTTGGGTTATGGGTCATGGGTCATGGGTCATGGGTTGATCCATGGTTTTCAATCTAGATACAATGTACCTTAAGGATACATTGAACTTGTATAAGTGGTATATATAAAACCATGGGTTATGGGTCAAAACCATTTGCTAGTTTTTATCTATTTAGTATATACTTGCTTTTACACATTTTAGTATATACTTGTTTTTACCCATTTTAGTGTACTTAATATAAGTATGTATTAACCCAATATGTAAACACTAGTTGTTGTACATATGTATCTAAATCATAGAATCACTTATACTTGTTAAGCCAATATGTAAACACTAGTTGTTATATATATATATATATATATATATATATATATATATATATATATATATATATATATATATATATATATATATATATATATATATATATATCTAGATCATAAAATCACTTATACTTGTTTTAGTGTTTTATGTGAAAGCGTAAGTGTGTTAGAAAACTATTAGTTCAAACCATTTACGTATTTTATTTGTTTCGTTAATATGATTTTACTTTGTTATCGACAAAACATTAGAAGATCGTAAAATATAAATAAACGTTTTACGCCTTATTTGTATTAACATAACCCTAACATATCGACGCATCCGCTGAACGCCTAATGTCTAACCCAACATATCGACCCATCCGCTGAACGCCTAATGTAACCCCAACATATCGACCCATCCGCCGAACGCCTAATGTGCGACCCTAACATATCGACCCATCCGCTGAACGCCTAATGTCTAACCACAACATATCGACCCATCCGCTGAACGCCTAATGTCTAACTCTAACATATCGACTCATCCGTTGAACGCCTAATGTGTAACCCTAACATATCGACTCATCCGCTGAACGCCTAATGTCTAACCCTAACATATCGACTCATCCGTTGAACGCCTAATGTCTAACCCTAACATATCGACCCATCCGTTGAACGCCTAATGTGTAACCCTAACATATCGACCCATCCGTTGAACGCCTAATGTCTAACCCTAACATATCGACTCATCCGTTGAACGCCTAATGTGTAACCCTAACATATCGACCCATCCGTTGAACGCCTAATGTCTAACCCAACATATCGACTCATCCGCTGAACGCCTAATGTCTAACCCTAACATATCGACGCATCCGTTGAACGCCTAATGTCTAACCCTAACATATCGACCCATCCGCTGAACGCCTAATGTAACCCTAACATATCGATCCATCCGCTGAACGCCTAATGCGACCCTAACATATCGACCCATCCGTTGAACGCCTAATGTGTGACCCAACATATCGACCCATCCGCTGAACGCCTAATGTGTGACCCTAACATATCGACCCATCCGCTGAACGCCTAATGTCTAACCCGAACATATCGACGCATCCGTTGAACGCCTAATGTCTAACCCTAACATATCGACTCTCTCCGTCCCGTATTAAATGTCCACATTTGACTTTTAGTGGGAAGAGATGATATTTGATTGGTTGAGAGTGTAGTTAGTGAGATTTTTTAAATTTTGTGCATAATTAAGTATTTTCTTTGACAACTTTACCTTAAATATTTTTGTTTGTGTTATAGTTTTAGATAAAATAATATGTGAACTTTTACCTTAAATATACTGAAGGATTAACAAATTTTTTTCAAATTTTCATCTTGGCACGTGAACTTGTTTAATATTTTAAAGTCTAATGTTTTATTGTTATTGTTTAATTAAATGGAAACAAATACACAATTAAAAAATTAACATAAAATAAATACCATATAAAACACTACACAATTAAATAAACTATACATATAAAACATTACACAAATAAATACACCGTGCATATACCCGAACATTACACAATTAAATAAAAACAATACATAAAACAAAAAACAAAAATACAAAAAAAAAAAAAAAAAAAATGGAATCCAATCACCTACCAATGATTATGACCAATGATTGGCCTATTGAGGTGCAGGAGAAGGAATAAATGGGTGCAATATTAGATTGCCTTTATAAATACTAATGGCTTGTTTGGTTGGGGTGTATGGGTATAGGTCTATAATTTTGAAATTCATTAATGTTGTTTGGTCGGTTATGGGTCCACCACAATAGAATGAGGATACCAAAATGTGAAAGTTTCCTCATATATTATGTGTGTGCGTGGTTTCTTCATGCCATCCATTATCATTCCACTCTATACCAACACTTATACCCATTGTGATTTATAGCGACAAACCAAACGCACCTAAATTGTTGTGTAATGAGTCTACGACTATAATATACTCATTTCATTCCTAAATACACTAACTAAACACCATTAATCGGTATATAACCCATAACCACATTCCCATATACCCGTACCAAAAGCATCCTATTTTTAACTCAACTTTTTAACACCACAATTGATATGTTTAGCAAAATTAACTTCATTTGTAACTTGAGTTTATATTATAAGCTATAAGCTTAAGTTTATAATTTTATAAAATAGTTAAAGCTAAATTTTACTATTATTGTAGAGTAAGATAAGGCATATCAAATTAAATTCACGATATTTCAAGTTTTATGTGTCATTTTTTTTTGTTGTGTATTTACGTAATTGGACTAATTATAAGCTTTATTCATTTTAAAAGCTCATTTCAACTAGCTTGAGCTTATAAAGGTTTATGCTTGTACAATTTTTCAGTAAATTTGCGTAATAAACAAAACTCATTTTAAATGTCACTTATTTTAAAAGTTAAGCTCTTTAAGCCTCTAGAAGCCTCTCTTCAAACATTATCGATATATCATTCTTACTCATTTTATTTTCTTTTGCTTGATATTTCTCATGTTGGCCATTTACTTGTACTTTACTTTTAAATAATACACACCATGCTCAGATATCGCACACAAAGAAAAATTCTAACCCTCAGAAACATGTCACAATTTGAAACCTGAAGGCGGTCGATCATCGAGTGAGGGAGGGCCTTTAACCAAACGAGGTTGGTTGATGACCAAAGATTTTCATATGTCGTCCTTTAGTATACCAAACCTTGAAATTATTTTAACTATTATTAGGATTTAAGTGAATTTCTAATTTTAAATACAACATGTTTTGTGTTTTAGTCTTAAAAGGTTGAATTGTCAAAATGATAAATTTTCACTTTCGCATTAAAAAGAATTGTAAAAACCAAAAGGAAACCCTATTATCAAAAATGTCTTGCTAGACAAATAAATTGTGTGTTTTTACTAGTTTTTTGACACATGTTCAAAAGGTTAATGAAGTATACTGCTATTTTGATGGTTATGGCTTTTGCTAGACCGTACTTTTTATTCGACAATTTTTGTCTTTTCGTAGAAAAAGATAAAAATTTCAAAAAATAATTATCGCACAAATTTACAAATGAAGGAACCTACGTTTTTTGTCAAACCTTACTTTTGTGACCACTTTTGTCTCTTTTTTTTTTTAACAAATTTTTTATTAATAGACAAAAGAAAGTCGCACAAAAAATACGAGTTAGCAAAAAATATAGCCGTCGGTCTATCAAGAAACCCACCAATCAAATGTTCTTCTTTTAGACACGTGTCAAAAAATTAGTGTAATCGAACAATAATCAGCTTATCAAGACCATTTTTGAAAATAATTTCCTTTTCTACTAATTTTGAATGCAAATGTAAAAAATACACCAACTGCTCTTTTCTTCTACCTACTTTACCAAATACTTATTTTGATTATTTGTGTTTAAAAAACACTAACAAATAGATAATCACTTGCAAAGTACTTCACGCAACAGCTAACTACTAACTTGGTAAAAATGCGTAGAAAATAATCACAGTTTCTAACTTTCAAGCTTCAAAAGTGGTAAAAAGAAAACAATTATAGTTACAAAACATGGATAAAAGTTGTCAATTTGGTCAAGATTCTAAAAAAAAAAATTAAAAGAGTATAAATGGGCAAGCCTCACGCAAGACCCCACGAATCATTAGAAAGACCTCAAGAGGGTGGGACCCCAAACCCGCGCTTTTTTTTTTTTTTTTTTTTTTTTTTTATATATATTAATTGTATGTGTTGTGTTTTTAGTGTATTTAATTTGTGTAGTGTTTTTTTACGATACAGATTTAATTGTGTAGTGTTTTATATCAGTATTTATTTTACGTTATGTTTTGTAATTGTGTATAACAACAAATGTAAACATTAAACAAGTAAAACAACAAATGTTTTCAATATTACAACGAAATCTACTCCACATGAAGATTATTAATGTCATCTATAAGCTCATAGAGATTCCACTCCTACCGACATGCGTGATCAACTGGATTTCTTGCCAATTCCGGTGATGCTTCCAACGCTTTATTTTGCCTCGCAACAAATTGTTTTCACCAATAGATGTTGATCGTTGTATCTTTAGTTTCGCAGTTTGAAGATCAAGGCGTTGAAGAAGAGCTTCACCAAAGACTTTTGTTGAAATATTTCCTTCCACATGAAGTATCGACACCCATAGTCTTTAGTCCCCATGTTACCTAACGAAACAATTATAAGAAATGTATTCTAAACAAACAAGTTATTGATATATTTACGCAAATAAGCAAACGTTTAATTATTTACCTGAGAAAGGACACGATATACTTGCACCACAAGTTGTGGGCAGTGAGATGTTCTTTCAATTATTAATCCACGCCGACAACGACACAAGTAAGGATTTTCTTGTTGCATCTGGCCAAAAGAATTTGTACAATTATTCACAACATAAATTAGTAATATCATGGTTCACAAAATTAGAAGCTTGAATACATAAATAACCAATCTTGTTATAGATTAATAGTTGATACATGGTTCACAAAATTACAATATAACTAGAAACTAAGATCAATCACGCCCGAGGCATAGTCGCTCCAATGATGTCATTATCCGTCCCACACGAGACTCTAACTCGAAATGAGTCTCCTCAATCATCAATCTCGCAGACTGCTCAACGCGAGGCTACTGTAATAAAAGATGAGGAAGAACGGAGGACGGTGTATAAAATTGTCCTCATCTCGGTGGAGATATAGCTGGAGAGGAGGCACATAAGATTGTGAAGAAAGCACATAATCTGGACTCTCAACACGAAGGGTGTGTGGTTGACACAATGAATGTCCCTCCATCGAATGTCATCCGATTCTGTAATAAAAGATGAGGAAGAACCTGGGAGCAGAGCGTAAATCAGAATAAAAGATGACGAGTCGTTTGCTATAAATCAAGAATCGTCTATCGTGTTTTGTTATTTACAATATAAATCGAATCGTCTATACATGTTGTGTCATTTACAATATAAATCGAATCGTCTATACATGTTGTGTCATTTACAATATAAATCGAATCGCCTATACATGTTGTGTCATTTACAATATAAATCAATAACTGCTTTACGATATCTAAACATCCTCCGTCGTTGAGCAAACACATGTTCCCATGGCGCGGCCTCGGCATTTCTAAAATGTCTCCATTGTGGGTGATTATACGGGAGTGGTGAGTCTTCATCAAGAACCGCAAGAACAAGTGAGCACAATCGTTGTTCCCACACGAAGAATCACAACCGGAGACAATATTTCTGTTGAATCGGAGAACCTCTCGTGGAAGACACAAAATAGATTGTGAATTGGTTATACATACAATAGGACGGTTAAGAGTCAGTAGCAATAACCACTCCCATTTCGCATACTCATCCAATAACACCGGTGTTTGACCGTTAAACCAATTCATCGAGTTACGTGTAGATGTAAATAAATTACCCTACAATTATCGATGTTGAAAATATTATGAGGTTTGTAAAAAGTTTACTTTCTTGATTTTTTTAAAACATTTTAGATCTAAAACTTTTTTAGAGCTAAAACTTTTGTTTCTTTTTTTGCAGGTTTGCATAGGAGGACCCTTTTGTTTTGTTTGTGGGCAAGCCTACGTAGGCACCCCATGAAATCCTTGGCAGGCACCTCAATTAAATCCTAGACATGGTAATGCATATTCATTACTGGATGGTAAAGTGAGTTTAATTCACTTTGCAACTGTAATGTATAAAAAAACTTATGTGTTTTTGTATAAAAAAATTTCATTACTGGATGGTAAAGTGGCCATTCAAGGTCATTTTGCAACTTTAATGAAATAAAAAAGGCAATGATGATTTTTTTTTAAAATAAAACTTAAAAAGAGTTTTGGCGAGGCAAAACTTAATTTGCAGCCAACATGAGCTATAAACTAATAATCGAGCCTTTGATAAGTTGTTTACCTTGTGTGTTAAATGGTGAACTAGAGATGGTGGACCGGTATCTTGTTGCTTGTGTGCGATTGTTGCTTATTCTTGTTTGTTGTTGTTACAGACCACTTGTTGCATTCCGACCACTTGTTGTTGTTCCCGACCACTTGTTGTTGGTTGATTGTTGTTGGTGTTGTTGCTTTCACCGCGATTATATGCAGGCCCGCAGATTATATAGTTGTTTGTGTTGTTGGTTGATTGTTGTTTGTGTTGTTGCTTCACCTGGGATTATATTGGATGCCTGCCTAGGATTTCATGTGAACTTAGTACATTGCCTTTGAGAATCTTGTGAACTTTTGCAGTACCTGGTAACTTTTGAGAATCTTGTTCAAAACGTGTATAACTTGTGAAACATGTGAAGTTCATGTGAACTGGTAACTTGTGAGCAGTTTGAGACTTGAGCAGTTTGAGACTTGTGCAGTTTTGTGGGACTTGTGAACTGGTGACTTTGTGCAGTTGTGACTAAAACTTTTCCGAGGCGATGATGCTTTTTGAGCCTAAAAACTTTAAAAACTTTCCGAGGCGATGATGATAAAAACCGAATGGACGGTAAAGTGAGATCAAATCACTTTGCAACCTTCGAGTTTGAGCCTAAAACTTTCCGAGGCGATGATGAAAACCGAATAGCCGAATGGACGCAGAAGTGGGATAAAATCTCACTTTGAACCTTCTGATCGAGCCTCAAATATTTTCCAACTACGGTTTTGAAAAGTTTTAAACCGAAAAAACTTGTAAAACCCAAAAATAACTTGTAAAATTGTAAACCAAAACAAAAGTTATAAAAAACTTGTAAAAAAAAACATGTACAAAAAGCTCAGAAAAAAACTTGTAAAATAAGTGTTATAAGTGGTAAATAATAAACAGAAAAGACTTAAGACTAAATCGAAACCAATTATTACCAACGATTGTCACTGAAATCGGCAAGAAAAAAAACGCAACCACCCCTACTTGGGGTGCTGCATAGGAGGACCCTTTATAAAATTCATTTCCGTAGGCTCTCTCATTCAAAATGTCTAAAAACAAAGCCTAGAGAGAGAAACAAACCCATTATAAAAAAAAAAAAAAAAAAAAAATTGTCACCACCATTAACCTTTCCCTTTAAATAATCACAACCCTTTTTTCAAAAACAAAATAGAAACATGTTTTCCAATTCAAATCAGTAATAATTCACCTTCATTTCCTCACAATTCCAAAAAAAACAATCCCAAATTCACTCTTTTTAATTTGATCACACATCTAATGTTTATTTCTTCATATAAATCACCAATAAATTCATCCAATTTCCTACACCCCATATACTATTTCATCAAATTTCGTCTCAAAATCCAATTTTTATAAAAATTTGACCAAGATTCTCAAATGGGTGATCAAAAGAATTTAGCAAATATTGATGACTTGCCTTTACATTTGATTCTTGAAATCTTGACATGTGGGTTGGGTGGTGTGGATCTTGTGTGTTTGGAGTTAAGTTGTAAGCTTTTTAGAGATGGGTATGAGTTGGTTCCTGTCAATTTTAAGTCTTTAGGTGAGTTTGCGGCTTTTCGCCTTTGCGGGTCGAATTCAGTTTTTGTTGGTTTGAGTGATGGAGCTAAGGATGAGCTTTTGGCTAGGTGTGGTGGGTGTTGGAAGAGGGTTTTGAGGTTCTTGCAGTCGGTTAACGAGTCTTCGGATGTTGTGCAAACGTATTCGGGCAATGTATGATTTCTGGCTTTTATGTTTTAACTTTTGATATTTGTGTGAGAAATAAGTAGCTTTGTATAAGCATTTTACTGTAAGTTGTTTATTTGAAATTGCCTATTTAGAAAACGATAAGTGGGTATTTAGGATTGCTTATTTTTGCAAGTATCTGCTTTTTCAATTGTTTTAAAGAAGGTGAACAATCCCAAACTCTCTATTGAGGAAATCTGCTTATTTTAGATGGAATAAGCTTTTAGAGTAAGGGGGTGTTTGTTTCGGCTTATTTAGCCGGCTTATAGTTTATTTGGTTTTGGCCTTATGTTTTATAAGCTCACATTTTGTGGCTTATTTTTAAATTTGTAGGCTTATATAAGTTAAATTGTCATACTAAGCTTATATAAGCCGAAAAGTTTCATAATAAGCCACAAAAGGTGAGCTTACGAAACATAAGCCCAAAACCAAATAAGCCATAAGCCGGCTATATAAGCCGAAACAAACACCCCTTAAGCATATTGATATCTACACCCTTAAAAATAAGCATGTTGAGGAAATCTGCTTATTTCGTTGAAATGGGACGTTTATAAAGATTCAAGTGGTTATGATTTATGACTCTGAATTGTTGTTATTATTGATCATCTTTTTTGTTGATGTCTTAATTGGTTACTGGTTTTCTTGATTACTAGAAGATGCAAATTAGGAGTGGAAGGTATCATACATTACTGATCAAGGATTCAAAGGTTTACTCTTGTGGTTCAAGTTTGTGTGGTGTTCTTGGACATGGTCCTGAAACCACGCAATGTGCTGCATTTACTCGGATTAAGTTCCCGTATCATGTCAATGTTACACACGTTTCCGCCTCCCATAATCATGCTGCCTTTGTCACGCAGTCAGGAGAGGTATGCATTCATCTCTATCTTTTTAACTTGAGACTTTAGAATAGCTACCCATGGGGTCTCTGGCGTTGTGTATTGGAAGTCGTTATCGTGGGTTCAAGTTGTAGAACATCTGCTTTTAGAGCTTGGATATTTTGAAAACTATAGTAATTTGATTAATTAGGTCTCCAAATAATAAGTTTAGGAGCAACGCTAACTAAATCGATTATGATTATAAGATTATTTAGGGGTCATTTTACATGTAAATACCCAAGAACCAGAATTTGCCGAACACTCACTAATTACTGTTAAGTATTTGATTATTACAACTTCAAGAAACATAGGCATATCCAAACGCTATCTTCTACAAACCAGTTTTGTTACAGCTGATTATGTCATTCTAATTATCCTGTATCACTTCCAAGTTCCAAAACACATGTCAAACACTTTGTCGTTATTGCGTCCAAATTCAGTATCCAGATCAAGAAATACAACATTATTGACTCTGAACATATGTAGGTGTTCACTTGTGGTGACAATTCGTCTTTCTGTTGTGGGCATAGTGATACAAACCGTCCAATATTTAAGCCTCGCCTTGTTGAAGCCTTAAAGGAAGTTTCTTGCAAGCAGGTACACATAACACCTACAATGATTGGTTTTTAATGTTCGTTGATGTGCATATTATCATTTTAAATCTAGACTATAAACGACACATTGTTTCAGGTTGCTACTGGTGTTAGCTTTACTATGTTTCTCACAACCAATGGCCAAGTATACACATGTGGGATCAACACACAAGGTCAACTAGGCCATGGTGACACCTTAGATAGACCAATACCGAAACTTGTAGAAGGGCTTGCGACTGTTGGTCCTGTTGTACAGATTACTGCTGGTCCAAGCTATGCACTTGCTGTCACAAGCGATGGATCAGTTTATTCATTTGGTTCTGGAACCAATTTCTGTCTCGGTCATGGCGAGCAGCACAGTGAACTCAGCCCTCGGCCACTTCAATGGTTTAGGAGAAAAGGCATACATGTGGTTCGTGTGTCTGCTGGTGACGAGCATGTTGTTGCACTCGATTCTAATGGATACGTAAGTCCATTCCACTATTATCAATCAACAAATCATCATATTTTTGCTCTAACGATATTATAACTCAATTTCAGGTTTACACATGGGGCAAAGGTTATTGTGGTGCACTTGGTCATGGTGATGAGATTGATAAAACGACTCCCGAGCTCTTAACCAGCCTTAAAACGCACCTCGCTGTTCAGGTTTAACTTCTAGAAAATGGCCACTATTTCAAGAACTTATGAGACATTAACTTGCATAAAATAGCAATGTACTTTTTCATTGTCCCTGTTTAGTCATTCTACTTTTTATTCGTCTGAGTCATAGAAAATTAGGTCTCTTTTGGGTCATTTTGTAACCAGTATCCTCAACAGTTTTATACATAAATCTGACTTCTTTAAATAAACATCATCATGTTTAAAACCTGAATCTTGAGGGTTTTTTGGGAAAAAAAGGGGACACAAAGCTATCTTTTTACAAAAAAAACAGGATAAATGAAAAATCTGTGTTAGAATTGTTTGCAAAAAAAGAAACCTTATCTTGGTGTACTGTATAAGTAGGTGTCTTTGTTTGTAGGTGTGCGCAAGCAAGAGAAAGACATTTGTGTTAGTCGATAATGGATGTTTATATGGATTTGGATGGATGGGTTTCGGGAGCTTGGGGTTCCCAGATAGAGGTGTATCCGATAAAGTATTGAAGCCTAGCAGACTTTACAGTCTAAAGGATCATCATATTTCACAAGTGAGCACAGGTTTGTATCACTCGGTTGTACTCACTAATCGTGGCCGGATATTTGGATTTGGAGACAATGAACGAGGACAACTGGGTCATGATAAGTTAAGAGATTGTCGCAGTGCCACTGAAATATTGGTTGAAGAGACAAGTGGACGTGGTGCATTTCGTCTATGTTGATAAATGGTTGATGGATTTATTCGTGTTTGATAATATTGTAATAATCAAATAATCAATATTGTTTGCGTGTGTAGCAGTTATGATTCTTTGTGAGGACTAATGTAGTGATGTAAACTAGAACCTGGAACGCTGTGTGCCAATATCATCATATGCATAATTTGTTGAGTAAACTTGTTCTTGAGTTACAAACACATTAAAAACGCGACTTGTGCAAAAATGCACAGGTCATACGGATTGTGTAACATGTCGAAACGAGTTTGTATCAAAACACGAGTCTTTTATGCAGGTCGGGTTTAAGGACAAATGCTTTGTGCAAGACTTCCGATCTATTGATATGTTTTAATGCATGACGGGTTTGTGTAACGAAAAGTTGGTCACACAATCACATTAATCACCATAATATTCTCACAAAATGTTTAAGGTTCAAATCTTACTAAATATACGTTTTAAGGGTGGCCGTGTACATTTAAATAGATAATTCGTCATCCTTAAATAACCTGAACAGGAAAATGTTATCCGTTTACCTGTTTACCTCTAATACCATATTGTGTCTCAATTACGTCGATTAAAACTTTAATACACAACCTATTGTTTCATGAGCGTCTTTCAAGTACTGATAAACCAAAAGCGTATATGGCTAACATCAAGAATAAAATGTTAACTAAAGTACTAACATTGTTATTATTATAGGATATAAAAATAAGTCTCCATAGCATAGTAGTCAATTTTATAACATTGAGTCACTCGATTTTTATTAAACTATATTATTAATTTTGGAAGTATTAAGCTTCTTAATTTGATGTGTGGCAGGTCACCTATATGTACCACGTATTTATGTATTTCATCACATTGACACACGTACTACTAAACATACTGAAATGCCACGTTAATTACTACATGTTCGCATAACGCAACACAACGTTTGGACTTATGTTGGTTTTTAGTACTGTATATGCCAACAAAATTGACGAAGCCAGAATGTCTCTTGAAGGAACAGAAATCAAGAATGAGAATGTGACTTATAACAATAATTTATATTTGGATTGACAATTCTTTTTAATTCATTAAACAAGCGGAATATGATAGAAAGTGCTTCATAATGAAAAAATGGTTTGTGCACCATTAAACTTACTTTACTGTTTTACACTGTTGTTTTACACAAATATTCATCTAATCTATTTAATCTTTGGCCTGTCTCTAAAAGGATATGCAATGTTTTATCGCTCTGAAGAGTAAAGATGACTGAGGACATCCAATCCAATTGTCTATCCGATCCATTTATTATTAGCGGATATGGATGAATAATGGATACATATATTATATGAATGTTTATTGGATTGGGTATGGATGACGATTTGCCATCAATGAACGATCTATTTATCACCTGAAATGATATTATATATATACTGAAATTATATATATATATTTTTTGTGAAAAAGGTGAACATATATTAATCAATCAACATTACAACAATAAAAAGAAAATGGTTGGACATGCCCAAACTATGATACAACTGCTAAGAACTATATTGCAAATAAACACAACTGAGCTAATACATCAAAACTTTCTAACAAACTGTAGCTGTTAAATTTATCAATGCAACTTAGCAAACTTATGAACCTTCAGGGGTTATAAATGTAAATAGTTTATAACTGTTTTTACTAATGCTTATGTTTGAGCTGTGTTTGCATAGTTTTTGTATTTTCAGGGTCTTTAGTGTAACTTTGGACTATATAAGCTGATGATAGCAGCTAGGGTTTCATTCACTCATTCTCATCCGTTTCACATACAAGTTTTTCTCTCTCTTGGATAGATATTCATCATCCGGGTTTAGTGATAGTTTGGTTTTCATTGTTAGTTTACATCAAGATCCGCTTGATCTTGATTGTTTGTTTGGTTTATCTTGTTGTTTAGATACTGGGTTTGGGTTAGAGAGTGAGTTGTTGTAGGCATCACCTATTAGAGGGACTGTCATTTTTCTCTTGTATTGTTTAGGCTTGAATCCGTGTTGGGGACAAGTCATCTGTGCATATTGTTTTAATAAAAGATTTATGATCACCAATGGGTGATTGGTTGGGTGATTAAAAGTGTTGTTAGTTGTTTTGATATCATTTTCATGGTATTAGAGCTCTACGTTCTGATTGATCGATTTCTTGGTGGTTCTTGATTAGGGTTTTGATTGGGTTCTTGAATTTATTGATTCTTGAGTCAATCGTAGTCTGGTGATTTTATTTGCAATTTTAGGGTTTTTTCTTGAAACCCTAGAATTTGGGGGTTTTGTTTCTGGTGCAATTAAGTGGTTTTGGTTGCTGATTATTGAAGGATTGAAGGTTAATTGGTGGTTTCTAGATTAATTTCTTTGAAACCCTAATTTGAAATTTAGGGGTTTTTTTGAAGATCCTGTGGCTATGTGGTTTCTAGGTTCGTTCTTGATCATAATATTTCTAGACTAAGTGAATCTAGACATATTGTGATAGTCTTCCGCTGCTTGTGGGTATTGCACTGTAAGTTTTCTCTTCTTCTTTAGGATTAACTAGTCTTTAGTTTAGTGGGCGTAAACGGGTTGGCTAACTTCTTGATCTGCCACCATTGAGTGGTGTAATACTAGCTCTGGCCAACGGCAGTCTGCTGACTGGGGCTACGTTAGTCCTGGGTGTGAGTTTAATTTCTTTAGTTTCAGTTTTCTGTTTTGAGTCTAGGTCGTAGGAGTTTATGTTAGGATTTAGAAAATCCATGATAAAGTGTCGGTCACCCCAATTATAGTCTAGCATAAGTTAGCTTGTAGACTCAATGTTATTTAGTAAGTTTATGTTAGCATAAGTAACACCGTGGAATAAAGACGGGTCTTTACCCACTGTATGCCTGATCCACAGCCCGAAGGAGGGCGTAGAAATATGTATAAATAGCCCTCTCCCCACAAGGGAGAGGGTTGGATGTTCACAAGTAATCTAATTGTGTAATTTTGTTTCTCTCTCTAAAACATCCCATTCTCTCTCTTTCTCTCTCTAGGAATACACGATCGATTCACTAATCTATTATGGTGTTATGATATCAATAACCTTACAATTGGTATCATAGCCCATGGTTTGATTAGTTAGGTTGTATGTGCGTTTATCTTGGTGGTTTTAGATTGAAAATTTGGTTTTGGAAGGTTTTTGGACTCATAAGTGGCTCCCTTTGATTTTCATGTTTGTGATGTTAAAGTAAGTATTTTTAGGACAGTTATAACCTTCTAGGATCAAGTTGTGCAAAAGAAACCAAGCAAAAATGTTCAAAAGGGTGAATTTTAGGTGGTTTTGGTGAAAAAGTCTCTTTTTCTTGATTGCGACTTGACATTCGGATAAATTTCTTGGGTGCGTTTTGTCCTGGAGAAGTTGCGGTTTGATCTGAGTTGACTGCGTTTTGATTATTATATTAATATCGGGCTACGATTTGTTAGGAAAAGGACAATAGTACGTGTACTGTTGAAAGTGACATGCGTTTTGTCCCTGCGGTTTGTCAAGCGCTGCGTTTGTGTCTATGCGTTTTGGGTATCTTGCGTTTTGATAGGCTGCGATTTGAGCTGACTGCGATTTGATCGCTGAGTTTTGGATATTCTACGTTTTGTCAATGCGTTTTGTCAAGGACTGCGACTTGTGATTCCTGCGTTTTGTCACTGCGTTTTTTCAAAAATTTGGGATTTATCACTGCGTTTTGGTTTACCTGCGATTTGTCAAGGGTTGCAACTTGTAATTTGATTCAAACGTCACCAAATCACAATTAAACAACAATTCACCTAATCCAATCATTCCAATATCTCTTTTAACATACAATCACTAATCATTGAATCGATCCAAAATTTATCATAACACGTTCAAAATATCAACAACATCATGTCTTACACTCGATTCGATGATTTCTAAGTACTTAAATGCGACGATGTCAGACAACCATAAGAGTATTAGCTAATATGAACGATTAAAGATGATTGAATCAACCAATGATGATGTGAGATCTTCGTGCTCGATTCATAAGAGAGAAGTGCACGATTCTGACTACAACACGTTCTTGCAAAGGAGAGTTTCATTGAACCTTTTCGACAACTTCATTCACACCTCATGTTACTTCGAACTGAAGACAGATACACAATGGGAATCGAACGAGCTGTTAATGTACTTTTCCGTCAAGAATTATCAACGTTCATGGGCACATTGTTCTTGAACTTGGAACAATTGGAACAACAACTTGACAGAGAAAAGGTTCAAGCCGGTTCTAAAGTCGCACTTCGGTGATCAACAAACAATTTGATCATTCTTGATGGTGAATACACTTCGATTATGATGATCATATGGTGAAAAGTGCTTCAAGAATCAACTAGGATGGAAGCAAATATGTTCGGAGAAACATTACTCTAACTCATAGATAATGTTAAGAAGTATATTGAGGAAAGAGCAATCGAATGATGACAAAGTGAATGAGTGTCGGTGCAAATGAGAGATAGTTGTGTTGAGTCGGGTAATGTATCGGTTAAAGGATCGGGTGTTCTTGAATTCGAATATCGAGGCAGCTAAGATTGACGTAACCATTGCTCAAGAACTCGGTCTCACAAGAAGTGGATGCAAGAAATGTAATCGTAAATGAACAAACATCAAGTGTTGAGGTACTCTTAAGCTGCTCAACATGATGCATCCGACATTTTACTTGTACAAATTGATCACGATCTTGAACATAACTTTGATAAATGTTCTGTGGATCGAGGTCGATTCGTGATAAAGTGTTTCAAAACAAATGATGTGGTTGAAAAGAAAATTTATGACAAGCAGATTTTACAACTTGAAAACCATTGCATTTCTCTTGAAATTGTGATGCAAAGTAAAGACGAAAGTTTTCAATTTAACAAACCATGTAAAACCCGAACCGTGAATTCCATGAATTTTTGAAATTAACACTTTGAAAGCTCAGCTCCAAGACAAAGACTCAACCATTTACAATCTGAAGAAACATATTTCTGTCCTGAATGAGAAAAGTAATATAGTCAAGGCTAAACATGACATCGAAGTTATCAAAACTAAAAATATCGAATTGGAACTTTATGTGGCTAGATTACTTAAGGAAAATGAGACTTTAAAAAGGCATCACATAGACCTAAGTGACCCAGTCAAAGAAGCTAGAACTAAGACTTTGGAACAAACAAAATCTTTGATAGCCAAAATTGATGAACTCAAAGCTCAACTTCAGGATAAGAGTTTCGCAATAGTTTCCTTAAAGAATGAGCTTAGGAAAACTATAGGGAAAAGTGTGAACTCTAAGTTTACAAAACCATCAACCTTGGGGAAGCCAGTTTATCATCCGAATAGAGACCGGTATGTTGTTAGGCGACCCATCGCATTTATATCCGAAAGAACAAAACCTTTAAAAGCAAGGCTTGCCTCCAAAGTTGATGAGAACAAAGTTTTGTCAAAACCGGTCACTTCACAAGCTAATCCCAAGAAAATGAAAGATAATGCTCAGACTAAGGCTCAATCTTCTAAGACTAGGAATGGGAAAAAGTCTTCTAGTGCACTAAAGAAGTCTCAAAATGCTAATCCCTATCCTAAGAAAATAATTAAGGATAAAACATCAAAAACTAGGAATAGGAATAAGTTTACATCTTCCACTGTGCCTAAGAAGTCAAACACTCCTATATCTTGCCGTAAGTGGATAATAATTGGCAGAATTTTTAAGAATGTTGGAATCACATGGATTCCTACAAAGAAATTAATCACCATGGCAACACTAAGGTTGATTGTGAAATTACCAAAATTCGGATCATTGCGCCTAACCCACTTAAATGCATACCTACCGTGTTGTTAGTGCATGTATTCCTCACTCTTTTGCAGTAACATTGATCAATTCCATCAAGAAAAGACTCATGGTCCGGGTGCCTAAGGAATGAAACCTCCAGTGCAGGAGCTCCAGAATGTCAGAATTGATGAGCATGTACTATGATTCCCGATCACTTCATTCGGGACTCTTACCTTAACACACCTCATTTAAGAATATTTCCAATTCTTGTATACTCTATACAATTTTTCCACATTGTAACTATCTTATTCTTTGTAAATATTTATCATCAAAAAGCAAAATACAAAATTATAAAACTAGCAAAAAGAAAATAGAAAAATATAAAACCTTCAAAAACCCATAAAAATTTGAAAAATCAGAAAATTCAAAAATAAATAAATAATAATAATTGTTTTTTCTAGGCATGTCTTTTGACATCGATAACATCTACGGTCTTAGAAATGTCATTCAATAATGGCACAAGACTTTAGATGAAGTTCGAACAGAAGTTCATATGTGTTTTTCAAAACATGCCTATACATATCTTTTTATATTAATGATTTATCAGTAATGCAATTGCTTTTCACATTACTGCTAAAAGTGTTCTTAATAAATGGGAATCATGGGTGCATAAATTTTTCATATTCAATCAATGACTACTCATACTTAATCTATATCGAGTCATTGACTAAGGGGAGAGTTATGTTCAAAATTTATGATTATCAGTCAAGTTGCCTCAACTTATTGAATTTTATCCGCTTTCATACGATGGGGTATCAATCTTGCATTTAGTCCGATATGGTCTCATGTCTTTGATTATGTGTTATATTTAAGATCTTGATTGCTATCTCGCTAATTGTTTCCTAGATATTCGTGTAATTATGGTCATGTCTTTCATTATCATGACTTGCTCTCCGTGTAGTTATGTATCTCTAAATGTTCATGAAATGGGTTGTAAGGTTCAAACCGAAAAGTTCATGACAAACGCATACGATTAGGAAAGTAAAGGGACAAGTTGGTTAATACATGAAAATATTTGAGGTTAATAGTGCAATTTATCAAAATGAAGGGCCAAAATGATAAGTGATGATAGTCATTAAGATTGAGAGTGCGATTTGTCAAAAGAAGGGCCAATAATGCGATTTGTCAAAGAAAAGGGCTAATAATGTCAATTTAGGATAAAAATTGCGATTTGTCTATCACAAGGACCAATTTTGTCATTTTATGAAACTTGTGTGAGTGAGTATAAAAGGGGGTGTGATTTGTCCGGTCAAAATTTTCAAATCTTAGTCAAACCACAACACGCATCTTTTTCTCTCACTCGGTCTTATTCACGCGATTTTTCTTTCGTTTGAATTTACGTGATTCTATCTTAGGTTGATCATATTCCGATCCTCTTCTTAGTTTTAGGTTAGTTACCTTCATTAATTTTGATTCTTTGGGTTTAGGTTTGATATTTGTTGTGTTTGCTTGTTTCTAATAATAATTAGATCCTTTGATGTTTAGGTGCCTTGATTATGCGATTACTAGTTTTTGTTGTTTGTGTTTTGCACCATTGTGGTTGTCATTGTGATGGTTTAATCGTTGTTATAGATTTGTGTTTGAGTAATTGTGTTTTGGACATACCTTTGTATATTTGATAGTTGTTGGAACTTGCCTGAGATTTGACATGAAATTACAAGAATGCGTTTCTGGGTTGGAAAGAATGTTCTTGACTGCGAGTTGTGTTAAAGGTTCTTGAATGCGTTTTGGTAAAATTTTTCTTCAAGGCGTTTTGGTAGAAGTGTTCTTGAATGTGTTTTGGATAAATGTTATTAGATGCTTTTTGGAGAAAGTTTCTTAGATGCGTTTTGACATATATGTTCTTGGCTGCGTTTTGATGTTTTGGTTCTAAAGTGCGTTTTGATGATTGAATGCTTGTGTGCGTTTTGATGGAAATAATATTCTTTGCTGCGATTTGGTTAAGTCTCTTGGATGCGTTTTGTCAAATTCATGCTTTTCTGCATTTTTGGTTAAAATATTCTTGGGTGCGATTTGATGTAATATACAATGTTGCGTTTTGTGTCAAAATCTCATGTCTTGCGTCTTGTCAATAAAGGATTATTTTATTATAAAATGTAGGACCCACCATGCCCATATTTTAATCTCACTGCGATTTGTCATCCTTGACTGCGTTTTGTCTCATGCGAATTGGGTCGATGCGTTTTGTCAGATTTATGCGTTTTGACCTAGTGCGTTTTGACCCAATGCGTTTTGGCCTAGTGCGTTTTGATTGACTGCGTTTTGTGTTGTGCGAGTCGTGTTCTCTCTGCGATTTGAGTAGCTGTGCAATTTGTCCTGTTGCGTTTTGATAATTATATCTTACTTGCTGCGACTTGTTCTTTCTATCTATTTTTCAATTATGCGTTTTGTCCCTTGAGGTTGTGATGCGCGTATAACGCGTTCGGGGTCAAAGGAATTTCCTTTTCGTCGAGCAAGTTTTTCAACACCCTAGGCAGTGAACCTAATTGTTGTAGTGTAGTATTGAGTAAGCCTCGAGTATTGATATCGTTCTCTAGGGGAATAGGAATGCTAGTGAGAGATGTACTATGCTAAGGTTTGAGGTTGAGGAAGATTATTTTTTATCTTTTCATATTTTTTTTAGAAAGCTAAGGGTAAAATCTAGGGGTTTGGATTTGGGGTTGGTACTTCTACCGATTACTCTACTTATCTAATTATCTAAACTAAGGGTAGTCTATGTCTATTTGATGTGTGCTCGTATGATGATTAAAATGTGTCTACCTAGATACTATTACTCCTAGTTATCTTTTATTGGTGGTTGAATTGTCACGTCCTTATTCTTAACGCGTTATGTCTTCTAAGGTCGTAGGGTATGCTTTTATCCCTAACTCTTTAAGTATACCTTAAGGTTATTGCCTACGAGATCTCTAGGATTCATAAACTAATACTAAGGTTATCTTTGGATATTTAGCCTACAATTATGCTAGGTGGTTATAGACTAAGGATCACAAAGATTACTCAAGCATTAAAAACACAACGATGACCTAGTGCAATCCTAAGCCAATTACAATTAAGATAAGAGACAACCAATCAATAATTAATAACTAGGTTTCATATATCTAAGCAAACACACAAGAAATTTAGTCGGACATGTTAAACATGCAAGCATACACACATACAATTGAAGACATAATGAAATCAATGAAGTAAATTACTTATCTTAATGTAAAATAGGGTATGAGAACCCTAAAATAGTGTCCAAACCGGACCAAAATTGTTTTAGGTTTTTACTCCACAAGTCTACCTCTCAAAGTCTTAAAATTCGATTTCTATATATTATTTTACAACTGCGACGCCTTATAGGTGGGACACTGTCAGATCGCCGCCATTAGGGTTTCTTCTTGGCCAAGTCATCATTGGGATGGCGTCACGTTGTGGTTGTGACGCCGTCAGTCTTCAGCAGTGACGTCGTCTGAATCTCGATCTAGGCCGTCCGAGAAGAAAATTCTTCGTGACGCCCTTACTCTTCAAATCCTGACGCCGTGAGGTGTAAAATAGCAAATTCGATCCTGAGTCATTACAAAATAGGGACGGCGTCACCCTCTGTTTGGGACGCCATCAGGTGTTATTCCAACAGCTTGAGTGTCTTGATCTTGTCTTAGCCATTTTCTTCATATATTCACTCTTTTTGGTCCAAAAATGCATCATTCCAGCATTTTGCTTCCAAGAGACCTAAAAAGTGAAAAGGAACGAAATTAAGCAGTAACGGATATAAAATTGGGCGATTAAGGGCTTAAATGACCCTTTAAAAGTGTACGTTTTAAATCCTTATCAAATATCCCTACACTTGGTATTTGCTTGTCCTCAAGCAAATGTGCTTTTGGCCAATCAATTTATAAGTTAGGGGCATAAAGCATTGGTTTAACATAATTCACAACAAGTAAAAGCACCGCAATAGTCATAACAGGCACGAAAATTATATACTAGCACCTCACAAGGGGTGTTTGGATTCTCTCATCTCTCAGGTGTATATGAAATATATCAAACGGAAATGGAAGATAAACACTCAATAACCGGTCATAGTACGTAGATTACCATAGGCTTGAGACTAGATCAAACCTCCACCGCTTTGGCGTAAGCACCTAGGAGCAACTATCT
Source organism: Chrysanthemum lavandulifolium (assembly GCA_022545495.1). Classification (NCBI taxonomy): domain Eukaryota; kingdom Viridiplantae; phylum Streptophyta; class Magnoliopsida; order Asterales; family Asteraceae; genus Chrysanthemum; species Chrysanthemum lavandulifolium. The sequence goes on from CM040245.1 coordinate 103,138,750, forward strand.
AAAAGGTCTTTTAAAGGGTTGTAACGTTAGGCTTACGGTTAGGGAAACAAAGGGTTTGGTTGGATAGGCGATTTAGTTGTGGCAAGTCAAAAATCTTTATGTTACAAGCATGAAAAGAATGGTGTTGCTAAGCCAAGACTCGACTCTCTAAACTCTAGATAACTTTGAAAGAAACAAACATAAATAAAAAATAGATGTAGAATGGTAGCCCGAATTTTTTTTTTTTTTTTTTTTCACACTTTTACTCTACCATCCTCTACGATAACATCAAAATATAAGGGATTTATAGGCACATCCCTACACTTGAGTTTTTATTACTCTAACACTAATTTGACCCGAATTGAAAAGATCAAAACACTTGGAGTACATTATTACGTAAATAAAGGGAATTTGAATTTAACGTTCTTTCCGTCACTCCATAAAATTTAACTTTACCCATGAGTCCCAATCGTCCAAAACGTTACGAAAGATATGACTCGACTTAGCAACCATGTAAGTAACTAGATAATTGAACTAAGGGTTTAGTATGATAACAATAATGCACTAAAGGTGAGTGCATACAAGGTAGGCTAAGGCGATTTGGGTGTACATTTGGGGTGGATTGTAAACAATGCTCTTCATTGATATTCAAAACCGAAACATCACGAGAACCACGAAAAGATAGGCTCGAGGGGTTAACTAGAGGTATCGTGTACTAAAGATGAGTACATCGCAAGGGTGTGGGGGAATTACTTAACCGATGTGGAAGAAGTAATTATAATACAGGTATCAAACAAGGGTTATCCTAATGCCTCTTATCATTTAGTTATTCCTAACTATACAAGTGTAGTCTCACTAGCGATCTCGGGTAGAATCTATTATACTACCGGTACACTCTCGAAGCATTAAAGGTGAATGCTTGAATTCCTATAGATCTAGGGGCGAACCTCACATTTTTGGGGTGGAATTTGAGTGGTAGAGGGTTTTTGTGCTAGTCATATAACTCCTATCCATGAGACGCTTTATTAAGACTAAAGTCCCACTCGTACAAGTCATGAAATTTTTTAAATTTGGCGCTAAAATTGCCCTAACAAATATCTCTCATGGTTTATTACACAAATGAAATAGGACAAGACAAATGATCAAGGATAATCATAGTTTCAAAGTTCCGCTTTATTCTCCTCCCTACACTTAAACCGAACATTGTCCCCAATGTTCCCGAAAGTATCAAAGTTATGATAATGGAAGGTAATTAAAGAGAAAGAAACTAATACTCCCCGATTAGCTCGGTAGGATCCGTGGAAGTAGTGGTTAAATTCTTTCCAAGAAGAATGTATGCGTGATAAGCTCCATCCAATCTTATATTTCTTCTTCTTGATAAATAAAACCTGCACACTTTAAGAAAATAGACGAAACCTTCGCGTAAAATCGGCGGTAAAATTATATATGACTTTACTAAACTAGGATATAATGCTTGTGGAATGGATGTTTGCAAATTTTCTGGAAAATTAAGACCTGAGAAATTCTAAAAATTTATAAGTAGCACAGAAAACAAGAGAAAGTAATAAGCTGTTTCTACTCCTCCTGACGTCGTCGGGTTGCAATCCTGACACCGTCAGGTTATCCAGACAGAAACTGGTCTGCTGCATTTTTCTAGAAAAATTACACCTTTAAAATCTGGAAAAATTCCTTCAAAACATCCATTATGACTCGATACAAGCATTTGACTCTAACAAACACACATATATATCTTTCTCAATAATCGTAGTTCTCATGTTCACGTTCTTTTGAAAACGTGTGTAATCTTCCCTACACTTATCCCTTTTGTAAAATACCTTTATATGTAATTAAGACGAGGTTAAGGATAAAATAAAACATTTTCACAAATTTAAACATGAGAACATACAACAATGAAAAGATATATGACACACAAACAAGCAAACAATTAAGCATGGGTTGCCTCCCACGAAGCGCTTTTCTTTATTTATGTGTCTTGTAGCTAGACTCGAAGTCGTGCTCCTACGTGGTCTCGTTTTTCATTCTCAACGAGAACTCTATCATATTGACAAAATTCTCATCTACTCTATACCTAGGTCCTAGGGTCAAGAAACCCCTATAGTAAAGTCTCCTTTTCTCCGACATGAAGTTCAAACCTTTTTTAACATCGTCTTCGCTCTTTTCCTCAAAAGCTCTAATGTTGTCTCGCTCATAAAGGGATAAAGGGCCATATCCATTCATTTTCCAAGGCATCCTATAAGTGATCTCATCGTCCCCTTCCATAAACCTAACTGTTCCTTCAGATTTATTATAGCTCATTTTGGACTTTTCAACAAACGGTTTTCCTAGCACAAATTGGGACAAGCTATAGTCAATGACACATCCTATGTCTTCTAGGACCATAAAATCAGCTAAGTAGGTGAAGTTTCCTATAAAGACGTGTACATCCTTGACTCTTCCTACAAAATTGCATACACCACCCGGATACTTAGGGTCTCTCCTAATCTTAAGTCGTTCATTCAAAATGTCATTGTAAACAGCTGATGACATCACATTAATGGGAGATTCCGTATCTATGTAGGCGTGCTCGACATTCCTATATCCAATCATACAAGGGATTTTGATGTTTCAAGGATTTCCTCTCCTAATCTTTGGGCATATCCTAATGATGGGTGATCGAGGATTGTCGATTATGTATTGGTGGTAAGCAACTTCTTCCTTAGTGGGGTAAAGATTGAAGTAAGCACTATTCTCCTCATTCATATGTTCATTCACTAAACCTTTACCCGAATTACTGCTAATCATAGATCCAACAACTGAGGCGCTAACCACTTTTCAACAGCATCCCTAATTGTACTGTCAAATACCCTTTGTAAATCTTGAAGATATTGTTTCTACTAACATATCGGTGCGGCGATTGTGTTGGTCAATGGGTTGGGGTTTGAGTGGAAGTGATTTATTTGGTGGTGGGTTGTTGTTTGATGGGTTATCACCTTCCATGATGAAAAGTGATGGGATTACTAACAAAGTCACGAAGAAGGGGGATAGACTACGAGGAAGCTAAAAATGAGAAAAAATATTACTTGATAGGAATCAAGCAAGGAAACCTAAACGAGATGGAAATCTAACTAGCTAATCTATTCCCCGGCAGTGGCGCCAAAAACTTGATGCGCGTATAAATCGTTCGGGGTCAAAGGAACTTCCTTTTCGTCAAGCAAGTTTTTCAACACCTAGGCGAGTGAACCTAATCGTTGTCTTGTAGTATTGGGTAAGCCTCGGGTATTGATATCGTTCTCTGGGGAATAGGAATGCTAGTGAGAGATGTACTACGCTAAAGTTTGAGGTTGAGGAAGGTTATTTTTATATTTTTATATTTTTTTAAAAGCTAAGGGTAAAATCTCGGGTTTGGATTTGGGGTTGGTACTTCACCGATTACTCTACTTATCTAATTATCTAAACTAAGGGGTAGTCTATGTCTATTTGATGTGTGCTCGTATGACGATTAAAAATGTGTCTACCTAGATACTATTACTCCCTAGTTATCTTTTATTGGTGGTTGAATTGCCACGTCCTTATTCTTAAGGCGTTGTGTCTTCTAAGGTCGTAGGGTATGCTTTTATCCCTAACTCTTTAAGTATACCTTAAGGTTATTTCCTAACGAGATCTCTAGGATTCATAAACTAACACTAAGGTTATCTTTGGATATTTAGCCTACAATTCGTTAGGTGGTTATAAACTAAGGATCACAAAGATTACTCAAGCATTAAAAACACAACGATGACCTAGTGCAATCCTAAGCCAATTACAATTAAGATAAGAGACAACCAATCAATAATTAATAACTAGGTTTCATAGATCTAAGCAAACAAACAAGAAATTTAGCCGGACATGTTAAACATGCAAGCATACACACATACAATTGAAGACATAATAAAATCAATGAAGTAAATTACTTATCTTAATGTAAAATAGGGTATGAGAACCCTAAAATACTGTCAAAACCGGACCAAAATCGTTTTAGATTTTTACTCCACAAGTCTACCTCTAAAAGTCTGAAAATTCGATTTATATATATAATTTTACAAGCTGAGGCGTCACCTTATAGTTGGAACGCCGGATCGCCGCCATTAGGGTTTCGTCTTGGCTAAGTCATCATTGGGACGACGTCATGTTGTGGTTGTTCCGTCTTTAGCGATGGCGTCGTTTGAATCTGGATCTAAGCGATGCGAGAAGAAAAGTTTTCGTGACGCCCTTACTTTTCAAAGCTCGACGTCGTCGGTGTAAAATAACAAATTCGCTCTTGAGTCGTCATAAAATAGGAACAGCGTCGCCTCTGTTTGGGACGTCGGTGTTATTCCAAGAACTTGAGTGTCTTGATCTTGACTTAGCCATTTTCTTTATATATTCACTCCTTTCGTCCAAAATGCATTATTCCAAACATTTTGCTTCCAAGAGACCTAAAAGTGAAAAGGCGAAATTAAGCGAGAATGAGATATAAAATTGGGAGATTAAGGGCTTAAATGACCCCTTAAAAAGTACGTTTTAAATCCTTATCGGGTTGTATGATGTGTTTTGTTCCTAATGTCCTATGTATGTTGCAATTTGACCTCTTGAGATTTGTCATATTTGACTTGATCATCACAATTTGACAAAACAAAGTTTTGTGTATCTTGTAATGGTGATCAAAGTGGCATATTCAGAGTATCCCTTATCTCTTTAAGTGCTTTTATTCTATTACTATGTCTTAGGATTACCCTTGCTTTGGTGTTCGATCTCATATGTTCTTAAAGGTCGTATTTCACATCTAACATTATCATCACGAAAATATCTTTCTTTGTGGATGTGATTAGTAAAGATACTATGTCGACAACATTGCACCGGTTAACCCACCTAGCACACTAAGCGATGATGATATTCTCCCTTATCTTTGATTGGGTGCCTATTGGGAAGAGCAAGCGCTTTATAGATGTGGACAAAAATCAACCTAACCCTATCTACAAAATTGCGGTGGACATACTAAAGAACACGAACTTCTTGGTGCTCTTACGTTACACTCCATAATCCCATCGATCTACATTCAAAATTTTGGGATACGATCAATTGGGATAAGATCACAAAGATCTGACTTTCAACTTGATGATACATGGTATGAACTCACCAAGGACACAATCCGTGAAGCCCTTCAAATCACACGAACATCCAACTCACCCTTTCACTCCTCCACCAACCACCGATTTAATTGATCAAGTTCATCACGGACTTGGGATATCCGTATGTCATCAACAAGATTTACGTAGTTATCACAAATGAAATGTTTCAACCATGGAGGCTATCACCACCATCTTTAACCTATGCCTCATGGTAAAACATCGGGTTCGAAAGACCAAGGGCTCCATTCGCAAATCTTGTGGGAGTGGTGAATCGGGCCAACATTGACTATGTTGATCGAATGCGGGAAGAGTTCACGTTATCGATTCACACTTTCATTGCGAGACAAAGAAAAGACTTCACTAAATGTTAAAGGCAAGAAAAGCGGTGCACAAGCGGGTGATCTCTAGCATCGATTCTCTAAACTCATCATCAAACACCTTGGTCAAGCATCAATTTAATCCAAGGATCCAATCGCTCTTCATCTAGCCACATGAGCATATTCTTGAAATCAAGTTTGTTGCTAAAGGTTCTACTCGGAGATCTTTGAAAAGGTGGTTCCGGATGCTCTTATCACTAACGATATGCTCAATGCCAAGTACTTCCAAGATTATGTGGAAAAAGCAACCAAGTCTATTGCCGGTGAATCACCTAATCCAACACCAACAAAATCAACAAAAACATCATCTAAGTCATCCAAAGCATCATATGCCACCCTTCCTAAGAAAGGAAAAGAAAAATCTAATACTACTGATCCATCCACACAAAGCAAGAAGAAGAGAAAGGGAGGAGCATGCAAAGGAAGAGGGTCGAAGAAACAAAGGACCGAAATGGCTCTTAAGGATGTTGATGACATCAACCTACAAAAGAGCATTGATGCCAGTTTACGGGAACAAGAGGATTCGGCGAGAAGACTGATAACATCAAATAGTCCTGAATATTAAGTGTCAATTTCCCCCGATAATGCTTGTAATTTATATAATTTATATGGATTTACGCTTGTTTTCCATTGTTTTCCACTTTCAGGTAAATTACGAGCATTAGAGCTAAAGAGACGTGGAATTGGAGAAATATCAAAGATTTATCTTAGTATGCTGACTTTGAAGAAGTTACGGCGTAACTCATCTCTCATATTACGCCGTAACTAAAGTGTGACTCAGAAAACCAACTCATCAGAAGGTTACGGCGTAACTCTCCCCAAAGACTACGACGTAACTCTATTAGGTCAAATGAGGTTCCACGCCGCTGATAACTACGCCGTAACTATTCCACCAACTACGGCGTAACCAAGTATTATTGAAGAATATGGCGTAACCATTCATAAGGTTACGCCATAACCAGCATATCTAATGCAAATTACGATGGAATTGAAGATTACCGCGTAACTCTTATATTAGTTACGTCGTAACCCAGATCTGGCCTATAAATAACCCACAATTTCCAGCATTTCAAAGCATCCCATTCCACACACCACAACCAAAGAACGTGGGAAGAAGCCAAAGGCGGTCTAGAGGAGCATCTGAGTGCTCTCAGGAGAAATCACTCCCTACGATAAGCATTAGCATTTTATCTTTTCTTAACTTTCGATTCATGTATTTCGTAACTTTGAATATTGAATTGATTTGTATGGTTAATATGAGCTAAGCACCTCTTGGTCCGCCTACTTATGATTCCTTAATTATTTTTTTGCGTTTATATTACTTCCGTATAATTATTTCTAAGTGTATGCATGCATAGTTTATTGGTAGCTACTCTTGTTTGGTAGTTTTGAATGGTGGTAGAGGCCAATTGCCAAGGAGATATGACCAACTGACCCTAGGTGAGCGGATGAGACGGGAAGGGTAAGATATAACCAACCGACAACCCTTTCTACTTGTGCGATTTGACCAACCGATCACCTACCGTTTGGATGAACTTAAGAATTAGGGGTGAGTGTTTAAGTTGCTAACGGGCACTCACTATTATAAATCTAGCATGTAGCGGTACTTAATGACTTGGCTTAGGGACCGGGAACAACATGACTTATGAAGGACACGACTTCTTACGTGGTGGCATCTTTCTTGCGATAGGTTAGGCGATATGACCAAATCTTTGTCCTCTCGAATTTGACCCCACCAAGTAATTAGAAGTAAGTAGACGTGGACATTACTAGCTAGGAGGTATAACTAGGTTAACACCACTCTCCTCTATTGATTAAAACTTTGCCTTTATTTTCTTTAGTAGTTAATTAATTAATTCCTTACCAAAATCATTATTAAAATCTGTGACACTTAGACTTAGTAATAATCCAACACACATAGCTCTTGGGACGACCTCGGTTTTACCGAATACTACACTACACACGACCGGTACACTGCCCGTTAGTGCATTAGGGTAGACCATAGGTATAACGAGACTTTATAAATATTAAAACACAGTCGGTAAAACACGCATCAAGTTTTTGGCGCATTGTGGGGAGTTATATTAGGATTAATATTAAGTCTTTCATTTTGTTTTAAATTTCTCACAATCGTTATTCAAGTTTTCGGTACCATGGAAGTTGTTAACATTGATGACCTCACTCTTGAGGAATATTTGCCGTTGACAAGAGTGAACAAGGGCCGGTCTCGTAAGACCGGCGATTGGAGCGGATGTCCGTTTGAAATTAAAGACCAATTTATGATGGAGCTTTGTGCTAACCCTTTTCGGAAACAAGGACAAGGATGCATATGAGCACGTTGAAAATGTCCTATACATATAAGCCTTTTCAACATTTTGGGCGTGTCTCATGATGTTGTTATGCTAAGGGTATTCCCATGACTCTTCCGAGCCGCCGGAAGATGGATAGAATGATTGCCGTCACGGGCAATTAATACTTGGGCTCTACTTAAGAAGCACTTTATTCAGAGGTATTGTCCACCGTCGAAGATTTCTAACCAGCTTTTGGAGATTCATAATTTTAAACAAGAAGACGATGAAACATTGTATCAAGCCTGGGATAGATACAACGATCTCCTTTACAAATGCCCTACACATGATCTGAACAACCAACAAAAGGTCAACATCTTCTATAAAGGAATCAACGTGACTACAAGACAGATGCTGGACTATCAAGGACCTATCCCGAACATGACCCCTACTCTTGCAATTGAAGCCATTCAGAAACTTGTCGATCACTCTAAAAAATGGCACGATGGGGGGAACTACCAAAGCCTTAAAAAAGGTTCAATAAGCATTGCCACCATTTCAAGCAAGTTGGAAAACCTTGGAAGAGACATGAAGAAGCTCTAGGAAAATGTTCATGCTATTCGGATTGGATGCAATATAAGTGAAGACTGGGGCCCGACCAGAGATTTTCCTATGAAAAGCCCCCGAGTCAAAAAAGTGATGTATGGAGAAGGGAAACCCTTCTATCGAGATTCTTTCAAAACAAGAAATACTTCGCTCGAGGAATCAATAAATAAGTATTTGGAAGAAGATGATAAGCGGCAAGCCAACAGTGTTAGGATTTAGTAAATCCTGTTATTAAAGAGTCGGTCACCTCAAGTATATGTAATCATTAGAAAGCTCATAGTCATAGATTAGTTAATGTTTAGTAGTATTTAGTTAAGTAACACCGTGGAGGACGGGCGGGTCTTTACCCACTGTATGCCTGATCCACAGCCCGTTAGGTGGCGTTTTGTGTAAAGACTATAAATACTCTCTACCTTCCAAGGTAGAGAGTTGGAGCTCATAATAATATGTTCATTTTCTCTCACTAAAGTTCCCAACCTCTAACTTTCTCTCTAAAACCTCTTGTATACGCCTCTTGTGTGTATGGTTTAGTGTGTTTGTGAAACCAATATGTTACAAATGGTATCAAGAGCCATGGTTTGATCATCTCTTACATATCCTTAGATTTCTAGTGGTTTTAGATGGTTTTGAGTTTGAAATAGTTTAGTGGTTTTGCATCATTGGTTCATTTCTAGTGTTAAAGTTTGAATTTTGGGTGTACTTTTGTGTTTAGAATCATTGTATGTGCTTGGGTATTGATTTGGTAAGATTGAATCAACGTGGTTGAGCTTGTTTTGGATTGAAAAGTGTGTTTTGAATTTTCTTGGTAGCGACTTGGTTCTCGTAGTGAATTTCATCTTAGCGACTTGCTTGAGAAAAGGTAGCGAGTTGTAGTGCTTTTAGGTAGCGACTTGGTGCTAGCGACTTGACTTTGAGACAAGCCGACAACAAGACACTTAGTGGATTCTCCACTACGGCAGCGACTTGGTGAAGGTAGCGACTTGCTTTAAATTTTGTTAGCGACTTGTACTTAAGTTTCTTAGCGAGTTGCTATTTAGCGACTTGACGACTTAGCGACTTGGTGCTTAGCGACTAGTTGTCATAATTCTCAATGACTTGGTGTTAGCGACTTGGATCTTAGCGAGTTGTTCTTTAGCAACTTGACGTGTCTTAGCGACTTGGCATTATAGCGACTTGATATTTAGCAACTTGGTGCTTAGCGACTTGGTTCAAGGTTTCTTAGCGACTTGGTTGATTTTTGTTTATGTACGGTTTTCTCTTGATTTAGTTAAATCCGTGAAAGAATCTATTTCCGGTTTAATCATAGAGTTATAAAATCTCGTGTAATCTGTTAACATGACTACCAACGTACCTACAATCATTTCCTTTGTTCTGTGAAGATGTTCAAGCGGTGGTTCGAGATACTCGTCCACCCATGCTTGATGAACCGACTACGACTCTTGGGCACAATGAATCGATTATCTTGTCTTGGAAAGGAAAACTGAGTCAACATTCTCAAGTCTATTGATGAAGGACCCTATCGATTGAGACTACAAGAGACTAAATTGATACTGATGCAGATGGAACAATGATCTATGGAATTGATGAGACCAAAGGCGTATGATGAGCTCAATGATAAGGAGAAAAGAGATTTGATGCTAAGCGATATGTGTCTAAAACACATATATTTTACATTGTTTAAACCATAAAAGCAGCCAAAACACACAAATGACTTTATAAATGTTACAAATATCATGAAAATGTGTTTTATGTGAATCATGTACAAAAGAGTTGAAACAGTTTGATTTCGCTGATAATGATGGTTTCTTTGAAGCCTATTGTGATTCTCATTGAATCAATGGTTTCTACCAAGTTTTAATCTTACTGATGGTTTCTGCTTGAAGGCATACGTTTATGAGATACTTCCTAAATAATATCGGTCCCTAAATAATATCTGGTCAAAACCACTCCTCCACCTTGCCTGGTTTTTGCCACTTGCTACCACCTTTTTCTTTACCACCTTTCCACCTCACTACCCCAGTTGTTTAACAACTCTCACCACCATCCTTCCACCTATACTAGCCCACAACTACAATTAATGCATCCACACCATCTTCACTTTATCTCACCTCACAATCCCCTGTTTTTGTTACCCACTCTTCAACCAGCCCATAAACCTATCCAAACATGTCCCCTCCACCTCTACATGTGAACAAGAAGCATTAATTGTTGCAGAACTGCCTCAATCTACTAGTATTACTTTTGGCGCCAAAAGTCACTTAAACGGCTAGGATGATTTACGCTTATCCAATGGACATGAATTAAAGTGGGATTTAATTGGAATGCTAGTGGGAACTCGAATACTATAAAGAGAAGAGGAGGCAAAGAGAAGAAAATATCGGGGCTAGCCTTGGTCATGTAGTGTAGCGATTTAGAAACCTTTGGATTAGCCTAGGTCACATAGTTAATGTAGTTTCTCGCTTTCCTTAAATTCAAGTCATTTAAAGTTTTAATGTTGTAATCTTTCTTAAATTAGTGTAATGAAACTTTATTTTCGTTTAATTTCAAGTATCTTTCGGTTTCAAGCTTTTGCTTAATTACCTTTAATTTTCATGTCACTTTAAATTCTTGTTAAGTATTTGTTTAAAGGACTCAATAAGCTCACATAAGCTCGACAAAGCTTTTAAGCTTTTAGAAACCTTAAAACAAGTTTAGTCTTTAAAATTCGTAAAACTCTAAAAATCAAGAAAACAATGAAAACCAAAATAATGAAGTGATCTTGGTGAAACTGCGTGGAGCAAGGTTAATTGTGGATTTCCTTGGGTTTAGAAGATTTGTGGAAAGCCTTAGGATGTGTTCATGGCCATGGTTCTCGGTTTCAAGCGAGTTTCATTTGTAAGCCCTTTTACTATTTTTGCATTTCTTGTTTGATTATTTTATATGCTTTAATTTTCATGTTTCGTGTTTCTTTCTTTGTTTTTTAATGATGTTATAGCTTAATCTTAGGTTGTTATGCTTTGGATTTGATTGTGGTTTGATATTGCATTTGGATTTGTCACTATGCTTGTTTTGAGAATCCTAGGTTTAGACTTGAGTGACTACTTGTTTATGCTTAAAAGGGTCCGATTTGACACATTGTGACCCTGGATTTGATGAAATTGGTTTACATAATCTTTGCTTTGAAAAACCTCAAAGCAGTCCATTAAAAGGTTGTTTGGATTTAATAATGAAACTGTGAAAATGGTTGTGAATGGTGTTGTTCTGTTTGATTTACACTATATGGAACCTATTTGACTCAGTGAAATACTAACCAAAGGGTTTAGCATGTTAGAAAGTCAAATTGACACTTGACAATCTAGATATGAGAACTTTGAGGTTGTTAGATCTAATAATCTTGCATATCTGTTTTAATGTTGTTTAGTTTGTTTTATTTCATGTTTATGTTGTTTAATATTCCATAATCTGTCATTATATTTAGATCAAAGTTCACCTTAGTCAACTTTGATCATAAACTAAAAAGTCAAATTTCTAGTTTTCTGTTTTTGATTTAATTGTTTATTCCCATGTCTTTGTTACTTAGTTTTATGTTTAGTGCTTTTAGAGTTTTAATGTTTTGTTGCTAATCTTGCTTATTCTATTTTTGTTAATTTTTATATGTCATGTTTAATAGCTTATTTATGTGCTTTTGTTGATTCTGTTGATTTACTTATTTGGATTCTCACGATTCACTTGATTACGCTAATTCACTATGTGGATTCTCACGATTTGTTTATCCTTTGTTTATTCTTAGTTGTTTTTCCTTTCTAGTTTATTTGTTATGTTTGTGCTTGTTTTACATTTGTAGCTTATTAGATAGCTTAATCACTTTCTCCTTTTTGTCCCATCTTACTCACTACGTAGAAGCAAACCGTGTAGTTGGAGTCATTTTCCTAAACTCATGAAAAGTTCCTCATTGAGCTTGAGCTTGTGATATTTGGCTTCATGTGAGGCTAATCTATCGTACTCGGTTTCGGTCTTGGTTGAGCTCTCATGAGCTTATTTGATAAGTCCTATAGGAGTTTGTTGTTTGCCCATTCATAACGCTTAATCGAGAAATCGGTGAACTTACACCATTACCATGACTCCTCAAGATACCTTGCAATGGTTCGAAGAAGATTCGGATTCTCATTGAATTGCTTATTAACTATTACAAGCTTATTTGATAAAATCTGAGATACCGACTTGTTCATACTTGTTCATATCACTTGTACATATTATATTTTTTGCTTTCCGTGTGGAGCTTATACCAAGCTTTTGCAATCTTCCATTCCATCCAAGTTAAGTTCAAAAGCTTAAGCGACTAAACTTTAAGCTCACACTACCACGGTCCATTTTCTTGTTTATATTTATCCATTGGACTTGTGTTTATCTTATTTTATCTTTTGTTTCTGTATAAAGCTTTTTCCAAGCTTATTTCAAGCTTAAACTCCATTGTGAAGCCAAAAGCTTAGCTGTTGGACTCATAAGCCCACAATTTGCTTATTTTTAGGTTTGTAAAGTTTTGTTTTCATTAAACTTGTTCATATTCAAGACATATTGATTTTTTGATTTTTGATTCTTTATTTTATTTATTTAAGATTATCTTAGATTTTCTTATTATTTAATTCATTATTAAATACCTTTAATTCATTTTAATTTATATTAATTCATTTAATAGTGTAAAATTTATTTTCCAATAATATCTTTTACGTTTTAGGTTTCGATTGCACGTTTTTAACGACATAGTCGTGACAGAGCTATCACTATTCACATTCCTAGTGTTAGTCAATCGATTGCTTTTGTATATTCAATATCATTTCAAAGACACGATCGTTGTATTACAGTTTACACCTCGTTGAGACTTAACGACCCGGGATATAACACTATACTCTCTCGATCTTCATTGCATTCGTTTCAGTTGTTTTAAGTTTGTTACGGTCGGCCATTCACAAGTGGTCGGCTTGGTGATAAAACTTGACCGTCTGGGAGCGCGAACTATTGGCGCACGCCCGGAGGTGTCTTTGCGTGTAACGTACTTGTGTTTTGTTGAAATATCTATCCCTTGTATATATATTATATATCATATCATATTTCATTTCCAAAAACAATATAAAACACAAAAATATTTTTCCTTTTTCTTTGTATATGTATATATAAAATCAAAAAACCAAAAACATTCTCCTTACCTTCCTATTCATAATTCTGTGAGTGGTGACCCCACTCCAATTTCTCGTCCAGTCATTTCCCCATGAACCATTTAATTCGGGGCCGAGTCAAGCTAGCGACTCGGGAATCAAAAACAGTAGCACACCATATAGGTTTTCACCCATATTTCTGTCTTCTTTCTCTGTTCTACCACCCTAGTGTGGGGGAGTTGCCCCACGCTGTTGTATATAAAATCTTTTCTTAAAAAAAAAAAAAAAATTGTTGTGTTTCTACACTTTGCTAATAATGTTATCTTTTTACGTTCAAGGATTCGGCATAATAGCCGGGACTTTGAATATTGAGGACAATATTCATTTCTAAGTGTGGGGGAATTCTCACGAATTTTATCATATGTATTATCCGCCCAATTCCCCATTTTTGCCAAAAATTTTTTTTGGAGTAAGTGTTCGACTTACTCAACTTACTGATTATCGATCCGCCTTGTCTAATAAACAAAAGGATTGGCTAATCCAGAGCAAACGGCTCTTGGTAAAGATATCTCAAATCCGTTTATGGCTTGCAATTTGCTCAAAATTGTATGGTGTTCAACTCATCATATCTTTAATTAGTGAAGAGTTGGCTAGCCCGCAAGTTTATGGCTTGTGGTAAAGGCAGTTGGAAAACCATAATTGGTAATTGACTCACCAAAGATAATATTGATAATTTATCTAAGAGTTGGCTAGTCCAGAAGCAAACGGCTTCTGGTAAAGACAAATCAAATCCGTTGAAAGCTTATGATTTGCTCAAAATCATTTGGTTATCATTGTACCAAGGTTCTTACTTGAACTGAAACAATTGGCTACTCCAGAAGTAATGGCTTTTGGTAAAGAGTTCTTTAAAATCTATTAAAACTTCATAAATATTGCTAGGGACTAGCAATAGTTTAGTGTGGGGGATTTGATATGTGTCTAAAACACATATATTTTACATTGTTTAAACCACAAAAAAGCCAAAAACACACAAATGACTTTATAAATGTTACAAATATCATGAAAATGTGTTTTATGTGAATCGGTACAAAAAGAGTTGAAACAGTTTGATTTTCTTGATAATGATGGTTTTTCTTTGAAACTATTGTGATTCTCATTGAATCAATGGTTTCTACCAAGTTTTAATCTGCCGATGGTTTCTGCTTGAAGGCATACGTTTCAGCAGATACTTCCACTAAATAATATCGGTCCCTAAATAATATCCGGTCAAAACCACTCCTCCACCTTGCCTCGGTTTTGCCACTTGCTACCACCTTTTCTTTACCACCTTTCCACCTCACTACCCCAGCTTGTTTAACAACTCTCACCACCATCCTTCCACCTATACTAGCCCACAACTACAATTAATGCATCCACACCATCTTCACTTTATCTCACCTCACAATCCCTGTTTTTGTTACCCACTCTTCAACCAACCCATAAACCTATCCAAACATGTCCCTCCACTCTGCATGTGAACAAGAAGCATTAATTGTTGCGAGCGCCTCAATCTACTAGTATTACTTTTGGCGCCAAAAGTCACTTAAACGGCTAGGATGATTTCTGCTTATCCAATGGACATGAATTAAAGTGGGATTTAATTGGAATGCTAGTGGGAACTCAGAATACTATAAAAGAGAAGAGGAGGCAAAGAGAAGAAAATATCGGGGGCTAGCCTTGTTCATGTAGTGTAGCGATTTAGAAACCTTTCGATTAGCCTAGGTCACATAGTTAATGTAGTTTACTGCTTTCCTTAAATTCAAGTCATTTTAAAGTTTTAATGTTGTAATCTTTCTTAAATTAGTGTAATGAAACTTTATTTTCAGTTTAATTTCAAGTATCTTTCAGTTTCAAGCTTTTGCTTAATTACCTTTAATTTTCATGTCACTTTAAATTCTTGTTAAGTATTTGTTTAAAGGACTCAATAAGCTCACATAAGCTCCTGACAAAGCTTTTAAGCTTTTAGAAACCTTAAAACAAGTTTAGTCTTTAAAATTCAGAAAACTCTAAAAAATCAAGAAAAACAATGAAAAACCAAAAATAATGAAGTGATCTTGGTGAAACTGCATGGAGCAAGGTTAATTGTGGATTGCCTTGGGTTTAGAAGCTTTGTGGAAAGCCTTAGGATGTGTTCGTGGCCATGGTTCTCGGTTTCAAGCGAGATTTCATTTGTAAGCCCTTTTACTATTTTTGCATTTCTTGTTTTATTATTTTATATGCTTTAATTTTCATGTTTCGTGTTTCTTTCTTTGTTTGTTAATGATGTTATAGCTTAATCTTAGGTTGTTATGCTTTGGATTTGATTGTGGTTTGATATTGCATTTGGACCGTCACTATGCTTGTTTTGAGAATCCTAGGTTTAGACTTGAGTGACTACTTGTTTATGCTTAAAAGGGTGCGATTTGACACATTGTGACCCTGGATTTGATGAAATTGGTTTACATAATCTTTTGCTTTGAAAAACCTCAAAACAGTCCATTAAAAGGTTGTTTGGATTTAATAATGAAATTGTGAAAATGGTTGTGAATGGTGTTGTTCCTGTTTGATTTACACTATATGGAACCTATTTGACTCAGTGAAATACTAACCAAAGGGTTTAGCATGTTAGAAAGTCAAATTGACACTTGACAATCTAGATATGAGAACTTTGAGGTTGTTAGATCTAATAATCTTGCATATCTGTTTTAATGTTGTTTAGTTTGTTTTATTTCATGTTTATGTTGTTTAATATTCCATAATCTGTCATTATATTCAGATCAAAGTTCACCTTAGTCAACTTTGATCATAAACTAAAAATGTCAAATTTCTAGTTTTCCTGTTTTTGATTTAATTGTTTATTTCCCTATGTCTTTGTTACTTAGTTTTATGTTTAGTGCTTTTAGAGTTTTAATGTTTTGTTGCTAATCTTGCTTATTCTATTTTTGTTAATTTTTATATGTCATGTTTAATAGCTTATTTATGTGCTTTTGTTGATTCTCATTGATTTACTTATTTGGATTTGTCGCGATTCACTTGATTACGCTAATTCACTATGTGGATTCTGGCGATTTGTTTGTCCTTTGTTTATTCTTAGTTGTTTTGCCTTTGTAGTTTATTTGTTATGTTTGTGCTTGTTTTACATTTGTAGCTTATTAGATAGCTTAATCACTTTCTCCTTTTTGTCCCATCTTACTCACTACATAGAAGCAAACCGTGTAGTTGAGTCGTTTTCCTAAACTCATGAAAAGTTCCTCATTGAGCTTGAGCTTGTGATATTTGGCTTCATGTGAGGCTAATCTATCGTACTCGGTTTCGGTCTTTGGTTGAGCTCTCATGAGCTTATTTGATAAGTCTTATAGGAGTTTGTTGTTTGCCCATTCATAACTCTTTAATCGAGAAATCGTTGAACTTACACCATTACCATGACTCCTCAAAGCCTATTTACCTTGCAATGGTTCGTGATGGATATGGATTCGGATTTGAATTGCTTATTACTTATTACAAGCTTATTTGATAAAATCCATTATACCGACTTGTTCATACTTGTTCATATCACTTGTACATATTATATTTTTTGATTTCCTTTGTGGAGCTTATACCAAGCTTTTGCAAGCTTCCATTCCATCCAAGTTAAGTTCAAAAGCTTAACCGACTAAACCTAGCTCACACTACCACAGTCCATTTTCTTGTTTATATTTATCCATTGGACTTGTGTTTATCTTATTTTATCTTTTGTTTCCTGTATAAAGCTTTTTCCAAGCTTATTTCAAGCTTAAACTCCACTGTGAAGCCAAAAGCTTAACTGTTGGACTCATAAGCCCACAATTTGCTTATTTTTAGGTTTGTAAAGTTTTGTTTTCATTAAACTTGTTCATATTGTTTCAAACATATTGATTTTAGATTTTTGATTCTTTATTTTATTTATTTAAGATTATCTTAGATTTTCTTACTATTTTTAACGACATACGCGATGAGCTATTACTATTCACATTCCTAGTGTTAGTCAATCGATTCCTGCTTTTGCATATCTCAGATCATTTCAAAGACGATCATTGTATTAGGTTTACACACCTCGTTGGGACTTAACGACCGGGGATATAATTCTATACTCCCATGGATTTTAAGGGTGCGTTTGGTAGAGAGAAACAGAGAAAAGAAATGAAGTAGAATAGAATCTCGGAGAATAGAAATCGATGAGAATTTTGTTCGATTAATGTTTAGTAACAATGAGAGACCGAGAAATGAAATTTTTTATTTAAATAATATTTTGTCAAAATAAAATTCTTAAAAATATTTAAAAAATTATTTAAAAAAAATATATATCTTTTTTAAAATCTATTTTAAAAATTTATGTACTTTCTTTAAAAAATTATTTAAAAAATATTTTTAAAAATATATTTATTTAAAAAAAAAACTTTTTTTTAAATAAATTTTTTAAAAAATGTATTTATTTAAAAATATTAAAAAAATATTTAAAAACATTTAAAAAAAATATTTAAAAAATATATTTTTAAAAATATTTAAAAAAATATATATTTTAAAAATGTTTTTAAAAAGAAAACTTGTTTTTTTTTAAAACTATTTTTGAAAATGTATTTATTTAAAAACCATATTTTTTTAAAAACATTTTTTAAATTATTTTTTAAAAATGTATTTATTTAACAAAATTAGAGTTGTAAAAAAAAAAAAACATTTTTGAAATAATAATAATCCATTTCTCCAATTTCTCCACCAAAATAAGGGAAATGGAGCTAGCCAAATTACACTACCCAAGTCTCTCCATTTCTCTTCATTTCTCTACCGAATTTCTCCGCTTTTTCAATTCTCGGTACCAAACAAGAGAAATGGAACCATTTTCAATTCTCTTGCCTCAATTCCCGGTACCAAACACACCCTAATTGTCTTTGGTCCTAGATTAGTTTGACTTTTATGGTTGACCATTCACAAGTGGTTGACTAATATAAAGATGACTAGTTTAGGACCGATCAACGGTTTACACAGTTTGCGCACCTAAGGACTAGGTAATATCATGGTCACACATTTTTGACAGTCTATCTTTTCTCATGTGGGCTGTCTTGGGTTGTGTTTTTATCTTTAACGGGTCAATCTATCAAGAGTTGCCCAAAAGTGAACTATAGTGCACGCGACCTTCCAGATTTGATGTTGATATTGGTGATGACAGCTATCTTAGGTCATTTCTTTCTGCGCAAAATTTCATCAAACCAAAATTCTTTAAAAAAATATTTTTCCTAAAAATTTCACCATCTACACATCTTTTTCACATAAATTTCACCATCTACCTGATGTTACCAAAGGTGAATGGGTTGCAGTTGTATAGTGTCAGAGGTGGGTTTTATTAATTTTGTGGTAACATCAGGTGAATGGGTTGCATTTGTATGGGTAGATCACGATTCTGTCGCTCTTATATTTGTTTCATGTTGCAGTTTCTGCTGAAGAGTCTTAATGGATTCTTAGATGGACTTATACAAATTACTTAAAGAAATTAAATTTGCTACCACAAAGGCAATGCCGTGACAAGTACAGTTCCCTTTATCTTTCATTGAGGATTTCAAGATACATGTAAAACCATTCTCTTGATACAATTTTTTTTTTTTGTATTTGCACACATTACCTTGATGCACCAACAGAGGTGGATATATATAGGAACATGATATTGTACCAAGAACTACAAGGAAACCAATGTGTAACATATACTTTGGTAGCATCAGTCTTTTTCAGGTTGTTTTCTATGAGGATTGTGTTTGCTTTAGGTGATTTTGGGACCATTATATGTATATTAGCTGTAATCTATAAAAAAATGATTCTTTTGCTAAGCGATTGGGTTGAAAAATAATGTTGACTTTGTGTCCACTAACAAATCGCTTTTCCTAGAAATACGTTCAATGAAAGCATTCTTTGATTCTGCGTTTATAAGTTCTAAAAATGATGGTGCCCCGCAACAACGCGCGGGCAATCGTGCTTTGTTTTATTAAAGTAATAACTATTTTGTGTTTTTTTTTTTTTTTTTTGTAAGATTAAATTATTTAGACAAAAATACACCGTTGGTTCCTAAACTTGTCCAAAAGCATCACATGGGCCCCAAACTTGGGATTTTAGTCGCAGTGAGTCCAACACTTGGGTTTTTGAGGCTGATTGAGTCCTTTTGACCGTAAGCCGTTAGTCAACACCGTTATTTGATGTTTTGTTTTGCTTTTAGTTAAGAGCATAATGGTTATTTCATATATGAGGGTGGTTAGTTTTAAAGGAACATACAAGCATGAAACACCCCTTTAATGCCTAAACAAATCTAGCAAAACGTGATTGATATAGTATTTGAATCTCTATTGTTGCACTATTTGTAATATTCATGTAATATGCATATGATGCGTTGCTCTTGATATGATTTGTCTACATGAATCATCAACACCAATCTATTTATAACATTTACTTTAAGTCAAAATGATGAGAACCTTTCCCCTTTTTAGTAGTACACGACATATTAGCACACCCTGGTTTGTTCATTTACCATATTTATTTTATAATATTCACGAATTGTTGTGCATATGCCTTGCTCTTAATATGATATCTCTACTGATTCAGCAATGATAATCAATCTCATGAAATTTTCTTTATAACCCCATGATTCAATCAGCAGGCCTTACAACAATTCTTGATTTCATCAGTCACATTGTAAAATCATGAACCAATCTGAACATTGTGTAAGATAACAATAGTTTTATTGATTGCATGCATTACATATAATATAGCATATGTGTTTATACTAAATACATAGCTTTGATAATAAGTTACCAAACCCTAAACCTAATGGACCTAAACCACTATTGGGTTTGGGCCAACTAACCTATCTAACACTCCCTCGCAGTTTGAACGGGAGACTTTCGAACTGACAAACTGGAACATATGTTGAAAGCCACTTTTTTTCTTCTATCATCTTCTTTGTTGATTGGTTGAACGAAAGCATAATTGTATTTGGAGGCATAGTTGTTTATTGCTTGCGACTTCCTCCTTTACGTGACGTTTTTTTTTTACGTCATGGCTTGCTTTGCCTTTAAGTAGGAGCGACAATTTTGCGACCAGCTATTTGCGAAAAACGACAATGATCTTCAACAACAAACAATTGGATGAAGAAGAAAAAAAATGGTTGGTTGAAAGCAACTCAACATAGATATTTTGTGCGTTTTGACGGCTAATGTTTAGGGTTTATGCATTGAATATGAAAAATAAAAACCTAATAAAAGACTAAAATAAAGTGAAAAGAACTAGGATCCCTCCGAATCACCGGCGAGTAGTCGATGACCGGAGGATAGAAATTTTTATAGGTGGATCTTACCTAAAGCTCGTGTTAATACAAATAAGCCGTAAAAACGTTTATTTATATTTTACGATCTTCTATTGTTTTGTCGATAACAAACGTAAAATCATTTTAACAAAACAAATAAAATACGTAAATGGTTTGAACTAATAGTTTCTAACATATTCACATTTTCACATAAAACACTAAAACAAGTATAAGTGATTTTATGATTTTAGTATTACATATGTACAACAACTAGTGTTTACATATTTGGGTAAAATATACACATAACTAGTATGTAGTATATTGGGTAATATAAATGGGTAGAAACTTAAGTATCATAACTCATTGAGCAAATACATTGAATGTAGTTGGGTACAACCCAAAGCCCATAACCCATTGCATGACATCATGCTTATATCATATATGGATAATATTCATAACCCATGGTATTGACCCATACCCAATGTCTAGATACATTGAACCCTTGGTGAGCACTCAAGAGATACATTGTATCTAGCCAAAGAAAACCATGGATCAACCCATAACCCATGACCCATGACCCATAACCAAAAATACCCATGGGTAAAGAGGGCGTTCACGGATCGCTAGCTTTGTGCTAGGCGGATCCCTCATGGAAGGGATCCGTGGGATCGAGAACAAGAGAGAATTTTCTCTATAAATAGTGAGCCATTTCCTTCCTTTTAGCTCACCACTTCACATATACTCTCTCCAAGTTTTATATCTCTCTAACCTCAGATCCAAAAGATATATGTAGTTTGTCTTTTGTTTTTGTGTGATCTTCTAGGTTCCTCTTAAAGGCAATATCACCACTTCTTGAAGACGAGCAAGCTCAAGTCCGTGAGTTGCCATGCTTCGTCATCATCAAGACAACCAAGGTTCTCTTGTTGATAGTTCTTTCTTTCTCCATAGATGGTGAAGGCATTAGTGAAGGATGCCAAAAGAGTCAAGACGAAAGCATTAGTGAAAGGTGCTAAACGTCCGTGTCAAAAGCATTAGTGAAGAATGCTAAAGGTGTCAAGATGAAGGCATTAGTGAATGGTGCCAAGCGTTGTGTCAAAGGCATTAGTGAAGGATGCCTAAGAATCAAATCAAGTGGCATTAGGGAAGAATGACTAGGTAGTATAATCGATGAGGTGCATCGTTAGACATATAGTATTTGTTTAGATCCAAGGATAGGTGATATCCTTGATGGTGTTGTAACAAGGAGTAGATCTCTTTTAGAATAGGTGTTGTGTTGTGAAGGGTAGTAGTTCCTCCATAGTAATGGAACTAGGTGCTTATTCTAGTACCTAATAAAGGGTAGGCGACGTTGTGACATGATTAATTCTCCTTGGAGTGAAAGAACTCGGTGGTTAGCCTAGCACCGTATAAAGGGTAGGCGACGTTGTGTTAGGTGTGGTTCGCCTTGGTGTGAAAGAACTCGGTATTTAGCTTTGTACCGAGAAAAAGCTTAGCGGCGTTGTGAAGGCTTCTCCGCCATAAGGAGATTGGTGTTGTGTTCTGAACTCGAGTAGGTGACTCGGGGGTGGAGTAGAGCAAGGAAGGTGTCCTTGTAGCGAACCACTATAAATACTTGTGTCGTGGTGATGTGCTTCACTCTTTATCTTTCATTACACGTTTATATCTCTATCTATCAACGTCCAACATAAACAACCAAATAGATTGACATAAGTCGATCTAAATATTTAAAATGAAGTTTTAGATTGGTAAAACTATTCAACCCCCTTCTAGTTTTTCACAATTGCCATCAGAGCTTCGTTACCAAGTTTTTTTGTTGTATATTGTACTTTGAAAACTTGATACGATCATGTATGTTTAAAAACTACAAAGAGGAATTTCTTAAAACAAAAGTCATGTTTTAGAAATCATCATATGTTGGATAGTGATAGATCATTCTAACATTTTCCTTTGAGAAGTCTTCATACTAGGATTTGGGTATCTTAGAAGATCATGAAGTATTTCGCGTCTATGGTTTCTAAAACCATAAAAAGGGAATATAGCAAAGGATTAGGGTATCTTAGAAGATCATGAAGTATTTCGCGTCTATGGTTTCTAAAACCATAAAAAGAGGATATAGCAAAGGTATGTTTTCTTAGTTAAATTTTTTGTAAAAAACGTGCTAAATTGCGTGTGGATAAAATGGTGAGATATGCTACTATCTTATAATAAGCATAAAATGAAAAGTGTTTTAGTGATTTTTTTTCTTTGAAGTTTTGTTGTTAGATATCTTGTTATTCAAGCTTGAATAAAGGTAAAAACGGGTAATATAACTTCACTAAAAAGTCTACAATGGTTAAACCTTTTCGTCGGGTCAAAACGTACATTTTGTAATTACGTGTCGATCCGCAGATCCTCGGGTTACCTTTGGACGGATCCTCGAGCAAGGGATCCGTGGTACGAAGAAGCAGTTTTATTCGAATTTCAAAATTCATAACTAATTAACCGTAAGTCGTTAGAAGTCGTGCCACCTATCGTTTTAAAGGTATTTGAGTGCGCTTTCATTTAAAATGAATTCACAAACTGATTCAAAACAAAATTTTATAGAATCATTGATTTATAATAGAAAGTCATTTTCGGTCATAAATTTGGCACAAACTTTTGATCTAATGGAGACGGATGTTTTCATCTTTGAATAACAATGTGTCCTCTTTTGAAATTAAGGTTTTGATCATATTTATAAAGGAAACTAATCAAGCTTGGTATACATGTTTAACACAAAGCGATGAAAAGAACTTTCGTATGCTATGCTAAATGATAAATTGTTTCCTCAGACATTACTTGATTATTTGCTTATCTCAAATAGCTTTTGTGCTTGTTTGATTGATTAGCATATGTGGTTTCCTTATCTTGCTATTTATTCTCTTACTTGTCGATTTAGTAATTTTCTACTAATCATTGTGCTACTTGAAGGAGTGTTTGGGATAACATCTAGTTGTGTCAAAAATGTTAGTTTTATAAGTTGAAAAATGTTTAAAACATATAACACACTAAAATGGCTTTTGATTGAGTTTGTCATGTGCAACATAAATGTTTTATGTGCCTATATGATTTCTTGATTTCATATTTTCTTGTATCGTTTTCTAAAAACAACAAGAATGTACATCGGATCATAACCTACACTTGTGTTGATGATGTACTCTCCAATTTTCTTTTTCATGATCGCTCTCCAAGCTTCATAGTAGGATTGACAACTTGATTATTTCATCCGATATACTCAAGTAAATTATTTTGCAACGCAAATATAATTGTTCATATCCGAAAGTCCAAACTCGAGCTTCCAACAACATATGTTGAACTAGCTCATCCAACCATTTTTTTGTTCACCATATGTTCACCTTAGTTGTTTCAAGTTAATATAAACGAAGCAAAGTATCATCATTGTTACTCTTCGATAGGCCATTGTAGGAATATAAATTTTCCTAACTTGATGGAGAACTTATTGCACTAGAAACTCAATTTGACCTAACGGTTGAATTGCTTCATTGATAAATTTGGGTATGTGGAATCGCTTTGTAAAATGGTCGTGTTTAGCCGTAATTGAGCACCACTAGTAATAGTCTCATATTCATTCTCTCACTTGAGAAATTTATACTCCTATGTTTTCCTAAAGTAAGTTTACAATGGAAATACTGCGTTGTCTTAGGATTACTAATCAAACAAGTTGTAAAATTAATTTTCTATTAGTTAATCACAACCACTGCCTCATCAAGCGATTAACTTGCTTTGATCGAGAAGAGCTACATGACTTCATGGACGAAGCTCATTGTATGCTAATCATCATCCGTAATAACTAGATTGTCCTAAACTAGTACCTCACAACTCTTTTGTCTTGAACACCATCATGTGCTCTTTTCTTTCAAGTCACACACCTTGCACGTCATTGTTAATACAAACGATTTACTAATCTAGATCATAAATATGTTTTGAGTTTCTTGAATAAGTGCTTGTTAAGTTTGATAAACCTCTTTGTTATTTGTGAACTCGATCTCATTTGATATCTTAGTGTTAGAACCTCTTAAACTTGAAATATGATGCATTGTCAAAGTCATTGCATACCGTTTGTAAAGGTTCTGCTTAGCAGATAGACGGATCCCAAAATTTGTACTTGACGGATCCCTACTCTTAGGGAACCGTGGGATCCGGCAAACAGAAAATGCAATTGCAATCATTGTATTTCAAACATGTCCTTAGAACACCTCACACCAAACCAAACATAGTGTCTTAAGGAAAATTAAGTCCTTATCAAGATAGGTAGATCCTTCCTACTCACACATAACTCACCTAGATCATGCTCTAAGATGCTTGTAGATCTATCGTTTCATTCTTAAAACCCATTACTCTTCCGCTCTCTAGATCACTCATCATTGTTACATGATCCCTCACATCTAGACCTAGAAATCTTTTGATTATGGCAAAATTGATCATAATCATCCTTACCTCAAAATTGGTCGAAATGGATCAAATTCTAGTTGTTCCACCTTAAAACCTTTAGGATCTTCTCCAAGACATTATCCTAAGTCACTATCTGATCACTAGGATCATCTAGCTCCATTTGACACTCTCAAGATTTTAGTGTCCTCTTTGTTCATTCATTGGTACTCATGAAAGTTCCAATTTCTTTCATATAAGGCAATCATTAGCTACATCACTCATTGCCCTTGAACATTTAAGTACCTTTCCATTTAAAGACACTTAGGAGCACTGAAACATTCAAAAAGGTATAGGATTTAGACCTTTCAAACATCACTTCTATCCTTTCCTAGAGCTGAGAGCCGGATCCCTAAGATTAGCCTAGACGGATCCCCCATTGGTGGGAACCGTAGGATCCGGGTGACAGATTTATGTCAACTCTTGCTCGAACAATCATTTCAAGCTCATCTTGCTAACTTGAACACTCCACATCATCCTAATTAAATCTTTGAAGTTAACTCTTGTGCATGCTAATCATAACATTCCAAAGGATATTAGAGACTTAAGTCTTGAATGCACTTGCTAAATCCTTCCATTTATAAGTCATCTTGCTATAATCCCTTAGTCATCAAACACAACATAATTCTCAGCATTTAGAAACCTTTTCCTTAGTCATTTCATCATGAGGAAAGCTCTTAGTGCTAACTCATCCAACCAAGAACCACCCAAGAAACTTGCTCGTGTTGTACATGAAATCTCTTCAACCGAATCATCTCCGGTCAAGCCAACAAATGTTAGGATTCCTTCTTAACCAATCAAACCTATTCCTAAGAGAATAGTACCCACAAAACTACCTATGCCAAACACCACCATACCTCCTAGGACAAACAATATCATCTCCACTAAACTATCACCATTGGTTCCTAGAGCTATCTCTTTTACATTTCCATTATCATCACCACACCTTTACAATTTAGAGGACTTGCCTCCTAGGCCGTCTCATCCGCTTCCGCCGACAACACTCTCCTCATTAGGAGGAATAGTGACACAAAATCAAAGTGTTGAGTCAATACTAGCTCCGGCTTCCTTTTCGCCGTTTCCATCATATAATCCTATTTGGATTATGAGAAATAATCAAAGTCAACCACCCGACCATATGGAAGTTGACACTTCTCTACCACCACCATCATTCTTGGTCGAGCCATTCTCAAATGCGCCTCCACCAATTCCTCCGTCTTTTGAAGCTCCTCAAGCCGCTTCACTTGATCCTTCGCATCAAGCTATTTCATTTCTTCCACCACCACTACCTAGCCATGACAAAGATTGCTATCATTGTCAACATGTTGAAAGTTTGATACATGAAGTACGAGAAAACCAACGTTTCATGTTCTATCATCTCCTCGAACATTTCGATGAGATCAAACCTAAACAAAACTTGAGCTAGAGGATTTTAGTGGTGTCCTAGCATCAAACGTTAGTTGGTCTAGAAATTCCTAGTCATGTATTGTCTATTTTCTTATTTTTAAAGTCATGTATATCATAACTCTTGGTTTTATTAAATGAAATTACATGCTACTTGCTATATTTCTGAGTATATGAGTATATTATATAATCCATATCTCCTTTTGGTATCAACATTTCTTGTTATACCACCATTTGTTGATTTTATTCATCAGCCAGAAGGATCCCTCAGAATTGCCTAGACGGATCCCTACTAGGAGGGAACCGCGGGATCCGTGAGACAGAAAACTATTTTTCTACTAACTTGGATCACATATGCAGGAAATTGTGCATTATACTTGTTTTCTAACATTTCTTTTGTAGTTATTCAATCTACACTTGAAGCCTTTGACACCCTAAAGCTAGGGGAGCTTTGTGTCAAAACAATACATTACAAATTACTTGCAATATTAGGATTACATTTCGACATCCCTTTGCAAAATTGCAATCATCGAGGGGGCACATTCGTCATATAGGCGAAATCTTTTGCAAACTTAGTTGCAAACAAACTAGATTAGTATTACTTTCTTGGCATACTTACCTAGGGATGGACTCGTCGAGGGAGTAAAGACGAGATCCTTTCCGTTACTTGCTCTCTACCTCTTTTTATTTATTTCACATGTTTTTCTTAAAAACAATGTGTTGCTTTCTTTCAATGCTCTTTTGTTTCGACAAAAGGGAGAGAAAGTAAAACTACAAATTCAAACTTTTACAATTTTAGCTTTTCCTTAAAATAATTTTATGTTTTGTCATCAACAAAAGGGAGATTGTTAATACAAATAAGCAGAAAAGCGTTTATTTATATTTTACGATCTTCTAATGTTTTGTCGATAACAAGCGTAAAATCATTTAACAAAACAAATAAAATACGTAAATGGTTTGAACTAATAGTTTCTAACATATTCACATTTTCATAAAACACTAAAACAAGTATAAGTGATTTTATGATTTTAATATTACATATGTACAACAACTAGTGTTTACATATTTGGGTAAAAATATACACATAACTAGTATGTAGTATATTGGGTAATATAAATGGGTGAAACTTAAGTATCATAACCCATCGGGCAAATACGTTGAATGTGGTTAGTACAACCCAAAACTCATAACCCATTGCATGGCATCATGCTTATAGCATATATGGATAATATCCATAACCCATGGTATTGACCCATACCCAATGTCTAGATACATTGAACCCTGGTGAGACTCGAGAGAATGTCTAGATCACATTGAACCCTTGGTGAGCACTCAAGAGACACATTGTATCTAGCCAAAGAAACCATGGATCAACCCACAACCCATGACCCATAACCAAAAATACCCATGGGTAAAGAGGGCGTTCCACGGATCCCTAGCTTTGTGCTAGCCGGATCCTTGTGGAAGGATCAAGTGGATCCGGGAACGATGAGAATTTTTTCTATAAATAGTGAGCTATTTCCTTCCTTTTAGCTCACCACTTCACATATACTCTCTCCAAGTTTTATATCTCTAACCTCATATCCAAGAGATCTATTTAGTTTGTCTTTTGTTTTGTGTGATCTTCTAGGTTCCTCTTAAAGGCAAGATCACCACTTTCAAGACGAGCAAGCTCGAGTCCATGAGTTGCCATGCTTCGTCATCATCAAGACAACCAAGGTTCTCTTGTTGATTGTTATTTCTTTCTCCATAGATGGTGAAGGCATTAGCGAAGGATGCCGAAAGAGTCGAGACGAAAGCATTAGTGAAAGGTGCTAAGCGTCGATGTCAAAAGCATTAGTGAAGAATGCTAAAGGTGTCGAGGCAAGGCATTAGTGAATGGTGCCAGCGTTGTGTCAAAGGCATTAGTGAAGGATGCCTAAGAATCAAATCAAGTGGCATTAGGGAAGAATGCCTAGATAGTATAATCGATGAGGTGCATCGTTATACATATAGTATTTGTTTAGATCCAAGGATAGGTGATATCCTTGATGGTGTTGTAACAAGGAGTAGATCTCGCGAGAATAGGTGTTGTGTTGTGAAGGGTAGTAGTTCCTCCATAGTAATGGAACTAGGTGCTTAGCCTAGTACCTAATAAAGGGTAGGCGGCGTTGTGATAGGATTAGTTCTCCTTGGGTGAAAGAACTCGGTGGTTAGCCTAGCAAGTATAAAGGGTAAGCGACGTTGTGTTAGGTGTGGTTCGCCTTGGTGTGAAAGAACTCGGATTTAGCTTTGTACCGGAAAAAGCTTAAGCGACGTTGTGAAGGCTTCTTCGCCATAAGGAGATTGGTGTAGTGTTTACGAACTCTTGAGTATGTGACTCGGGAGTGTAGTAGGGCAAGGAAGGTGTCCTTGTGGCAGAACCACAATAAATACTTGTGTCGTGGTGATGCGCTTTACTCTTTATCTTTCATTACACGTTTATATATCTATCTATCAACGTCCAACATAAACAACCAAATAGATTGACATAAATCGATCTAAATATTTAAAAGGAAGTTTTAAATTGGTAAAACTATTCAACCCCCCCTTCTAGTTTTCCACAGCTCGGATACCATGTAAGATAATAATAGTTTTATTGATTGCATGCATTACATATAATATAGCATATGTATTTATACTAAATACACAGCTTTGATAATAAGCTACTAAACCCTAAACCTAATGGACCTAAACCACTATTGGGATTGGGCCAACTAACCTATCTAACACATTGTGCTTTGCCCTTGATTAAATTTTGCAGGAATATATCTTTTACAACATCCATTAATCTTTTTGCATCATTTGCCTCTCTTTGCTCCTGATTTGATATGTGTTCATGAAATTCCAACTTGTCTTTGTAAGGCCGTGTAGGGTTGCTTATTCTAAATGTTTACCTGCTTGTTGCGTTTCCATAAGCAAATAAGCAGTTCCTAAAGGGTTTAAGATTTTTTTTTAATCCAAACTGTAGAATTTACGAGTGAAAGAACAACTTGCTGATAAGAGACCAGATATATAATCCCAAACACCCCTAAATCATATAGCCAATAGTAAAAGCGGCGGTTCCGATTATAGCTTAAATATTTTGTTTTCTATAATATGACTGATTTAGGATTATAATTGTTGGTGAAGTCAGAATGGTACAAAAACAACAGAGCTGGATATAGGGCAAATAAAATTTGGCCGTTATGGGGAAGAAACAAGATGGGGAAGAAAAGTATAATAATCCAAATATATGAAATGACCGTTATGCCCTTAACCAAAAACAAAACAACAAATAATGGTGTTGACCAACGTATTACGGTCAAAAGGACTCAATTGGCCTAAAAAACCCAAGTTTTGGACTGACGGCTACTAAAATCCCAAGTTTGGGGCCCCTGCGATGCTTTTGAACAAGTTTAGGGACCAATGGTGTATTTTTGTCAATTATTTATAAGTTCAGTTATGCTGGCACTATCATAGGATACGCATAAAGTGTTCACTGCAAAAAATAATTTTAAGTAAAAAATCAATTCCTTCATCATATGGAAAAAAAAGATAAATGCTAGTTTATTCTAAATAACATAAAACATGTTTAATTCGGTGGATTTTGTTATACATGATGTTTGGTTCGATCTTGAGTATTGACTATTGAGATCATATAGCAGCTGGAAGATGATCTCTTAAGGAGATAATTCGAAGTCCTCATTAGTTTTTATTGTATAAGGCTCTAAAATCAAAGAAAAAAAACTTGATGATGAAAGTAAAATACAAAACTTATAACCTAGAGACAAGTTTCTCAAACAAACTTATAAGAGCCAAAAAGCTTAAGATGCTTAAAGTTGTTATTAGTTGAATTGTAGTACATCTAGTATAGAATGATTTAAAAATCTTTTATACAATAAAAAACCAAAAACAAAAACAAATTTGAAAACAAATATTTGAAAACTTTACCCTAGACCAATAGAAGAGTTTAAGTTCAAAATGTTAACTTCAATTAACCAATAACAGAAACCAAATTAGACCAAGTTCTATTCATTTTCAAAAGCATATTTTCATCAACTTAAACTTACGAGCGATTGAAGATTATAAAGTTTCTATAAACTTGTGTGACAAAAAATTACTTTATAAGCTAACTTATTTCAAAAATTATACTTCTGGTAAACTAATATAAGATCTATATCTGTACCCATACCCGTACCCGTAACACTATTAAACAATATGACCATACACCTCAACAACATTGAAAAATAACTAACATAAATGCAAAACTACCATAACATTAGTGCCATAACCATAAAACATAACAACCACAAGGCCCTCACATTAAAAACACATAGGGGTTTAAAGTGCAAAAAACATGTTCTTAAGTTCAAAACACGATAACAAAAGATTTCACTTCACTTCACTTTAAGCAAAGCAAAACACAACTGCCATAAACAAAGCAATAAACAAAACGCTCCCGCGGCTTCACCTTTTTTCCCGCTCACCTACTCCGCCGTACCACCTCCGTCACAACCACCGTAAAAAAAAAGGTTAGAACTTATTTATATAAAAACTTAACTTACTACAAGTTAATTAATATAAGTTTATTATGTTATAATGAACTTATATAAGCCGAAAAGTTTCAAAATAAGTGAAAAAAGTGAGCTTACGAAACATAAGCCCTTAAACCAAATAAGCCTTAAGCCGGCTATTTAAGCCGAAATAAAGACCCTCTAAATAACTTTAGCTAACACTAATATATTATTATTTTAGTTTTAACAAGTTTATAAGAAGATATAAGTTATGGGCTTCTTTTTTTTTTTATTTTGGTTTGGTAAAGAGGAAAAAAATAAAATAATATTGTTTTTTATACCTTTTACTGTGTGTTTTTGTTTACTTTTTTAGGGTATGAAGTTTTAACTAAAGTATAACGTCTAGAGCATTCCAAGTTTTATACTTTTTATGATTTTTATAAAGTTGAGCATATTTGGAATGTGGTTTTTTTTAGGTAAGCTATTGTTTAGGAAAAAGTTTAAATTTTTTATATATTTTTGGTGATTTTTATTGCCTTTTTTGTATTTATTTTGTTATAAATACTCATGATTTGCATACGAGTTAAGAATATCTGTTTAAGAGTTCAAGGTTTACAGTTTATGATTTTGATTTTTGTTTCTAAGTTCAGATTATATTCGACGATTATTGAAGAAGAATGTGTAGTGGTCAGGATAAAATAGATTCGGTGAAAGTTAGTAGACCAGATATGTCTGTTTGTAATTTGCTTGACCTAGCTGCGAGTAATGATTTAGAGGGGTTTAAGCGATTGATGGATGGTGTATGTTGGGATGTTAATGGGGTGGGATTATGGTATGGTCGTCAAAGAGGTGCTAAACGTATGTTAATGGAGGAGAGGACTCCGTTGATGATTGCTGCAACGTATGGTAGTATTGATGTTGTAAAGTTTATAGTTTCGTTATCAGATGTTGATGTAAATAAATCGTGTGGTACTGATAAAACGACTGCCCTTCATTGTGCTGCTTCTGGTGGTTCTGTTAATGCTTTTGATGTTGTGAAGGTTTTGTTAGTATCTGGTGCTGATGCTGCGTTGGTTGATGCTAATGGTTGTCGCGCTATTGATGTTGTTTCCGTGCCTCCAAATTTACCACGACTAAAGATTGCCCTTGAAAAGTTGTTTCAAAATGGCGGGACGGGGGTAGAGTTGGCGTGTGAGAAGAAAGAGTTCCCTATTGTTCCTTTTAGTCCTGATGTAAAAAGTGATGTGTATTTGACTGATGAGTTTAGGATGTTTGCTTTCAAGATTCGTCCTTGTTCCCGAGCTTATTCACATGATTGGACTGAATGCCCATTTATTCATCCAGGAGAGAGTGCACGAAGGCGGGATCCAAGAAGAATTCATTATAGTTGTGTCCCTTGTCCTGATTTTAAGAAAGGACAGTGTCGACAGGGTGATCTTTGTGAATTTGCTCATGGGGTTTTTGAGTGCTGGCTACACCCTGCTCAATACAGGACTCGGTTATGTAAAGATGGAACCTTTTGTGCCCGACGTGTCTGTTTCTTTGCACACACTCCTGATCAACTCCGCCCGTTATATGTTTCAACAGGGTCTGCTTTGCCATCACCACGAGGCTCTCCACCACCTCTGTTGCATCTGCCAGGTGGCAATCCTCAGGCAAACCGGATGTTTCTTGATCTTGAGATGCATCGACAACAGCAGCAGCAGATGACAGCTTTTTCACCATCAAACAGACATATGCTGTTATCTCCAACGCACCCATATTCACCAAAGGGGTTTTTTGATTATCGAGGTTCTTATGGTTTACCATCTCCTAGAATAGTGTCACCACAATCTCATATGGCCCCTTTTAGTCCGCATGTGTCAAAAGGAAATATGGACTGGTCTGTCAATAGACTGCCCCAACAGTCAACCGAGCTGGATGTCTCATGGGTTGAGTCTCTTGTGAAGGAACCACCTCCACTACTCGCACCAGATGGTTCAGAGATGAAACTACCAGAGACCGAAAAGATTGATCATGCAGCGTTAAGCACATGGCTAGAGAACATGAAGATTAATCAAATTGTTGCCTAGTGATTAAGTGAAAGGTAACTTCATTCTTATATTTATTATTAATTAGTTTTGTTGCTTCAAGAGAAATATCTTATTTGATCGGAATAATTTTCTTAAGAGTTCAAGAATTTCTTGGATCCTTTGTACTTTCAGACGTATAATGAAACTTAAATACAGGTTTGGTATCGGATCAGACATTTATTCGTGTTATTTGTGTATAAAACATCAAAATAGTTGTACCATATATGCATTAGGCGACGAATGTGGAAAATTTCGCGCCTTTCCTGTTCTTTACCTGTTTCCTTGTCAAAGGGTACATGCTAAACTATATTTCAACGTGCGTCACATGAAATGTTTGTACCTTGTGCTTATAACATATACATCAAACCGCGACATTGGAAATTGCTTGTCTCTTAAGAGTCTTCACTTGTTTCCTTGTCAAAAAACTTGTGCTATAGTTTTTTGATACTTTAGTTTCTGCAAGAATTAACTTAACTGTACCTTGTACAAAAGATTTATCGTCCATCTCTTTTTACCTGTCAAATGGTATGTGATATGTTGGTCAACAAGAGAGTCTTTTAGTTCTTAATGAAATATATCGTGTGTTTCACAACATATGCATTATACAACAACAAAACCCAATCCCGCCAAAGCAAGGATAGGAAGATACGATGTAGACAGCCACATCCCTTACCCGAAGTTGGAGAGACTACTTTCAGAAAGACCTCCCGCACAACATATGATATGTGATACCCAATATATTTGACTTATCTTTAGTAGTGACAAAGGTTGTGTCGTTTTCTTGATGGTAAGATATTGTTGCTGATGTGGTCCATTTTGGCTAAAAGAAAGAAAAAAAAAAGTTATTGTTGGGACAGAAAGTGATTGAATTTGGTGGTTTGGTTCTTTTGATGATGTACAATAGGGGATCAAATCCACATCAAGCTTCCAATACCTTAACTTTTGGTGATTTTATATTCTTACTTTTAAATTATTGATTTTTCAAATTATTCTTAGTCGATTGTTTTGTTGCAAAGATACCTTTGTTATTGTCGTAAGACTTATAGTAATAAGACCACATCAAGACCGTAAACAGACCCTTCATATCAGCGTCAACTAAACCGTGGGCGTTAGTCCGATGGTTGGAAAGACTGGCTGAGTCGGTCACCCGAGTTAAGTCCCATCTTTGCGATTTTCTTCATATAGTCACCTCCTCCAAAACCCACAAGACACCTGGAGACTTTGTGGAATAAGAATTCAGGTCAAGTCTTGGCTCGTCTTCACTCAGGTTAGTCTTCCACTAGTAGGAAGAGTTCTTGGAATTATTCCTCGTAAATTGAATGATGGTTAGTGCTAAAAAGCACTGCAGGGTCAGTGTTTCACGTAATCTACACTTTTGTAATATCAGTACGTCAGTAAAACTTTCTCTCGATCACAACAAACACATAAACCAATCTTTCGTAGTAAAGGGACCGCACTCGCAACCAAAAACATACCCCACCAAATTAAGTAAAAACAAAAGACACACACAGAAACCTTTCAATTCATTCGGTCCATTTGTAGTTCAGTTTCTGGTTTGGGTAGACCAACCAAACCGTTTGGTCTTATTATAACTCATGTTATGTATAAACATTCTTTGAACCAACAATGTCTAGTATTGCGTTTTGTTTGCGTACAATACAATTTTATGAGTTATTCCCTCCAACGACAATGCCTTTCGAGTATATTTGCGGTAAAGATAAGTTGTTTATAACATGTTTTTGGCGGTGAAAGGGAAAATATATTAAACTCAATCTTACATAACAAATCCGAACTAAAAAAGCAAAGGACAACCATACTAAACACATATGATCCCTCCATAGACCATAGTATTTCTTTGCATCATATGCAGCGACACAAAGATGTGATTGCGAGTTCCATCCCTTTTCAAACCTAAAACATAGAAATCAAAGTCTCTCGCAACAATGTGTCAGCGCTATCACTTCACTTCATAGCATTCTTTTCGATTTTGTTGTTCTTGATGAAGGCCCTTTATAACTTTATCTACAATCATTCTACATGATCTTTGTTTTCTTTACAAGTATTCCTCATCACCATTTATCAATACTATGTAAACAAAATGCAGAATCTTATAGTGCTTTGTTATCTAACCAATATTATTTGCTTTTGTATAATGGGAATCTGGATGATGATGATGTGGATGTCAAAACTAGAGTGGGTGGGAGTATTTTGGATTGTGGGAGTTGGAGATGTTTTTGGTTTGGTGTCATTATCAAACTTTATATATCGACAACGATATCTTATATAGTTTTTTCTTTTTCATGGGATAAATGTTCTTTATAAGTGTGGGTGCAATTCTCATATGTGTAACTAGTTTGTGGTTACTATATTTGGAAATTGATTGTTGTTAAGGCACCTGGTCTTTTGCTTATTTGGCTGGCATCGATGCACTATCCACTATGAAGACTTGATAACTTTGATAAAGTAACACTAAAAAAAAAAGCATTTAATGTATAGGATAGGACAGAATATTTGGATTAATTCAAAGAGTGTAATTACTTAAGTTATTAGCCTTAGCACTTTTAAAAAAGTAAACTTTTTCCTTGGAACCAAGATGAAACAAGTTAAATGGAAATGATTGATAAGTTTGTTTGTTGGATTTTTTCGTTCTTAGTTTGGATACATATTCGGGGGTCTAACTGTCACATCTATAGTCCATTTCAAGTAACATGTTTAAGGAAGACGATTGCACCCAACCAGCATCACGGGTAATGAAAGCTAAGCGCTGATCCATGCTTACTAGTTACAAGCAGAAAGACCGAGGGGGGCTATGGGTAAAAAAATAGCTACTCAGTATTAAAAATGTCAAATGTGTTGTGATTTCTTCGACTTTGTGTAACGTCCTTATGCCTTTCTTCCTGCGTATAACAGAGGTTCACTTCGTCGTGCCTTAGACTCATCAGGGGAGGGGCCCCAACTCCTTATCTGTGGTGTCGTCAGTCCTCTCTCACAGACACACTTCTGTTGTTAAGATCTTCCAACAAGACCAACAAAATAAACCAGGAACCCTCGTATTCAGCCAGATTCCGAGTTCCGACCTTTTATATGTTGTTATCTAAAAAACATTAGAACAATTTTAAATTGTTTAATCTACTAGACTATTCGATAGATCTTGAAACCGACAAATATTTACATGTACTTCAAGATTATACTGTAATGTGTAGACATGATTACAAGTTACCGTCCTACATATCAATCTGTTTCTTCACACTTAAATGGAACATAAGGAATATAAAACTGGTATGAGTTGATTTGACAAAAGAAGTAATAGACTCGGTTTGAAATTGGGGGTTAGGGTGGTGATGATAATCTTTGATAATTGATTGAATCGTAATAAACTATTTTTGACCTTTATAGTGTAGGTTATACGAAATTTATATTGGGATAAACCTATTAACAGACACATAAAACATAGCACAACAAAGAGATAATGTTTATTTTCGTATTTCCAAATGAGACCAAGCAACATGTTATTAAGAGATGAAAGTTGACAAGTTTGTGGGTAAAAAGTGGTTGGCAATCAATAGCAAAATGATATGTCAGTCACTTTGTGGTGAGAAAAAATGGGTAAAATCGTTGGTACCAATTCATGGATATCCTCTAGGTTTTGGGACACGACCGAATACCATGAGACGGCTCCCCCCTCGGCCCCACCCGCCCATGTGATGTCGCTTGACCTCGCAAGAGGCGCGCCCTCTTAATCTTCACGTCCTATCGAGGTCATAATCATATTAGCCGCATATTAGCTCAAACAAATGTGTATTTCGCACATCCTAGTCTGTATCCGAGCTTAATATGAGATATCATTAGTTTCCAAAAGATCACAATAATCTAAAAGTTGATTAGACTACAATCACCAATAATCTTAAGCAAATATTCAAAGCACATAGGTTGTTGGTAACGGTCTAATGAACTCCTAATATTGGGCTAGTCGTAGTACACATATGGGCCTGAAAAAGGGGACAAGTTGAACTATGAATGACATAGTCATTTGTAAATAATCTTTCATTGTTTTGAATATCTTTGTATCACTAAAAAAACCCCACCTGTTGAATATTACTGTATGTCTGACATAGAGGTATTTTAGTTTTAGTTTCTAAACAACCCTAAGTTGGAAAGCAATGAAATCAGTAATCAGAGTAGAATATGGTTTAAAAGTTATGAATACAGTATGAGGAAATCATATTGGGAATAATTGGGAACTTTTTATGGAGAAAAAAGTTATAGATAAGGACCATATGATGAGCATCGAGTCATATGTTAGATGAAAAGTTTGTAGGACACTAATACCTATCTGAACAAGGTAGGTAAAAAATGATTGTAACAAGTTTTTCGATTGGATAGATGAAAATTAGCTTATATAGATCGCAAAAGCTTCGGTCAACTTTGAAACATCATCTCACTTATATTTCTTTTCCTTGGTCTCCCACTTAAATGAAATAAAAGTTTCGATCTTGTTTGGAACAATGAATTTTCCACAAAGGAACTTAGTATCTATTTGCATTGTTACTTAATAATTATACTTTAGCATCCATTATCGGAGGAAATTATGATGATAAACGATCAATGTATAATGACTTAATGAGTACATATTTGGTCTTGACTATAATGGTTATAATACATGAGCAATGAGTAAGTCTTACGTACATAGATTAGACAAAAGAGATGATTCTACTTCATATACCAAGTTGTATACACATCATACATGTAAGAATTAGTATAAAGCTTTCGTGTATGCTCTATCTTACGTTAACGTCGAACGTAATGATAAAGTTTACCCGAAAACTTGATATGAAAGCTTAATTTTTCGGAAATGCTTTTGAATGTTGCATTCTAATAATGACTAATATATTTTTTTTTATTATTGTTATTAGCTTAAAAACCCGTAAAATTCACGCGTATTTAAAAATAATAACAAAAGAAGATATAAGTAGAGTTTATATGTATTACACAATCAGTTAGAGAACGAAACAAATTAGTATACATGGTTAGGAAAAATAAATTGCTTGCAAGTGTGTATTAATAAAAGAAAGAGAATCTGAGCCACGGTTCGAACGCTTGACCTATCCTTTATATGGGGAGGCGTTTACCGATAATTAATTTCTCTCACCGGTAAAGAAAAGATAATCTTCTTATCTTATAATAGAGGATGCAACCGCCATATTAATTATTTTAAGATTTATATATAAAATTTTAAGCAATCTGAGTTACAATGCATTAGTTACAATATTTAAAGCACAAATAAAATACAAATCAAACTACAATTAATACACAACTTAAAACACCCCTTCACAAAAGAGTACATGTCTCTAATCATGATGTACACCATTTAAGCAAATACAAAATTTAAACAAATACATATATTAAAGCTTTATGTATAATTAATTTATGCGCAACCATTTATATTAAACATATGCAATTAATACTAATCTTAAATCACCGTTTTACTCAAAAACACAACCATTTTATCACATGGTACAAGCTACTAACAAGTGTAGATTCAGGTGACGGCTAATGGAGATTCCGACAACAACAACAACGGTGCCAACAACCGATCTATATAAATAAATCATAACTAGATCTCAGATTTGTTCCAAGTGATATACGGATCTTTAAAGATCTTGTGTGTTTTGAACAATCTCATCACAGATCTTATCGAAGCTAACACCTTCTTTATTACTGTCTGAATAATTAAAAGGAGGACAAAACCATTAAGTTTTCATCCTTCTTTTGATTCGGTTTCATCAAAACAAAATGAATCGAAAACACAACCTGCCCGTATCAAGATCTTTGAACCTTTCCCATTTGTGCTCATCATATATCAAGGTATTTGATCAAGAAGGAGATAAAGATTGATTAGTGTTTCATATTCTTTTTCTAGATCTGTTTCGTGTGTGGTTGTGAAAGTGTGTGCTGCGTTTTTTGTGATAGATTAAGATTAGGGTAAGTGTGTTTTATTAAGTGGTGTTATGTAGCATATGTTTAGGGTTAATGGTATTGGATTTGGACTTGCGTTTATTAAGCTCTATTGGACTTTGGCTACTTTGATTGGGCCTGCAATCATCCGAAAGTATCACATCGACAGCTGCTTAAGTATTGGTTTTGGATGTAAGAAATTTTTTTGAGGTTGTGTTATTGGACTAACCTTCGTTGGACCCTATGACCATTAAAGATTTAAAGGGTTAATTTGGTTTTGGGTGTTGAAACTGTTATAACTCAAATTTACCATCAAAACATAAAGAATACATAAATCTACATAAAAATAAAAATAAGACTAAAATACACCGTTGGTCCCTAAACTTGTATCGGAGGATCGCGATGGGACGAAACCGGGCATATTCATCGCCACGGGTCCAAACAGTAGCCATTAAATGCCAGATTGGTCCCTTGACCAAGTCAAAGTCAGATTTTTGTTTTGTAGTCGAGGGTATTTTAGTCCATACACATTTATACTTTTATAACACATTTATGTTTTAACCCTTCATCTTTCATTCTCTTCATCATCTACCCAAATCATTCATCTCCCCAACATCATCATCTCCCCAACAATCATCCTGGAAAAAAACTATTGATGAATCAAACGTAATTATCATTGATAGTATTCTTGTGTTGGGTTGTTTGTTATGTCAATGGTTACAAACAAGCTATTGATATACTCATAAACTTTTCCTGACCCAAAAATGGTTCTTAAACAAATTTAGGTAGGATGATTATTTAATACCAAATCTTTTTTGTTGTACATCACTATAAAAATGTATCATTTATAAATTTATATGTGACGCTTATAATATGTAGCTAGTTACATTGTTTGTTTCAATTTTGGCTAGGTTGTTTCACACATATGTGTAATGGTTGATGTTCTAGACAGGTTTAGCTGCTATTTCAGTCCTCCCAAATTTATTATTTATGCTCGTTAGATCTAGATAAAGCTTGATACTGTAATTCTCTCTTATTAATAATTCAAAAATATTAATAGCCCGTGTCATCCTTCTATGGATGGTTACTTTGGTGCATCAAGGAATTGATAACTCTGGTTTTCATAGTGTACGATGATTTATGGTAAAAGTTCATTTTAAAGAAATGATAGTATGATACCCTGTTAGATGTTGGGTCTCCTGAGATGTGTATCAGCTTTGTGATTTAGGATACTATGATGGTATCGTATCTTGCATCCTGATTAAGTGATTCTTATATCTCGTCATTGTCCTGATTTTTTGTAATATTTTTACAATCACCCAAAAATTGTATTATCTTGATTCTGTTTGAAAATCTTTAGAATTTCGTTATAAACTTATAATCAAAATCGTAATCTAATGTTTTGAAGAGTTTGTTGATGATGATTGAATATCATGGCTTTTCGAGGCGGTTGTTAGTAAACCATGAGTTGCGACATATCTTAAAACACAAGTATCTTAAGCAAGTATAAATATTAAATGGAAGAGGTGATTGTTTTAGGGTCACAATAAAAATACTCCAACTTGTTAATAACAGAAAGACAAGTACTCGTATATTGTATCAAGGATATTTCTCATTGATCCTACCTCTTGTATCAAGAGGTTTGGTCACTTTTTTCTTGATAATCTGAAAAGAAGGCGCCTCAGTATTAACCGGAAAATAGGTGGTTGTATTTTGATGCGATCATTCAAGCAACCGGATGACACAGGTCTTTTGGTGATCTGGTACAAAGTGTGTGTTGTTTCGCTTCCTCTAAGGAAAGACATTCTGTTAAAAAATTAAAGCTTCTTTCTGTTCTTGTATTTTACGTAGAAATAGGAGATTGAAACCAACATGGTTGGAATGGACGAGCAATCAAAATCATTTGTAATATACTTCATAAGCTTACCGTTTGAAACCAACATAACAAACAACCCAACACAAGAATACTATCAATGATAATTACGTTTGATTCATCAACAGTTTTTTTCCAAGATGATTGTTGGGGAGATGATGATGTTGGGGAGATGAATGATTTGGGTAGATGATGAAGAGAATGAAAGATGAAGGGGTAAAACATAAATGTGTTATAAAAGTATAAATGTGTATGGACTAAAATAACCTCGACTACAAAACAAAAATCGGACTTTGACTTGGTCGAGGACCAATCGGCATTTAATAGCTCTGTTTGGACCCGTGGCGATGAAAAAGCGAGGTAAATCCCATCGCGATGAGCAATGAACAAGTTTAGGGACCAACGGTGTATTTTAGTATAAAAATAATGAATAACTAAAAAAGTTACCATTTTGTTATTGTCCGGTGATGGGAGGTTCGTTGTTGGCCACAGATCTAAAACAAAAACAAAAACATTCAAAAAACAATCAAAACTAAAATAAAACTTCAAAACAATCAAAACTAAAAATATTACAACTGAGATCTACAAAAACAAAAACCACATATCTAAAAAAAAATTCAATCGTTCAAAAAACAAACCAAATTAAAATAAAACATTTCAGACATGGTAACAACATTTTCCGGTGGTTGCAGCAACACTCTCCGGTGATAACAACGGCAACCTTTTCCGGCGAGATAACGATGTCAAAAAACGCTTAACGGTGGCTGTAAAAAATAACAAAAATGTTAAATTACATAGATCTTTAAAAACAATCTATAGATCTACAAATAAAATACATAGATCTGCAAATAAAAACTATAGATCTAAAAAAAATAAAAAAATAAAAAACCTTCAAAACTTGATTAACATATATAGGTCCATTTAAAAAAAACCTAAAAAATTGCAAAACCCGTGGTGGTGGCTCTTGGGTGTGCCACTCGGTAGTAGTGGTCCTGTTGTGGTCGTAGGGTTGTCATAATCGTTGGTGGAAGGTTACGATGGTGGTGGGTGTGTCGGTAGTGGTAGAGTTCGATGGGGATGGTGGTTCGGTGATGGTGGGGTTCGGTGGTGGAGGAGATGGTCGTGGAGATTTTGTTAGATGTGAGAGTGATTTTTGTGTGTGGTGTGTTGTAAGAGATGAAAGGGTTTGTTTTATTGTGTACTTTTAGGGTGAGGAAAATCTGGGGAAATAAGAGATGAAATGGTTTTGTTGGTTTGGAAATTTTTTAGGCTTGTATGTTGGTTTGGTATGTATAAATTTAGGTTCGGATATTGGGTTGGATGGCTGAATCTTAAAATTTATGATGGGTTTTAGGTTGGGGATATTGGTGTTTTACTCAAAGCACAACCATTTTATCACATGGTACAATCTAATCAAGCTACTAACAATCTATTATTAAAATCCAATAACCCAAGCACTTAAAATACGAGCATAAAAACACAACCTACGCAACTTAAAAGACCAGCATTGTTAAAATTACTCAAATATAAAATTCTTACAAGAAAAACATAAAATTAAAATATATTTATCGCCGTAAATTTTATTACAGGGTACCCGCCGCCGCTGCTAGTATTAATTAATAACACCAAATATAAAATTCTTACAAGAAAAACATAAAATTAAAATATATTTATCGCCGCAAATTTTATTACAGGGTACCCGCCGCCGCTGCTAGTATTAATTAAGACTAAAATACACCGTTGGTCCCTAAACTTGTATCGGAGGATCGCGATGGGACGAACCTCGCCCTTTTCATCGCCACGGGTCCAAACAGTAGCCATTAAATGCCGGTTGTCCCTCGACCAATATTGCCGTTGTCAACGTTATGTTCTTTGAGGGCAAAACCGTCTTTAAGCAGTAGCGGACTAAATAAAACCGTTATACGATGTATGTAGCTAGTATATGTGTGTAAAGGGTTGGTCTACATTTATCACCCATCCCTAAACTATCCTTTAAAACCCGTCTTCTTCAAAGCGATAATAGTTTCAAGATGGTGCGTTCTTTGGTGTGGTAAGCAAGCTATTATTCGCGCCGTGGACCTCTCGCCAACCAGGCGTCGATTCTTTGCTTGTCTATTCAAGTAAGCGCGTCTTAATATTTTTGTGTAAGTTTCTAACAATGGTGGTTGTTTAATGATTTCATAATCATCAATAGGGGTCTTCTTGTCGGTGGATAAGATGGTATGATCTGAAATATGTGCTCGTTCAAGAATGATCATACCGGGACTTTTGAGGGAGAAATGAGCTTGAGGCAAGATTAGTAGTTTCAAGGTGATGTGTGGAAGTGGAAGATTTACACGGTGCTAAGTTGGATGTTGTTCTTCATTGTTTATGCATTGGGATAACTTTGTAACCTTTTATGTAATGAGGCTAGTTGGTTAATGTTACGTATCTTGAATTGTAGTAACCTTGTTATGAAGTATTCGATTTTGTTTGTTTCGATTTTCTATGCCTTATGGGTATCGAGATAGTTAGCAATTTGTTTATGGTTGACTTTTAAATGTCAACATTCTTATGATGTTCTATTTTAGCTTTGGTTACTTTTGACGCAAACTATTCACACATCAAGCTTAGTCAATCTCAAAAAATACACAATAATGACATGGTTCCATAGTTAATGCAAATGGATATAATTTCAGCTGCATAAAATTGAATACTTTTCAAAGCATGAGAGCTACGAGTTATACGATATGTTTTAGATACATAACTTGTCCATACAAAATATACTAGTAAACTAGATGAAACATTGTCTAGAT
Organism: Chrysanthemum lavandulifolium; assembly: GCA_022545495.1. Lineage (NCBI taxonomy): Eukaryota > Viridiplantae > Streptophyta > Magnoliopsida > Asterales > Asteraceae > Chrysanthemum > Chrysanthemum lavandulifolium. Next base: position 103,182,677 of record CM040245.1, read on the forward strand.
AATTAGCATATGATTTGACCTATGGTGAGGCCATCATTCTTTCGGTCGACCGCTTCTAGTCATTCTTCGTGTAGCGGTGGGTTGAAGCGAAGCGCTTGAACATCACTTGTTGAATCTGAAAATCGGTGGGATTGTGTGAGGATGCATCATGTATGATGGGATCTTGATTCTTTGTCTCTTGATTTGTAGATTGAACACCACTTCCTTGAATTGCACTAACTTGGCTTTCTACAACAACACTGTACCTTGACTTCTTTATCTGCTGCTACCTTTTACCTTTAGGATGTCTTTTTTTCCTGCAGACTTTAGTAGGCGCCTTTTGACATTTACCTTATTGGCGGTTCCACTATGTTGAGCTCCACCATACCCTAGGCATGTTACCGGTTGTGTCCGGCAATACCACAAATACTACACGACACTCTTCCAAGACCTTGACAACTTACCATCCTTCACAATCTCTTGGTTTGAGGAGCTATCCTAACTCTTTTACGCCTCTTGCGGCGGGTTTGTTTCGGTTCGGTGGAACAATTGTTGTTGGCATAGTTGATTTTTCCCAATGTTATTTGCTAGTTATAAATTTGGACATGGTGTTTGTAGGTAGCCTCCCAGTGAGAAGATAGTAACAAGGATGAGCCCATGTTTCTCTGACTCCGACTTGTTGCCCATTTAAATCCATATTCAATTGGTAGCAACAACATGTTTACATGGTAAACTGTTATCTCCCACCTTCGCAAGTACAAGTCTTGTGTACAACATTAACTACACATTGGTCACCCCATGGTCCACTAACACGAAACTTAGACCCCCATTCCATAACACATTATATATGACCTCTTTCTTAATAGCCTCTAGCATGTGTTGTGCGGTTGGTGTTAGTGGCCCATCACTCTTCTCAATCACCATAAGAACATGGATTATCCTCTTGAACAATATTCCACGATGTATTCTAAAGGTGTAATAATAGGTTTGCTTAACCTCTTTAATTTTCTCATGAAACACTTGACACATGTTATTAAGTAACACATCGTAAGTAGCTCTCCCTAAAGATTAAAAGTAATAAACATGTATTAATTATAGCTGTTTATCTTGCATTTATGAATACAAAGTAAGTGGCGATAGATGACTTACATGAAAAATGTGACCTTGACCAATGAATCGGTGGTATCTTACTTAACCAATCATGGGCTGGTTGATTAAGTTTCTTGAGATCGACCATAGCTTTAAAGCTGTACCTGTGATTGAGGTTGTTGCACATTTCCACGAGATGGTCTTTATAGGCCTACCTTTCCATTGCAATTTCATTTTGTCATGTATGCTTTTAATCTGAGAAACGTGTTGCACTTTCAAAACTTCGCTCTGACTCTACTTATATCCCGCACAAAATCAAATATCTTTCTTGTCTGTTTCAAAGAGTGACACTTAAATTCATGAGCAGTAAAGAGTGCCTTATTCATGTCGGTAATAAAAGTGATGCTTGAAATTGGCCCAAGTGCTAAATCATCGGATAAACAATGAAGAAACCAAGTCCATGATCCTATGTTATACGAATCAACAAAGCATAAGCGAAAGGGTATATACCATTGTTGCTATCAATTCCCTTGTTGTCATAAGTTGACCATTGAAAGGACCACGAATGGAAGCGGCCCCCCAACAACGATCTCCACAATCTTTAAATCCTTGCTTGATTGCACCTAAACAAACATACACTCTCTTGAATTCTCGGTTGGAAGAGACTCATCCGGAGGTCGTTCCACATTCATCTCCACCGTCGTATTAGGGTTTGTCTTACGCAACTCTTGAACATAATCCTCAACATGGTAAATTGTAGCTTGAATTGACCCACGATGGTCATTATTGCTAGGTTTTGGCCCTTAAAACCTTCGCAGGGACAACGAAGGTCGTATTGGTTGGTAAGTTGATTATGCACCGACTGACGAGGAAGCTCTGGATTTGTTTCAACTTGTGCTATAATTTTACGTGAGATATAGCGAAGGTCGAAGCTCGACTTCCTTGATTGCAAACAAGTGTGTTGCTCATTATATGTTTGACCGACCGGATACTGTCTCACCATTCTGCCGACAAACAATAGCCATGGGCGTAGTATTTGTGAAGGGTCCTTTTGGCGGAAAACAATGCTCTTATATCCTTACGCTTAATGGACTTCTAGATGGGCCAATATCGATCCGGGAGCTTCATTTGGGCTGGCTGGAACCTGACCCTACACGACCCTTATTCTTGTTTTGTCATTCTTCAAAAAACAACTCCTCCTAGTTTCTATTGAATGCTCTCTTACTAGGTTTTTACTTCCTTGCGGTACCAAACTCCGACCGATTATAGAAAAAGTGGTATAGGCGCCATTAGCAAAGTGTGCGTGTTGGAAATTAACATGGTCACTGCAAAATACTTCATCGACCATCACGGTAAATCATTTACCAACTGCTGTAAATCACTTATATTACATGTTGTTCCTTCTTCACCTAAATCATTACTCGACCTACTTGTAGCATACCAAGTTGTGCATCATTCTCTTGACAATTGTTATCTTGATTTGGTTCAATGCATTGCCAAATTCACTAGTGTCACTCGCTTATGAGACTAAGATCAACAACGGATCCTCTTCCATGTTATCACGAGTCGGTTGAAGCGAGTTACATCCGCATCGAGCTCCTCGAACACATTATTCACATCAACCAAAGGTGCACTGGTTTGTGTAATTGCTTCTCTGTGTCAATTGAAGCAGTTAACCTCAAAATTTCGGGCTCCTCAAAGGTGTTATTGACATCAACTAGTCTTTGTTCCACCGTTGTCAAAGTCCTTCCCACGAATCACTCTAAGCAGTTAACCTCAATATTATCGGGCTCCTTTGAGCATTGTCCTCATCGATAACTACTAAAGCACGCTCCTTTGTTTTGAGCAGGTTGGCTAGCAAATGGCGATCTAAGGTGGAAAGAGTGGCTCAATGTTTGGCAAATTGCTAGCTTCACCAATATCATTGGCGTCCGAGCAATTGTGTAAGTTGGATAAGCGGATCTAGGAAGGTTCATTATCTATATCATCTAACACCAACCGTCTACAGCGAGTTGAATAGCCGAGAGCAACTTTTCTCTATCTTCATCCATCTCCCAAAACACGGTCTTAATTGATTGTGGGGACATTTGAGAAAATTCTAATCTAGTCTTCCCTATTTCAACATACACGTCTATCGACATGTTGTATGACAACATCTTTCAACAAGTCTAGATTAGCGAGTTCACAAAGAAAACAAGCGTAGTCTAATGTACAACCGGGCTTAACAAAGTAGAAATAATTGGTTTGTCGAACTCATAACCGATTTGGGTCATGAGAGCATCCATTTCATCAACAAATACCTCTTTATTTCCACAAGATCAACAAGGCATTTCTTGCCTCCTTGATATATCCTACACGGAAAGTATTTGAATGTACCTTCATAATGGAACATCATGCTAAACGATCCGGGTTCACCGTATATAAAATTGTACAAAAACATTGTTAAGCTAAAGTTACCTAAAGGGAATAACTTAATCATCGTCTAACATATGATTGTAATAGGCTCTAACAAAAAGACTTACAATATCTCACGATTGCGACTCTTTCCTCATTTCACGATCATCATATAAAGGATATTCCCTTACTCGCCACGAGTAAATCCAAGGTGGTTGTTTGTCATTTTCTTACTTCGATTCTTGATTTGATGATGAGCGTTCTTGGGGTTTTGGTGAGCTCCAAAACAAGTTTGGGGATGAAGCAGTAGTACGGTTTTGTTATATTGTACAAAATGGCGGAAATTGGACAAGACATGTTCTACGATGTATACTGCATAATGACTATTCTACTCCAGCGATAACATGATTACGGGTTTTTGGGGTATAACGGAACGTTCACAACGCTTGTTATTGGTCGATGGGCGAATCTGGCGTTTAATGGGCTTGTTTGGACCGTGGCGATGAAAAGGACGAGGTTCGTCATGAGATCCTCCGTCTGAGTTTAGGGACAAGTATTTTAGTCATTAATTAATAACACTAGACTCAATAACACTAAACTTAAGTTCAAAAAAAAATAACACTAAACATCATCTTCCAACACAATCCAAAACATCATCTTCCCAATGCTCCGTAGTATGGCGGTCATGCTAAACCTAACAACCAACCTTCACGCGCTCCACGCGCCACTCCGTCACATACTCCGTCAAAAAGTTAAACCAGTCCTATCAATTAACATACTTCGTTGTTCAATATCATCATCATCATCATCTACAGTACCGGTTCGTACAAATGAACCGGGTTTGGAACTGGACCGGAGTTATTTATCATGTTCGATGGCGGAGAGTGAAAGGAGGTTAAAAGTGGCGGTTTTAATTAGTGGCGGAGTTGATAGTAGCGTTGCGTTACGGCTTCTTCATGCTGCTGGACATCGTTGCACTGCTTTTTATCTCAAAATTTGGTTTCAAGTAATATATTTAAGTATTTTTATCTTATGTGTGCGTGTTTTCGTTTTTGAAATGAGTCTGTTTAGGTTTATGATTTTGTATGTGTAACACTAAGTGATTGCGCCAATGCTACGGTCCCCCGGTCAAGGAGTAGAATTAGAATTTTGATAGAGTTAGTTTTTGGAGGGCTTTGGAGAAATAGGTCAGGTTTCCCGTCGATTTAAACCTTTTTGAGAGAGAAGTTGTAGTATATTATGCATTGCTTTCGAAGTGATTGCTTTTGTTTATCTCGAAATGTGTGTTTGAGTTTCATAAGTGATATCAAAATCCGGCTAAAGGCGTTGTTTAAGTTGCATATTACATGTTTCTAGTGTTTGGGAGATTAAGAATGAAAATTAGTGGATGACTAGATGTGGATTTGAATAATTAGAACTTGTTAATCACTAAATAACAGCTACTTATCTTATTACTATAACAAGTTTAAGTGGCAGAAGTACATGATCAGTTCTATAACACTATGCCAAAAACTATTTTGTACATGCCTTAGTTGGTACATGATGTGATGTAATACCGTATGGTTCATTTTTCATTACTGAGTGTAAAGAATGTGTGTCAGTATTGATGTACGAAGTAAAAAACCAGTAAATTCGATCGCACCTGGATGACCTCATAACGAGATTTGTAGTTAAACTGATATCTGGTTAATCTGTTCGCAATGAAAAATAATCACAAGAAGGTCAAAATATCCGTACATGATCAGTTTCTTAGTTTGCATCTTCTTGCCTTTCTGTATGTTTTTGGCACTTTAGGACCGATAGGCTCTAATACTGATTATATCCGGTAGGAAGATTTCGATAACTTTTGGTCTGAATGCCCATGGGAAGAGGATTTGAAGTATGCAAAAGCTGTTTGCAATCAGGTAACTTTCTTCGCTTTGTCTTGATTGGATCCAAAGGAGCAAAATCACGTATCTGCTTTAAGATCAAAGTAATTTGATCTTATCGTATATCTATCACACAAATACATTATTATGTTATGCCTCCTCGAGTTTGAAGAAACATATCAATATTCTTTTACAAATTTTCAGGTTGATGTACCACTGGAAGTTGTACACTTGACAGATGAATATTGGGATAAAGTGGTAGGTAGCTGCGCTCTTTAGTGGGACCCTCTTTGCGAATCGTGTATATCTGTGTGTTTGTGAACTGGTGCAATTAATGGATCTTATTGCTTCACGTTACAGGTTTCTTACATTATTGATGAGTATAGATGTGGCCGTACACCTAACCCTGATGTTCTTTGCAATACGAGAATCAAGTTTGGTCCGTAGTTTTGACACTCATGCTGCTTGATTTGCTTCTCGATTGTTGGCATTTGTTCTTATGTTAATTTTTACCTGTAGGTGCATTCATGGACGCAATCAGTAACATGGATTTTGACTTTGTTGCTTCTGGACATTATGCAAAGGTTGTCCACACCATTACAGATGAAAACGATGAACTTTCATATTTGGAACTCTCAAAGGATATGGTAAGGATGCACTTGTTATTTGCTTTATTCTCTTATTTACCGAAAATTTCACAGATCATGTCTAATCGTATGCAATCTCAGTTTCCTGTAGCGTGTCTAAATCAGTAGATAGAGCGGGGCAGGTAATGGGTCAAAACTGGTGACCTTAAATATGTGTCCAAACTGGGAGGTTCGGGTTGGGCCAACCCGTACCTTTTTTTGTGCTTCTTAATTTGTTTTCCTGAGTTTATAACTTTATTTGTTAATAGAATACAAGACTATAGAACCTGTTCTTAAGGAATAATATATTTTTCTCTTAAATGAACCGATTTAGGAGGTTTTAAGCATTTGAGAATACTTTGGCGACTTCTGATGTAGTCGACCCATTCCCCCGTAATCTTGTTAGCCAAGTTTTATAATTTTACCCATGTTTGACCTGTTGAAGATGAAAAACAACACATTCGACGCGATCCTATGTAACCGGGTCGAGATCGCCACCTCTAGAGTCTGGTTTTAGTGTTCAATATTATCTGCTTTTTTTTTCTTCATCTTTTATGGAAGTAAACCAAGTTTGCTCATAACGACCGTAAAAATATTCATATTTCAGGTCAAGGATCAGACATACTTTCTATCATATCTCTCGCAGACTCAGCTTAAGAGGCTTGTACTTCCCCTTGGTTGTATTCCAAAGGTAAGTCTGCTCTGCAAAAAGCAGCAAGCTATGTATCTATGTATTGGAACGTCATGATGGTTTATTACCGTATATATTGATCATCTCTCTCATCAACTTACCAGGATGAAGTCCGCAACCTCGCCAAAAAGTTTGATTTGCCTAACCAGGACAGAAAGGATTCGCAGGGAATATGCTTCCTTGGGAAGGTATGTTTGCGTAGCAAAAACCTTACCTTTGGGCTTTGGAGATGATTAGAGTTGGAAAAAATGGACAGGTCGGGCAGGCCAAATCCAACACCTTTTGTTCTTTCTCTGATTTTATGAATAGTAAATGTAGGAGTCTAGTAGATAGTATTATAAAACATAAACTGATAATTATAATCTAAGTTTTTCTTAGAAAAGCGATTGGGGAGGTATTGAGCATTTGGAAACAAGTTGGGTGACTTTCGACTTGTTTGACCATTATAATTTTAGCTTAGTAAAAACATTTAACCTCTTGATCTGTCGGATATAATACAACCCCACCACCAAATAGCTTGGTAAGGCACTTCACCTCCTCAAAAGAGGTCAAGGGTTCCATCCTTACTTGGTACACATTTGGGGGTGGCGAGTGAAGGATCAGAAACGGTCACGGAGATACCCTGGCTAAATCCCGTACATCATCCGAGTCAAAGACTCGCCTTCCCCGGGTAACCTGAACAAGGAAAACTTCATCCGTTTACCCTTTTTCGTTTATTTACTTTTATAATCATTTATTTGGTTACTGCACCTCATGCATAAAGTTTCATCCCATTTTTGCTAAATGGTCTTGTTATCAACCCGACAAAAGTGATTTGACCGATATAGACCAAAAAGTAGCACAAGATGATAATAATTGGCCAAAGCACGAGTTGTCGCTATGAAATAAATGACAGTATTTTACGGAGTATACTGCGGGTTCAAGATCTTACTAAGCTCACGAAGAAAAAAAAAAATGTTTGTTTGATTCTTGAGTTGTTGAGTCTAATACTTTTTGGCCGCTCTACTTATCTTTTTTGGCCATTGTACCTCATGTAGCCATGTTCTTATAATCACTCTTCTATTGAACTTACTTCCCTGTCAAAGACCAACATTTTCGAACAGATTCTCTCTTGGCATGCACTCATTTTCAGAAGGGAAAATTGGTCAAATCACTTCCTTTTTTCTGGTTTGAAAGCGGGATTGGTGGACTAAAAAATGTTTGGAAATAAGGTATAATGGCCAGGAGGGAAAGGTCACTACAATAGTAACATTTAATCATGAATTCATTGGTTTCTATATTCTTTTTTCTTTTCTGGAAAAGACCATGTTGTCATGCGGCTCATGCCAACCCATTGCAATCACTGGCTTTTCGGGCATATATCTTGATTGGCAATCTATTATCTATATAATTGGTCACTTCACTGAAGCATTTACTTATGCAGATCAAGTTCAGTGAATTTGTAGGAAGGCATATTGGTGAAAAAGAAGGTATAATATTGGAAGCTGAAACCGGAGATTTACTAGGAGCCCATAGGGGCTTTTGGTTTTACACAATTGGTCAACGTCAAGGTTTGAAACTTGCAGGTGGGCCATGGTAATGTTCAACTCTTTCACCATGGCTTGCACAGACATACATACTGAATGTAAAGATTTATGACCTAAATGCTGCTATGCAAATAATGCAGGTATGTCGTTGAGAAAGATGTAAAAAATAATGTAGTATTCGTGTCAAGAAACTATTATTCTGTTGACAAAAGAAGGCGCTCATTCCGGGTTGGATCGTTTAGATGGATTAGTGGATCTCTTCCTCGCAACTTTGACCAGTTGAGATGCAAGGTAACACAAATCAGTGCCTAGAGTCCCTTCTAAATTTTGTTTGAAACAGTTTAATTTGTCTTCACTACCTTTTTCTCATTATCTGGAGTATACTAGAGATTTGGTCCTTATGGGCTTATCTTATATAAAATTGAACTATCCATAAAATGTATGGCAAAGTCATTGACTTTATGAATTATGACCCACTACCTGGCTTTTTAGTGCAAACAAACTGTGGAACTTGGGAAAATCACATAAGAGACCATGCTTCACATGAAGAAGCTGTTATGGGCAAACCACGAAAATGCATGCATATAAAAAGGTCTATGATTGGCATTTTTTTTTTAAATTTGTTAATAAAAAAATAGCTCATATGTACAAACTGTATTGTCTTATCCCAACATTTTTTTTAGGTAGCCATGGTTTCCGAAATTTTGGCCGACTAATACACGGGTTTTGAATCCACCACCACACAGACACAAAACAAGTAAAGCCCTCCCTTTTCAGGAGGTTGGTGTGGCCACTTCAGGGTTGTTTGCACCTAGTAGGAATTGAACTTGAGACCTCACACATTTTAGTGTGATAGTCACGGGCTTTTTGCCACTAGGCCACCCCTAACTTGTTCTTATCCCATCATTTTTGCAAGTACAATTGGCTGAATTGCTACAAAAAGCCAAATTGTGATCCGGAAAGTAAATTCACTTTAATTACATATAAACAGTCTTTGGAAGAAGTACAATCACGAGTAGAAGTGGCAAAACCAGTGGGGCGGGGTGGAATTAATCCGTTTGGCCTATTCCACATGTTTCATTTATGTTTTCAAATATTTATAATAATAAGATTTGGGAGATTTTAAGCAATTAATCCGTTTGGCCTATTCCACATGTTTCATTTATAGCTAATGTATATTGTACTTTACTCGTCTGTCCTATACTCCTATCATCGATAAATTACAACCTAACCCATTTTGACTATCCTCCAACTATTAAATGTTTATATCGGATCTTCAGATTTTAGTCTTTTAAGTGCGCATACCATGTACCAAAAATACTACTCACAGAACAAGTTGTTTCTTAAAGTTAGTAGTGAATAAGTTTGGTTTTGGTACCATTAGATTTGACCTTAAAAACTGACGTTAATAAGTTTAACAGGTTCGTCATGGTCCGGGTTTCTACAACTGCACTTTACATATGGAACTTGCTGAAAACGGAACTGAAAACATTGGCACTGTCCAGTTACCAGAAGATGACCAGGGTCTGGCAGCTGGCCAGTTTGCAGCTTTCTATGAAGGACAGGTTTGTGTGGGTTCAGGTGTGATACTGGAGTCATGGGACGATAGCGGTTTTCCTGTTTGTGATAAGGCTCGTGCGATTGCTAATATGGAAGACAAATCTAAGCTTGGTAAACCCGTCAAGATCAAGCCAAGACCAGAGGATTGTATGAGGAATACGACTGTGAGCGTGTTGTAAGCTTAGTTTAGATCTAAACTATTATTTTGAAAGAAAGCGCAAATGAGCATACAAAATAGCAGATTTTGTATATGTATAAGCTGTATGTATTATTGTATTTGTTAGTGAGGAACTAGATAATTGCATAGTGTTTTAACATGTTAGACTTTTGACCATTTATTTTTAGGAAAACCCTTGACTAAAATACATATTGGAATATATTTTTCGACCTCAACTATGTTTACCATTTTGTCTTATGTCTGCCTATTCTGAGTAGTTTCGACAGTCCAATTCCACTCAAATACTCAAATTATTAGCAAATTGATTATGTGAATGCTCAGTGAGGAATGTTCGGTGGGGAATGTTGACGCACAACAAACTGTAACATCATTTGATGTTTGCCTGGTATAAATATGTGTGTTCAACATCACCTTTTGAAGGATTGAACATCGGTGAAAGTGAAAATACAAAAACACCTGTTTTTAGGTTACTCCATTGTTCTTTGTTAACTATCCATCATTCTCTATATACAGTATTTAAACGGATGTGGTTTTTCCTATTCAAGTTACTCGGGGAGGGCGAGCTATTTGACTTAGATGTACGTGGTCTTACCGGGTTAATTCCAGATGTACACGTTTAACGAGGTTTGAACCCTTTACCGAAAGCCAAGGAACTTATTACTAGCGTTGTATTTATGCAGGACGGTCGCAGTGAGTGGCTTTTGGACCTTTTGGTAGTTAGAATTTTCTCAAGTGGCAGATACATATTTAATATTCTGGGGCAGGTGGGATCGGATTTGAATAAATGGAAATGGAACAAAATGGAGTTAATGACCTTCACAGGCTCTGCAGAAGAAGTACATACCCCATGATGTCTTTCAACATTCACGCGAATCGAAAATAATTCACACTAGTAGTCAACACGTCATATTCCAACGTTAAACAGACAGGGATGGCTTGATGTATATCAGTATATCTGTATACGTATAGAGTCTTTCTTTATATCACAAAATATTGCGTCCCAAATTCCAAATATGAATTACACTTTAGAGTGAAGTGATCGCAGCGAAATGTGTGTCATGTCCACATGTATCACCGTTCGACTTTTTTAAAGCCTTTCTCGGCCATTAACAACCCATTAAATTCATAGGCCCGCATGTATTTTTACTCTCACAAAAAACTTAATATGATAGGTTATGTTAACCACAACTTAAAAGAATCTCAATCTTATTTTCAACTCCTCACTCATGAAAACGACCGGTCATTTATCGACCAACGTATCTTCAACTTTTACGTATAATAGAACTTTACCTATTCTTAACCCGTCATTCAAGATCTTGTTGATTTCAAACGAATAAATAATTTAGACAATTTTCTTCTCACGCTTATCATTTGATCCTAACTCTATATGTGATACGCATAAATACTTTATAATTTTCAGTCAACTGATGAATGCACGCAACGTTTTAACCAATGTTTTAAAACCCGTTTTTTTATTTGACCTGTTCGAGTCGCCGGTTCACCAGATTACCGGTTCAACCACCGGGTCGAACCGGTTCTATACTACATATGTATATTTTTCATAACATCTTTGATATGTATTTTTCTAAAGTATCTATTTTCTTATTTATGTGATTGAAATATTTAAGAACAAAAGTAAACAATAAGTTACATATAAAGGATTATTAGATCTGTCAGGCTACGTAAAAAAGTTTATCACTGTATAAGTTATACAACAACACTTGTAGCCAATTCTCTTAAATGAAATACGACAAAAGTAATACAGTAATGTACATAGTTACACATTTAACCAAATAGCAACATATCTGACGATCTCAGCACTTTCATAGTTTCATATACTTTTCGTCAAAACTTAACCATGTTATCACGATTTTAACTTTTCAATTTAACTATAACCTTCCAAATTATAACATGTTTGTCCATACAAATAGAACTTAACCTAACACAAATTTTGAGTTTAGCGAAAATGAAATGATCAAAGGGTTTCGTTAGTTTTAGAGGAAAGAAAATGTTTTTTTTTGTTTAAAGAAAAAAAAATGTCATAACCCGGCCGGGTTTATCAAACCGAGTCAGCCCGGGTCAATGAAAAACCGCCGGTTCAGTCCGGTTCTTAAATAGGCAAAAACCCGGTCTTCTAACCAGTTCTAGAGTCAACGGTTAAACCGGCCGGGTCGATCCAGGTTTTAAAACATTGGTTTTAACTAGGGGTGAAAAGGAGCCGAGCTGAGCCCGAGCCTGTCAGAGCTCGAGCTCGGCTCGTTTAAATTTTAAAAGGCTCGAGCTCGAGCTCGGCTCGTTTCCAGCCTTAAATTTTAAGCTCGAGCTCGGCTCATGGTAAGTTATATAGGCTCGGACTCGGCTCGAGCTCGACTCGTTTATAAGATTTGGCCATGAAAAGTTAAAGCTTGGCTCGGGCTCGAGCTCGAGCTCGGCTCGTAATATACCTTTATTGGGCTCGTTAATAAGCTCGAGTTCGGCTCATATATATGTTTAATACTTAAAATATCATAATGTCGTTTAGGCTCTTTTTAGGCTCATGAATTCAAACGAGCTTTACACGTATAGCTTTCGGGCTCAAGCTCGATTATAAGCAGTACAATTTAAACTCGAGCTCGTTTAAGTTTCGACTCGTTTGAAACTTTTTACCAATTCGATCGCGAAACTTTTCATGAAGCAATTACCATTTCATTTCCCTGGTTTTAACTACTAACTCCATTCTAATATAAATATTCATTCTACTATTTTTGTTTGTATCAAGATAAATGTTTATTTCTATATTAAAACTAGTCAAAACATTTTTAAGATAATATTGAAAAGTCCATTTGATCGGATAACAGTAGAATTTCTGTATTTTGCTAAAACTATGAATCTCTACAAAAATAGAATCTGTACGCAACTAATTAAAAAGAAAATGAGAATCTCATCTTGTTTGATTCGTTATACAAACCACTTACACTCATGTTTATTCTGAATTATAAACACAGTTAATTTTGAGAGCATACGAATATACGATCAACCTAATGAAAATATTCTCTTCTATTATAAAGAAACAGAGAGGGTTGTCCGCATATATATTGTGTTTTTAGATTAAAGAATATAAAAGAGTACCAGAAAATGTTCAGAATTTTTTCGGTATTAATATTTTAACAAAAAAAAAAGGACAATTTAGGACTATCATTGTACCATTATTGAAACCCTTATCTTAATTTTTCGTTAAAAACTCTTTCCATAATACGTTAAAGAAAGCTCTGACTTTAAGTTCTTCTAATTTTGTAGGCCTAAACGCATTATAAAAGAAGATGTATTAGTTTCAACGAATGTGCATCCCACACGTACATGCTGGAGTGTTATGAACTGATATATATATATATATATATATATATATATATATATATATATATATATATATATATATATATATATATATATATATATATATATATATATATATGATGACGCATCTGATCGTGCTCAAGGACCCCTTGCCTCACCGAATTTGCATTACGTAAGACCTAAGTCTTCTTCATAAGTCATTAGTGGCAGAAACCATTCATCATCAGACATATTACCAGCTGGGACTCACAACAAGGCCCATGCCCTTCTGAGTTTTCTTCTTCATGCACCAAGACAAAGGAGAACCTCGACTTGGTCTTCCTCTACGCTCCCACTATTTCCTTAGCTTCCCGCCAAGGTAGATAATGGACGAAGTCTCAATACACCACAAATCGCAGTACGCCATCATGATCTCCTAAACGTGCGCTAACACTTTCCAAGTTTATTTCTTCACCTATAAATAGGTCGGACGAAGCCATTTCAATGGTATGTTCACTCAACATGATTTCACATACCCATATTATTTACAACACATATCATATACTTACCTCATCGCCGGAGTGGTTCGCAGGCCCAACCTCTCAGAATCACTTAATGAACGGTTTATTATTTCTTATCGCAGATTGGCTACAAGTTTGGCGAAGCATATCACCTTCATACCATTCGATCACCATCCCAAGCCCGGTCGCATTTAATTATTGTACAATTAGCGGCGCCATCCGGGGACCCGCTACTATTGGTCTCGTTATTCCAAACTTACACCCATTCAATCACGCCACTAGTTTTACGGCATGAATCTGGCGAAGAGAGGATACACCCTCCCGTTTCTCGACCTTGACACCGATCCCACTAACGATCCCGATAACGCCACACGCCGCCGTCGGGGTCAAGGAAACTTCCTTTTTTTTCGAAAGCAGTTTTATAAACCCCAGGCAAAGAACCCAATCGCAGTAGTAGTAATTGTGGTAAGCCACCGTATTGATATCGCTTCAGTGTGAATAGGAATGCTAGTGTGAGTAACCACGCTTAAGGTCGAGGTCAAGAAGATTATTTTTTTTGTATTTTTATATTTTATGAAATTGAAAGGCAATCAATCTCGGATTGGATTCGGGGGTTGGTATTTCACCCATTACTCTACTATTATCTAATTATCTAAACTAATGTTCAGGGAGTCTATGTCTAATTAATGTGTGCTCAGATGATAGTTTAAAGATATGTTTACTTAGGTTTTACTACCCTTAATTATTTCCTATTGATAGTCGAGTTGTCACGCCCATATTCTTAATGCATCAAGTGTCTAAAGTTGTAGACAATGCTTCTCCCTAACTCTTTGAACTTACCAAAGGGTCTCGCCTACAAAACCCACTAGTGATAATAAACTTTACTCTAAGGCACTCTTTGGATGGTTTAGCTTACAACCACTCAGTAATCATATTCTAAGGTTCACAAAGATGAATCAAGATTATACACAACGAATGACCTATCGCATTACTAGATCATTAGTCAACTAAGATAAAAAACAACCAATCAATAATATTCAATAATTAAGTTTCATATTCCTAAGCAAACACACAAATAAATTAGCTTGACATGGAGAACATGCAAGCATACACACAAATAATCAAAGACATAATTGAATTGATGAAGTAAAGACTTATCTTGATGTAAATAGGTTTAGAACCCTAAAATATCGCATAAGATACCCTTGGTTCGGTTTTAGGTTTTACCCAAAAGACTCTCCTCCAAACCGAAAAAATTGGATTCTATATATAAGATTACATATGCGACGGCGCCACCTTTGTGTTTCGTGGACGCCGCTGTCGCCGCATTAGGGTTTCGCTTGACCACGCAACCTTGGCGACGGCGCCACCTTATGCCCGCGGACGCCTGCCCTCCGCCTTCGACACTGGCCTCGCCGCGACGGTCTACCCTTAAAGCCCGACACTGCCTCTTGAAAATACGTAGTTTTGTCCTCGACCGTCATTAAATCCCACGACTTCAAGTCAGAAGTTTAGCAGCGACGCTGGCCGCTTTCTATTTTCGCAGCCTTCTGGTGTCTCGATTGACTTTGGCCATTTTCTTCATATCACGCCTTTTCGGTCTAAATAAGTGCCATTCCAAAGATTTTGCCTTCAAGAGACCTAAAAAGTGAAAAGTGAAACTATATTAAGCAATAACGGATAAAAGTGATCAAATAAGTGGCTAAAACGACCCCTCAAAATGGTACCTTTAAAACCTTATCAAATATCCCTACACTTGGTATTTGCTCGTCTCGCTAAACAAATGTGCTTTTAGCCAATTAATTTATAAGTTGCATGCATGAAGCATTGATTCAAAACGTCCACAACACATATAAGCCCCAAGAAAGTCATAACAAGCACGGAATTACATACTAGCACCTCACATGGGTGTTTGATACTCACATCTCTCTCGGGTATATATGAAATATAACAAATAGAAATGGAAGATAAACACTCATTAACCCGTCCTAGTATATAGATTACCATAGGCTTCGAGAATAGATCAAACCTCCATCGCATGGTGAAGCACCCAGGAAAGACTATCAAAGAGGTCTTTAAAGGGTTGTAACGTTAGGCTATTTTTATAGGAAACAAAGGGTTTGTGATAGGCTATTTAGTGGTGGAAAGTCAAAATCTTCATGTTAAATGCATACTAAGAATGCAGCTATAGGCCAAGACTCGAATTTCTAAAACCTCTAGGTAACGGAAATAAACAATCATAAATTTAAAGATAGATGTAGGATGGTATGCTTTTTGATGTTTTTTTTTAAACACTCTATTTTTTTTTCTTTTTCTCTTCTATTTTTTTTTTGATTTTTTTTTGATTTTTTTTCATACACTTTTACTCTACCATCCTCTACGATAACATCAAAATAATAGTGATTTATAAAGACATCCCTACACTTGAGTTTTTATTACTCTAACACTAATATGACCCGAATTGAAAAGATCAAAACACTTGGGGTACATTATTATGCAAACTAAGTGAATTTGAATTTAACGCTCTCTTCCCGCTATTTCATAAACTTTAACTTTTCCCATGAATCCTAATAGTCCCAAAATCAGATACAAAGGATATGACTCGACTTAGCAACTCATGCAAGCAACCGATAATTGAACTAATGGTTTAGGTGATAATAATAACGCAACTAAAAGAGAGTGCATAAGTAGGTAGGCTAAGGCGACTGGGTGTATATTTCGTGTAAACACGCTTTCATTGATATTCCTGAAAACCGAAACATCACGAGAACTTCGAAAAGGATATGCCTCGAGGGTTAATTCAGGGTATCACGTACTAAAGACGAGTACAACGCAAGTGGTGTGGGGAATTACTCAACCGATGTGGAAGAAGTAATTATATTACTTGTATCAAACAAGTGGTTATCCTAATGCCTCTTATCATTTAGTTATTCCTAACTACACAAGTGTAGCCTCACCACATCTCTGAATGCATCACAAAACAAGTTCTAGAATCTAATATACTACCTGTTCACACTCTAAGCATTAAAGATGAATGCTTGAATTCCTACTAATCTAAGGGCGATCCTCACATTTTGGGTGGAATTTGGTGGTAAAGGGTTTTTTTTTTTTTTTTTTTTTTTTTTTTTTTTGCGCTAGTCATGCAACTTCCCACCCGCGAGACGCTTTTGTTAAGACTAATGGCCCACTCCTATATGTCATGAAAAAATTTAAATTTGTGCCAAAATTACCCTAACCGACATTTTCTCATGGTTTATTACACAAATGCACTTGGACAAAGCAAATAATCATGATAAGCATAGTTTCAAAGTTCTCTGCTTTATTTTCCTCCTTACACTTTAAACCGAATATCGTCCCCAATGTTCCCCGGAAGTATCAAAGTTATGATAATGGAAGGTAATTAAAACGAAGAAACTAATACCCTCGATTAGCTCGGTTGGATCCGGTAAAGTGGTGGTTAAACTTCTTCCAAGAAGAATTATTGTGTGAAAAGCTCCTTCCAATCTTATGTAACTTCTTCGACAAACTAAACCTCGCGACACTTGAAGAAAACAAACGAAACCTTCGCGAAAATCGCTGTAATAATATATATAAGACTGACGAAACTAGGATATAATGTCATGGAATGGATGTTTACTGCAATTTCTAAGAAAATTAAGACCAAAATTCCAAAAATTTATAAGAGCTCAAAAACGACGAAAAGTAATCTGATGTTTTTATTTCCTTCTCGACGCCACGTTGTAATCTCGACGCCAAAGTTATCCCGACAAAACTGTCTCACATTTTCGAAAAAAATTCGAAAATTTACATCTTTAGAATCGAAAAATTTCGCAAAACATCCATTATGACTCGATACAAGCATTTGACTCGAACAAACAACATATATATCTTTAGTTAATTGTTATTCTCATGTTTACGCTTCTCTGAAAACGTGTAATCCTCCCTACACTTATCCCTTATGTAAAATACCTTTATATGCAATTAGACGAGGTTAAAAACAAAATAAAGCATTTTTACAAATTTAAACACGAGGATAAACAATTAATAAAAGACATATGACACTAACAAGCAAACAATTAAGCTACGGGCTGCTCCCACGAAGCGCTTTTCTTTATTTAAGAGTCTTGTAGCTAGACTCGAGTCGCACTCCCACGCTGTCTCGCTTTTGCATCCTTAATGAGAATTCCATCATGTTGACAAAATTTTCATCGACCCACCCAGGCCTTGTGGTCAAGCAACCTTATAATAATGCCTCCTTCTTTTCCCACATGAATTTATAACCTTTTCAACATCTTCCTTGCTTTTGTCCTCAAAAGCTTTGATGTTGTCTCGACCATAAATGGACA
>CM040245.1:103200866-103269863 GCA_022545495.1 Chrysanthemum lavandulifolium
ATAGGATTGAGAATAGATCAAACCT
Source organism: Chrysanthemum lavandulifolium (assembly GCA_022545495.1). Taxonomy (NCBI): domain Eukaryota; kingdom Viridiplantae; phylum Streptophyta; class Magnoliopsida; order Asterales; family Asteraceae; genus Chrysanthemum; species Chrysanthemum lavandulifolium. The sequence continues at coordinate 103,200,892 of CM040245.1, forward strand.
CCGTCGCTTTGGCGTAAGCACCTAGGAAAGACTATCAAAGAGGTCTTTAAAGGGTTGTAATGTTAGGCTTACTTGTAGGAAACAAAGGGTTTGGTGGGATAGGCTATATAGTGGTGGTAAGTCAAAAATCTCTATGTTAAATGCATACGAAGAATGGCGTTGCTAAGCCAAGACTCGACACTCTAAACTCTAGCTAACTGAAATAAACAAACATAAAATTAAAGGATAGATGTAGGATGGTAGCCGTATGGTTTTTTTTTTTCATACACTTTTACTCTACCATCCTCTACGGTAACAACAAAATGATAGGGATTTATAGGCACATCCCTACACTTGAGTTTTTATTACTCTAACACTAATTTGACCCGAATTGAAAATATCAAAACACTTGGGATACATTATTACACAAACAAAGGGAATTTGAATTTAACGTTCCCTTCCCGTCCTTTCATAAACTTTAACTTTTCCCATGAATCCCAATCGTCCCAAAACTGTATACAAAGGATATGACTCGACTTAGCAACTCATGCAAGCAACTAGATAATTGAACTAAGGGTTTAAGGTGGTAACAATAATGCACTAAAAGTGAGTGCATACAAGGTAGGCTAAGGCGATTTGGGTGTACATTTGGGGGTGGGGTGTAAACAATGCTCTTCATTGATATTCCGGAAAAACCGAAAACATCACGAGAACCTCGAAAAGGATAGGCTCGAGGGGTTAACTAGGGTATCGTGTACTAAAGATGAGTACAACGCAAAGGGTGTGTGGGGAATTACTCAACCGATGTGAAAGAAGTAATTATATTACGGCGTATCAAACAAGGGTTATCCTAATGCCTCTTATCATTTAGTTATTCCTAACTACACAAGTGTAGTCTTACTTGCGATCTCGGAATGCATCACAAAACAAGTTCTAGAATCTAATATACTACGGTTTACACTCTAAGCATTAAAGATGAATGCTTTAATTCCTACTAATCTAAAGCGATCCTCACATTTTGGGTGGAATTTAGGTGGTAAAGGGTTTTTGTGCTAGTCATATAACTTCCTATTCGTGAGACGCTTTTGTTAAAACTAATGGCCCACTCCTATATGTCATAAAAAATTTTAAATTTGGTGCCAAAATTACCCTAACCGACATTTTATCATGGTTTATTACACAAATACCATTGGACAAAGCAAATAATCAAGGATAAGCATAGTTTCAAAGTTCCCGTTTTATTTTCCCTCCCTACACTTAAACTGAACATTGTCCCTAATGTTCCCCGAAAGTATCAAAGTCATGATAACGGAAGGTAATAAAAGACGAAAGAAACTAATACTCCCCTGATTAGCTCGGTAGGATCCGTGTAAAGTGGTAGTTACATCTTTCTTCAAGAAGAATGTTATGCGTGAAAAGCTCCATCCAATCTTTTGTACCTTCTTCTTGACAAATTAAACCTGCACACTTGAAGAAAACAAACAACCCAACGCATCAAACCGAACAAAGAAAAATCACAACAAGATGTAATTCCAGACTTAAATACGATATAATGCTTGTGGAATGGATGTTTGCAGAATTTCCGAAAAATTAAGACCTGGAAAATTCCAAAAATTTATAAGTAGCATAGAAAACAAGAAAAAGTTAGAAGTTGTTTCTGCTCCTCCGACCGTCAGTTGCGATCCGACGACAGTCAGTTATCATGACGTAAACCTGGTCCGCGATTTTACGGAAAAATTCGGAAAATTTTATCTTTAAAACTGGAAAAATTTCACCGCAAAACATCCATTATGACTCGATACAAGCATTTGACTCTAACAAACACACATATATCTTTTCAAGAATTGTAATTCTCATGTTCACGCTTTTTTAAAACGTGTGTAATCCTCCCTACACTTATCCCTTTTGTAAAATACCTTTATATGTAATTAAGACGAGGTTAAAGACAAAATAAAGCATTTTCACAAATTCAAACATGAGAACAAACAATAAATGAAAAGATATATGATACACAAACAAGCAAACAATTAAGCATGGGTTGCCTCCCACGAAGCGCTTTTCTTTATTTATGTTGTAGCTAGGCTCGAAGTTGTGCCCCTACGTGACTTCATTGTCGTCCTTCTTTTCTTCCACTAAGCCTTCATCATAAGGTTGTAGACGTTGTATGCTCACCGTGAATTCTCTTCCGACATCGTCTATTATGATAACGGTTTTATTTTTTAGATTAGTTTCTTTCACCGTATAAGGTCCAAACCATCTTGGCTTATTCCTTCCCCATAATGCTTTTATTCTTGATTTATACAAAAGCACCTTTTCTCCATTCAACAATTCCTTAGGGTTCTTTTGAGTTTGTGGTATTGTGGTATAGTTATTTCCTAACTTTTATCACGCTTTCACAATGTCGCATTTAACCTCGAACCATGAATTCTCTAAGCTCTTTTTCCCATTCACCATTTTCTTCTTAACCGCATTATTGGACACTTGTAATTCTTATCTTTTACCTTATCCATAATCTTTAGAGGATATCTCGAACAATAGGTATCCTAACTTGTCCTTTCCACTTTTGAGTATCATAATCCTTCACCGCATTTGATGGTTGCCTTGGCGGTGGTCGGAAAGGTGTTCCTTTATGCTGTGGCGCCGCCGTGTCGCCGTCATTAGGGTTTCGCCTTGGCCACGTTAGACTTGCGGACGGCGTCACCTTATGCTTGTGGACGCCGTCTCTCTTGACTTTCGATGCCGTCTCGGATTACATCTAGGCCGTCTCGAGTTAGCGACGACCTACTCTTTTATAACTTGACGTCGTCACTTGAAAATGGGAGTTTTTTTGCCCGCCACAAAGATCCTCCACGGGCGCCACACTTAACACCGACGCCGTCACCTTATGTTTTCAGCAGCTTTTGAGTGTCTCGATTCGACTTTGGCCATTTTCTTCGTATAATCGCGCTTTTCGTCCAAATAAGTGCCATTCCAGCATTTTGCCTTCAAGAGACCTAAAAGTGAAAAGGAACGATGTTAAGCAATAACGGATACAAAAGTGATCAAATAAGGGCTTAAACGACCCCTCAAAAAGGTACCTTTTAAAACCTTATCAGCTCCCATCACATTACAAGAACATCTAGGTTCTTTTCCACCACCACTTACAAATATTCCGGATGTTGATCCATATTTTCCTATTTTTCCACCACATCTTCCGCATAACTCAAATCAAAACAACCCGAAAAACTTCCGCACTCATCACCCACATCACCTACATTGTGAACATTGTCAATCCACTAGGAAAATCGCAATAGAAGTTAGGGAAGAAATGCGATTCATACTCAACCTCATACTTGATCGCATCAATACCATCAATCATCAAAACCTCCATCCATAAACCTTATGCAAGCATGGACGGAATCATTAATACTATTTTCTATTATTTTTTTGTACTTTTTCATTTGAGTCATTTTCAAGAACAAGTCTTGTTCTTATTTTTACATGCTTGTATGTGGCATAAATACCACTACAATTTGTTGTTTTATTACAAGGCCTTGTTTACATACCTTGGCTCCCAATCTTGATTCTCGACAATCACAAGATTATTTAAGCATGTTACTAACCTTTCTTTTGTAGGATTTCTATTTTCTTCACTTGACGCCCCAAACAAGGGGAGCTACCGTCGAGGGGAGTTAGTGATACGTGGACTATTTTTTCCACACCTTTATGTTTATTTCTTCCAAGGGTTAACTTTTGTTTCGACAAAAGGGGAGAAGAAGTAAAACTTAGGGCTTCAGGCTTTCAAAATTTACATCTATTCTTAAGTTTTACTCATCATAACATTATGTTTTGTCATCAACAAAAGGGAGATTGTTAATACAAATAAACCGTAAAACCGTTTATTAATATTTTGCGATCTCTTTGTGTTTTGTTGATAACAAATATAATGTTATCTTAAGTATAATTATAAATGATACATTTTAGTTTTGTAAAGCATTTACATATAGTCATTTAAATACAAAAATGTAGTAATTAAGCATTTGTTGTAATAGTTTATTAGGATGGGTAAAAATCATAACCCATGGACCATAACCCATGGATCTTAACCCATACCCAAAGAGACTTGATACAATGTATACTTAGATACATTGAATCTAAAGATAACCCATGGACCAACCCATGACCCATAACCAAAAACCCATGGGCAAAGAGGAGCGTTCAACTGATCCCTAGGATTACACTAGACGGATCCTCTTGTGGAAGGATCCGGTGAACAGATGAAGGAATTTGCCTATAAATAGAGAGAGCCATTTCTTCATTCTAACTCACCCTCTTCTTACTAAATCTCTCAAACACTCTCATTCTCTTCTAACATATAGATCACTTGATCTAGAGAGTTGTTCTTCTTTCTTTCTATTGTGATCCTCATATAGGTCCTTCTCTAAAGCGAGATCACGAGCATTCTACAAGTCATCCAAGCAAGGGTCCTTGATTGATTTGTCACTCCACAAGATTTACTGTAGCGAAGATCTTGTATTTGATATTTCACATATTTGTTGTGTAATAGTCGTGTTGGTTTGGTCCACCGTGTTACGGACTGGTATCTAGCTTTGTACCGGAAAAAGTGTAAACAACGTTGTGAAGGCTTCTCCGCCAAGTGAAGGAGTTTGTTGACATAGTGCTTGAACTCTCGAGTAGGTGACTGGGAGTGGAGTAGGCAAGGAAGGTGTCCTTGTAGCGAACCACTATACATCGGTTGTGTCTTTTCTTTCCTTCGCTTTACTTTATTTACTTACTTTATCATTAGATCTATACTTTCTCCACATCCACAAGATCTCACATATCAACGAATCGAAAGTTTTGAAACTAACGTAAAATCGGCAAAACTATTCAACCCCCATCTAGTTTTCCACGGGGTTTTTGGGTAGGCTTTCAAAACAAGTTTGAGGATGACCAATGAGTGAGCGACTTAGTTATATTAGACATAATTGTGGGAAATTGGATCGGGACGTCGCTACATAGTACATCGAGGTTAAATTGGGTATGTTGCCATTGTTGTACTCGCTAGTCAAATTGCTCAATTTAGCTATGTGACGAAATAGACTATCATATTAGTCTAACTAGGTTTTTCTCGAAAGCTCTTTCCTCTTAAAATGACTTCAATTTAGTTTTTATGTACAAAGTAGTAGTTATCCATATTTTATTTTGCAATGACTTCAATTTAGTTGTTATATAGTCACTATCTACATTTTTTCAAGTACTATGTATCTAAGTTTGCCTCAAAGAGGTGCATTACACATTTACACCACCCGAAATTGGTGGGTGAGTATATTTATGAAACCTAACTACGGACCAATAATACAAGACCCTAGTACTATTACTCCTATACCACTATCACATGCCAGACCAACATAAAAACGTACATTGGGCAAACATTATTATCCACCATTTTTCATTCTGAAAAGTAAAAAAAGAGTACACACACAAAATGGGAGCATTTGTAGGTGATTATGAACCAGAATTGAAGGAATTAAGGGAGACTTTTAATAGTGGGAAAACAAGAGAAATATCATGGAGGAAGGCACAACTACAAGGGATACTCTCTATCCTTAAAGATAGAGAGAGTGATATCTGCAAGGCTCTTAATCAAGATTTGGGTAAACATCATGTTGAAGCTTATAGAGATGAGGTAATCATATATGTAAATTTTTTTTTACACATTAATGTAATTTGTGTACTTACTGAAAAAATGCAATTGTATAGCAAAAGAAAATTCGTAGATTACTAAATGGTATAAAAATTTACCCGTAGAACACGAAGATTTGAAGGTTAAAGGTGTAGTGTCATTAGAAATGAGTATATGTTAAATTTGTCATATAAAGAAGGGAATTAGAGGTGTAACCTTGATCTATTCTAGATTACAAAGGTGGCAACGATACAGTAAGTTATTATTATTTTTTTATAGGAAAAAATAAACAATCTCACAGTATATACATGACATGATGAAGAAACTTGTGACATTCGCTAACCGAATAACAAACATTGTCATGGAGAACATGTTGAGCTTTAAAAGCTTAAATCACTGTTTCTTTCAGAGCAGTTGTTTACGGCAAATTTTAGCAAACGTGTTTTCGTAATAATAAGAAAACTGAACTCAGAATTACCTAGAAACAAATAAATGTATGTGTATAAGTTATTATATACAGTAATATTTGTTTTACAGATTGGAACTGTGACCAAGTCTGTAAATCATGCATTAAGGAATTTAAAAAAATGGACATCTAGCAAAAAGGTAAATTTCTATCATTTTGCTTCATTCTGAATTCTGACATATATTTGTGAGCATGTTTTGAAGGAGAATCAAAATTGTAAATTTGTTTACAGGCTAAAATGGCACTAGCTTCATTCCCCAGCAATGCAAAGTTGGTTCATGAGCCTCTTGGTGTTGTTCTCATCATATCATCTTGGAATTTCCCATTTGGTATGATTAACTTTATCGCTTTTACATTAGTAGCTCCTTTAGATCAGTATAAATGTGTAACGCGTAAATTACAAAATTTCGGCTGAACCATTTAATCATGCTAATTAATATGTACCTAATTTTAAATCTTTGTCCCCTTATCACTGATACATTTTTAATGAATGACTTTTGTCATCCTTTTCTCTACTTGAACTTGTATGCCTGTTTTTCTTACCTATACGTTTGATTTGGAATATATATACAGAATTTCGCCCGTTAATCAAATGCTTAGTGTTCTTTTCTGAGAACAAGGCTGAAATCCAATAACGCCAACCGACCTATGCAAGTCCTCCACATACCTATCTTGTGAAAGATAAATCAAGCTCACCCAGCAGCCCAACTATCGATAACAATTAATGTTTAAAGATAAATATTATTTTGTAGTAAGCCAAATATGGAAATCAGGAAATGTTGACCATGTATTAATACCCACTTGGCCACTAATGTATAATAAGTAGGATGCTCATACAAGTAATAGTGAAAGGTCTTTAAAGTGATCACAACAACAACATACCCAATGATGCCGAGGCGGGGTATGGGGAAGGTAGAATGTAGACAAATTCTACCCCTACCCCAGAATAAACCCAAAATTAAGGAGACTACTTTAGGAAGACCTCCAGCAAGTGTAAGTGTGCGGGTGAGAGTGAGAGTGCTTAGATATGTGTGCATGTGTGAAAGTGAGCAATAACAAGGTCATCAAAGTGACAAACAATTATAATTGTAATTTAAGGAATATATATAATTTTTTTGGATATTTTCACATAAACTTTTAATAACGGTTAAAATGTTGTATCTTTTCAACATCATAGGTCTCAATTTCTTATTTGGATGTAGCATTTCTAAAAATGTTGTATCTTTTCAACATCATAGGTCTCATTTCTTATATTTAATGAGCAAATCTCATTTATTCAAGTCACTTACTACAGGGTTATCATTTGAACCAATTATCGGAGCAATATCAGCAGGCAACACAATAATCCTAAAGCCTTCAGAGCTAGCTCCAACATGTTCTTTGGTTCTTGCTAAAACCATTCGTGATTACCTTGATAACACTGCTATAAAGGTTGTCGAAGGTGGACCTTATGTTGGTGATAGGCTTCTTCAACATAAATTTGACAAAATTTTCTACACAGGTGCAATACATAGTTTCTTAACCTTATACGGAGTATGTATATATGTTGCTTAACTATTTATATATCCTATAAGTCACATATAATTTTGAATCCGTCCGCACACATATATCTTGTGCTGCATGTGTATTGTATAGGGGGACCAAGAGTGGGTCAAATTGTTATGACAGCAGCTGCAAAAATCTAACTCCTGTGACTCTAGAGTTGGGTGGAAAATGCCCTGCTGTGGTTGATTCAATCTCTGGTTCTTGGGAGAAAAAGGTTCAACTTAGTTTCTTATTTTGTAAAATATCAGATTTAGTTATTTTGAAGTATGTTGAGCAAACTTACAGATTTATTGTATTTTTACAATAGATTGCAGTGAAAAGAATTATCTGGGGTAAATTTGGAGCATGTGGCGGACAAGCTTGTATTGCAATTGATTATATTCTCACTCAGAAGAAATTTGCACCTATATTGGTGAGAAAACAACTATACTACTTTAAAACTTTGTATTCATTTTTATTTATGACAATAATAATTACCCGGGATCACTTTGAATGTCTTTAAGGTGGAACTATTGACGAAATACATCAGGAAAACATTTGGAGATAATCCAATGCAAACTAATAGCATTGCTAAGATAATAAACAAGAAACAATTTTTGAGAGTGAAAGAGCTTCTAGATGAACCTAGTGTCAAATCTTCAATTGTTTATGGTGGTTCTTCAAATGAGGAAAATCTGTAAGTAATATAGAGTGCCTTTTTATTGATTTTTTTAGCCTATACTCAAGAATTAATTATTTTTGAATCGCTGTAGATTCATTGAGCCAACGATATTGCTTGATCCCCCACTTGATGCTGCGATCATGACAGAAGAAATCTTTGGACCATTGCTTCCAATTATCACGGTAAGAGGACCACTCTTCTCTTTATCCACTATACATTGTGTACGTCTGTACGATATCAATAGTTATAAGGTATTAAACTAATATGTTTTATGCTCGGAGTAAAACTACATACTAAAACTTATAGATGATTCTTGACCATGTGAGTTTTGGACGCAGTTAGAGAATATTGAAGATAGCATTGAGTTTATAAGGGCAAGGCCGAAACCACTTGCTATATATGGCTTCACAAATAATGAAAAACTTCAAAAAAAGATGATTTGTGAAACCTCATCAGGAAGTATTACATTCAACGATGCCATCATTCAGGTAATTCTGCAATAACTTGTATACTAATTGTTCGTTTTACACAATAAATCATCAAAGATGCATAGCCGGTACTCATTCTAAGGATAACAAAGCTTATGTTCCTTTTTTTCGCTGAACATAATGCAGTATGTAGCTGATACATTACCATTTGGAGGAGTTGGTGGAAGTGGGTTTGGAAGGTACCATGGAAAATTTTCGTTCGAAGATTTTAGTCACCAGAAGGCGGTGATGTTTAGGGGATATCTTATTGATTTCGGATTCAGATATCCTCCATGGAATAACAAGAAGTTACAGCTTCTTAAATCTGGTTTACGATACGATTACATTACACTTGTCTTCATCAAGTTAGGCTTGAAAAGTAAAGCTTGATTAACTTTTAAGGTTCAAAATATGTCTTTTATACATAAAATATTCTCAAAATAATACTAGTTTTATTTATATATATGTAACTAAAATAGCATCACCTTCTAAGTTATATAAGTTGTATATTGTGCAAATGGGCCATTGGCCTAGCAGTATCCCTAATATTTGTTTGTTATATTTGTGTATGTGAAATAAAAACCATGTAATTTGCTTGTTGTTATTTCCTTGCATTAGTCTTAGAATTTGTGAAGCATGTTATTTGTTATGCATGAGATATTTCTTCTAACAAACCACTATTTTGGGAAGCATGAACTAAAGTTAGGGGTTGTGAGCCTTCTAAAGGTTAATAATCAGCAATATTTCAAGATGGTAGATTCAAGTTGTTTTAATTCATGAGGTAGAAAGGTAGTAATACAAGTATACAACTGATGACGTATAGTCCGTATTCGGGTCACGAACTCGACCAATTACCGCTACTAGCGAGCCCAGCGCGACTGGGCTGGTCTGATAATAGTTTGGGCTCACGAAGGCCCAAACTCAAAGTTATTTATGGCCTTGATATTGGATATCTCTTATTTATGGGATATGCATTAGCCAACCGACTTAAGCGGGATACTGCCGAGAAGGTTGGGAACACGAAACCAACAAGGATTTCGTGTATATATAAAGGGCATCTCGCCATCATTAAAGGTACGATCCAAAACCCTAACTCTCCATTAACCCTAAAACCGATTACTCACTCTCATGGGAGGATAATCGGAGACAATCTCATGATAAGCCTAACGGTGTTTTTCGCATTTGCTTAGTACGCAGGTCTCAAGCATCAAGATTCAATTAGTGAGAACCGAGTCCAAACAAGCGAACGCCCAACTTTTGTATCAACAAGTGGCGCCATCCGGGACCCGAACTAAGAACTAAGAACTAGAATGACAAAGCAAGGAAATCAAAACCAACGATCGCATGGTGACATACACGGGAAGAAGCGAGAAAGTGGGTCGGGCTTAAACAAGCCTGGGACAACCAAAGGCTACTAGAAACCAAGGATCAGCTCAGATCGGGTCTTCCGACGGTGGAACCACGCCCGGGACAACCTGTGCCACCACAACCACCACTCGTGCGAGAAGGTCCATCGCGACTCCTTTTACCACTCCACCCAATCGGTGCTGAGACGGACCTCACAAAAGCACCAGACGCGACCTTTTGGCCAAACAAGGGTCTAGTAGAAAGCAGACACCTCGCTTCTGTAAGGGTTCTTACCGAACTAGCGCCAGTGATTTCGTGTCTCAAAACTACGAAACCTTGTCTACTCTCATGCAAGAGGAAGCAAAAAGAGGTCGCTCTGAGTTTGTATGCCCGACTCGATTTCGGCCCGAGTATGAGATATCTCCACCGCGCCATCGAAGGAAAAGCGCGGGCGGATAGCCACCCCCGTGATTTACCGTGATTGGGAGGAGAGTCGAGAATGATGAAGCAAATGGACATGCAATAACTGGGAACACGAAGAGGATGGACGCTATCAATGTCCACGCCAGCTTGGTAGTCGCAGGTCCATGACAGAATCGGACGACGGTACTTCCAAGCGAAAGCCAGTGAAAGCCCTGGTCGCGAACTCGAGGGACAATCGGCGAAACGCCGAAAGAGGGAAAGCTCGTCCTCCGTAACTCCTCGGACAACGAGGACAACAAACCGCACCGGAAGTCCAGAGGAAATATCGCGACTGTGAGGAGGACATGTCCTTCCGTGGCGCCGCCTAAAAGGTAGATGCGTTCGCCGACGATCGGCGATTTCTCATAAAATAAAAGGAGGTGCATGCCCGCCAATGTGAAAACCTATGTTGGAACAGTGATCCGGACGATCACCTAAAAATTTCGAATCACCGCTACCATCGAGAACCGCCACAACCTGTGTGGTGCCACATGTTCAATTCCACACTAGTGGAAACGCACGGCGGGTTCAAGAAGCTTCCACGCAGAAGCATTGATGGCTTTGAAGAGTCATGCGGGCGTTCACTCGAACTCACTCAAAGGAAAAAGGCGCTAAAAAGCCCGTCGAACTTGCTAGGGTAAAACAATCTGGGGAATCTACGAGCGCTTATGTGAATCGCTACAAAGATGAGTGCATACACGTTAAAGCATGCCCGAAATACTAAAAATCTCGGGGTTCATGAATGGGATCAATAACCTAGAACTCATCAAAAGGTCGAATGACGAGTCCCCAAACCTTTGATGAACTTATAGGCGCACGAGGTCCTTTATCCAAGGAGAAGCCGCAATGACAAGAAGAAAGGTTACTCAAACTATAGGTCACAAGAGCAACCCTGAGACAATCCACCCACTGCAGTAACAACCGTAACAAGAACTACCGCGGCCAGGGGAGCAGACGGGATAATGACAGATATACCCCGCTAACCAAGACTCCAAAGGAGATATTCGCGATGGAAGGCACAAATTTTCCAAGACCCCCACCAATACGCACCCTAGAGGATCGACGCGTGGGTAGTGGATACTGCGATTATCATGGACAGAAGGGCCACACCACCAATGAATGTGTCCAATTGCGCCAGCTAATTGATAAATTAGTAAAAGAAGGCAGATTGGACCATTTGGTTAAAAACATCAAGGAAGGGAAAGATAAGCAAAAGACTGGGAACAAGAAAGAAACACCTAAGGATAAGGTCGATACCATATACATGATACAATCATGGCGGCGGATGACCAAGCGGTAAGATCGACCGAAGTTTTCCCATGGAAGCGAATATCTTTCCCCACCTCGTCGCGAACAACGCAGTGGTGGAACCGCCACCATTGAAATCAATGGGGTCACGATATCCACCGCATGTATGTTGATGGGGGCGCCATGGATATAATGTATGAACATTGTTTCAAGCGATCGCGACCGAGATATGCACCAACTCACCCCCACGACGTCATTGACTGGTTTCACAAGCGAAAAAATATGGCCCATGGGGCAAATACGCCTGCTAGTCAATGTGGGTAATAAGGAGCACTCGACGACAGCATGGATGACCTTTATGGTCATCAAATCCCCTTCGCCATACAATGGCATTATTGGAAGGCCAGGGATATCCGCTATATGCGCAATACCGTCTACAGTACACGGAATGCTTAAGTTTCCAGTGGAGGGAGGCATTGTTACTCTCTACAGTACCACCATACCACCAGGAGAATGTAACACGATTACATGTGAGACGGCGCCCATTCCAGAACAACGCGCAACCAAAGTGCCAAACCTAAAGGTTGCAATTTATCCCGATTACCAGAGCAAGAAGTATCGATCGGGGATCGCTATCTCGATAACGGCGAGGTACCGTGTGCGCACTCTTGCAAAAGAACACGATATCTTTGTGTGGGAACCAGCACATGACCGATGTACCACGCCGATTACGAACACCGGTTGAAAATCCGACAAGGATACTCCCGATGACGGCGAAGCGCGGCCGGGCTCCGCACCACGCAAAAGCAATTGGAAGAAGTACATAAACTTGTGAATGCGGTATCATGCGAGAGGTCTATTACCACGATCGGGCTTTCCAACCCGGTGATGGTCAAGAAGAGTGATGGTAGTTGGAGGATGTGCGTGGACTTCACGGATCTCAATAAGGCATGCCCACAAGATCGCTACCCGCTACCGAAATAGACTGGAAAGTGGAATCTTTATGTGGATACCCACTTAAATGCTTCCTAGACGCATACAAATGATACCACCAAATCCAGATGGCTAAAGAAGATGAAGAAAAACGGCCTTCCACACAAGCCAAGGTGTCTTTTGTTATACTAAGATGCCCTTTGGCTTAAAGAACACAGGCGCCACCTACCAGCGATTGGTGGACAACGCATTCGAAAAGCAGGTGGGCCGCAACCTAGAAGTTTATGTTGATGACCTTGTCATAAAAAGCCATACGGAGGATGAGTTGGTGCGCGACATGGAGGAAACATTTAAAACACTGAAAAAGATTAACATGAAGCTAAATCCTAAGAAATGCACTTTTGGCGCTACATAAGGCATGTTCCTTGGATATTTGATAGAGCCAGATGGTATCAAACCGTGTCCAGAAAAAACTAAGGCTGTCATCCAACTTCCTTCACCGCGCATATGAAGGAAGTCCAATCTCTCAATGGAAAAGCGGCCGGTCTAAGCAGATTCTTGTCCAAATCAACAGACAAGTCACTCCTCTCTTCAAAACACTCGAAGTGTATAAAAAGGGAGATTTTATTTGGACTACGGAGGCGAAGAAGCCTTTATACGACTTAAACAACACCTAGCGAAGACTCCCCACGCTAGTCGCACCCGACTGGGGAAGAATTAATTATGTACTTATCTCATGACTCATGGGCGTCAATCGATGATACTCGACGGATAGGAATTCGGTCCAACACACGTGTATTTTGTAAGCAAAGCGCTCAAAAAGCGAGATTAACTATAACGCAATGGAGAAGTTGGTCTTAGCATTGGTATTCGCCGCTAAAAGGCGCAGTACTTCCAAGCGCATCCAATAGCGGTGATCACGATCAACCTATCAAGCAAATCATCTCCAAACCGACGATCGGGCGACTACGTAGTGGAGTGTGTTGCTAGGTGAGCATAACATCTCTGCTGCAGACCACATACCGCGGTTAAAGCGGCGATACTAGCATACTTCATCATCGAAAAACTAGACATCGATGACACACCTTCACCAAGCAGGAGGAACTACAAGATCCATGGATCTTGTTCACGGATGGATCTTCATGCGTGGGCGGGTCGAGCGAGCCTCATCCTCACCGGTCCGGAAGGAATGGAATTCACTTACGATCGCGCTTTGAATTCTGACAACAAACAACGAGGCGAGTACGAAGCCACGATTGTCGGATTACGCATTGCATCTCGAATGGGTATCGCAACCTAGAAGAAAAGTGGATTCCGTTTGGTAGCCAACCATGTGTTGGGTGAGTACGTGGCAAAGAGGAAAACATGATCCAATACCTCGACAAGACCAAATCCCTAATCCAGGGCTTTGACAGATTCACCATCAAACAAGTTCCTAGAGGGGAAAACAGGAAGGCAGATGCACTAAGCAAGATTGCATCCACAAGCTTTGAGCACCTGTCAAATCAGGTATTGGTGGAAACTCTAAAAAGCAAGTCCATCTCGGAGATGGAGATATCCACGGTGATAGAGGAACAAGGTCCTACATGGATGACCCCAATCATCGAAGTTTTAAGCAAGGTCGTATTGCCCAGAATGTATGAAGCCCGACGAGTACGGCGACATCACGAGAGGTTTGAACTTGAAATGGTGTACTATATCGGCGCTCATTTCTACAACCATGGCTTCGATGTGCAGGACCCCTTCAAGCGATTACGTACCGGAGATCCACGCTGGTTCATGTAGCATGCACTCGGGACCACGGTCCGTTGTGGCGCCGCGCTTACGGTCGTGATACTACCGCCTACAATGCACCGGGATGCACGGATTTAATAAGAAAGTGTGGCGACTGCCAAGTTCACAGACCCGTTCCACGCCAACCACAACAGGAATTAACACCTATCATGTCGCCATGGCCATTCTATAAATGGGGTATCGACATTGTAGGTCCCTTCCCTGTTGCAGCAGGAGGATTGAAGTTCCTAATAGTAGCCATAGACTATTTTACCAAGTGGATTGAAGCAAAGGCGGTTGTAACAATCACATGAAATCAGGTAAAACGGTTTGTTTGGGACAATATTGTATGCCGCTTCGCCACACGGGAAATCATCTCGCATAACGGAAAACAATGCTGACAACCCTTTCAAGGAATGGTGCGAAAGTTAAATATTACACAACACTTGCGCCGTTAAACACCCACAAACCAATGACTTAGTCGAGCGTGCAAATCAAGTCCGGGCGAAGGAATCAAGGCGCGTCTAGACAAGCACAAAGGGAGGTGGGTGGAGGAACTATCGATGTTTTGTGGGCGCACCGCACTTCCGATCAAACTTAGCACGGAGATACTCCCTTTCTCTTGTCTATGGGACGAAGCCGTCATACCGGCCGAGATTGGGATGCCAACTATCCGCCTTCTTCCGAAGTCAATGTGGCAACCAATGACGACGAACCACGTATTGACTTAGACCGTTAGAAGAAAGCGGCTGCAATTTATTTGTGAGCGCAGAGCTAAGTCAAAATGAAAGGATACTACGACGCTAAAGTGAAGCGTCTCATTCGGACTGACGATTTCGTTTATCGCACCAATGATGCGAGCCATGCGAAGATATGGGTAAATTAGGACCGAAGTGGGAAGGACCTTATGAGGTCATTGAAGCACTAGGGACGGCGCATACAAGTTGCGTGACATGAATGGTCGTGAGCTACCACGCATGGAACATCTGCAATCTCAAACGGTGTTATCTCTAGAATGGCTACGACCCGGTGCTGTAACGGACACTCCCCGCACTTTAGTATAGTGATCAATAAATATCCGTATTTACATTCATTTTCAATTAGGCAAAGTGTTTTTTTTTTTTTTTTTTTTTAAAAAACTTGCAAGTATTAATAAAGCGTCATGGTTTCTAGCTAACTCTGCGACACATTTCAATTGGTTATTTATATAATCTTTATACACTATTGTCATATTATCTTTTGCTTACATGGCGTGCATGCACTTAATAAACCCACGGTGGTAAAAGGATGAGTAAACCTACTAAATTACTCGTTGAGTAAGAGGTTCCAAACCCATCAACATTGGATCACGCATCCTTGTTAAACACCTTATTTTCAAGACGTTGGAATAAGTTTATTGCGTTCCAAGATGGATGCGCGACAATGCATCTTGTCTTGCGTTTAACAAACTAGGGATCAAGACTCTTGACTCCTTAATATGATATTTACAGTACGCTGCATATCAAACCATACACGTTTATGATACAAATACTTAGAACATTATATCTCAAGTATGATAGGTGATGACTTTCATACATGATTATGGACTTCATATATTCTTCGCGCTTATGAGACGGTTTTGATTCTTATACAACAAATGCGTTTTTCACGCAAAGACAGTACAAACATTATAAGTCGCAACCACATTCGACAAAAGTAATATTTCATTAAGTACCATGCGTTCTTACAAAATGATATTTACAACACAAGTTACAATCTATATGCTCCTACAACGCCTAAGAGATGAGCTCCCCACACGGCTTGCAGCGTCTCCAACCTCGCTTAGCTTCTTCAACAAGTCGGAGTCTTGGCGGGATACTGTGGCAACACTAACCGGCACCCCGTCAGACCTGGGGAGATGAGTTGCGCCAATACCGCACAAAATAGCCTTGCCTTTAACACCTTCCTTCTTGGCAAGTCTGGTAGCATGAGCTTCCAAGACTTTCTTTACAGGAACTTCCTTCTCCAGAGCGAAAGGATTCAAGATGTCGCGGGGGTGAGCAAACACAGGCACCTGCAGCTGGGACTCATCAGGTTTCAAAAAATAATCAAGTTGCGCCTCCGCATTTTTGCCCTATGCCGAGCCAAGGTTAGCCCCTCCATAATTACCCCTATGGGATAATCCTGGTCGCGCTCCAATTCAGCAATTAGAGGAAACTCCAACAGCTTCATCTTCTCCATTGCGGCAACCAGATCCTCATACGCATGCTCATTATAGCTGTGAACCTTATCGCCAGCACCTTCAATAGATCGCCTCATGGAGCTCCTCTACACGCGCTTGCCCGCGCCAACGCCAGACCGCACAACCCCCCAAACGCGTCCACTACCTCCTGCGACTCCAAGGTGCCGAGGCGCAAGGCGTGAGACCATGGTCGATGAGCCACCAAGGCTCGGCAATAGAAGACATGAACCGGGATATAACTCCTCATCATACTCAATGCTAAGCTTGCGCGACTTCATCTTCTGCGCTTCGGTGAGCTTCCCACAGTTGCACTCAAATTCTCTAACGAGAGAACAACTCTTCCTTCCCTTCTCAAGATATTTTTTACCGAGACACGAAGCCTTATACTCGCCGATGCAAGACGCCCTAACTTATTTGGCCCAGAGTGCCATCTTTCTTCGAGAAGTCTTGGGCGCACGAGCTCATGGCCTCTGCTCAACCTTGGCATCGCCAAACGTGCATCCAAAGAAAGCAATTTGTTGGTCCTTCGCGGCGCCGCTACTTTCTCCGTAGTACTTAGCCTTTAGTCACAAGAACCAACGTAGCTTGGCGCGAGCGCGAAGACCAGATCTTCAAAAGTCGATCCATGGCGCATCCTCAAATACCAATGGCTCGGCGCTTGCTCTTCTGTTCGGGAAGATTCAACACGCACAAGACTATCCTTGGGGCGACTCTATAGAGTGTTCAAACCTGCACACATACAAGCGAATTAGCAATTATTTCATCACATCAAAAGGAATGCGATAAGGACTTTCAAGATAACACTTACCGAGGAGCAGAGTATCATTTGAAGGGAGGCGATGCAACGTCATCGGATGATGACTCAACCACCGTAATGACGGGACGCTTCTTCCTAGATGAACTCGGCGCCATCGACACCCAGCGATCTCGCGCTTCAACCCCGGGCTCTCCTCCTCTTCTTCCATGCTCTCCGCCACTTTTAATTGCGACGGCCCACCAACGGGAGGGTACTGGGCTAGGCACGCCAGATAGGGGTCGCTCAAAGAATGCGGGAGCCACCCCCGGTCCGCGTAACCTTATCCATAGTGCCTGCTGTAGCCTCCATAATAGGGGGCTTCCTCTCAACGGGCGCACCCCAACAAGAATCTGGCCAAGCTCGCCAACTGCACAACCCTGAATAGATCCATATTTGTGCAACAGAAGACAAACAACAAACAGGTTACAAGAAGTACAAAGACGAAAAGAAATGCTTACATTAATAAAGTAAAGGAATGCGAAAGAACGAGCACCCACCCTGACCATCCGCGTCTAAGAAGATTGACATCTCATCAGGTCTACCAAAGTAGTTACGACTGATGCCCATATGCACCAAAATTTCTGGTAGGAATGGATGGGAAGACGATTGGTGTTTATCGCTTCCGCATCCTCCATGCTATATGATCCGTGAGGGGCGCTCATCCTTTGGCGGCGTACTACGGGTGTAGGCGGCGCCATGGGAACAACGCTTCATCAACCCAGAAAAAATTCTCCCTCCAGTTCCTAAGTGCGTCTAACTTTTCAGTATAACACTGCAGCCGCCATGCGCGCTTAGCGAACGATACCCACCCGTTTGACCACGTTGTGTGGTAAAACGAGCGGAATAAGTAGATAGTCGGTTAATCGCCAATAGACGGCAATTAACCTCGAAGTTTGTTATTTTTGCTGCACCTATGCAGTGCAGCTGGGATATGTGCAGACGGTAGTAATTTAACACGTCGCACAAGAATAGAGATATGGGTACACGTTGATTCGCGAACTCGAAAAAACGTGTATATACCCCTATCTTCTCTGAGGGAAAATCCGCTATTGACGCCCGTGCTGCCGGAACCTCCGGATGCAGCGCGAGTGGGATATAATAATCCGAGGTGAACTCACACAGTTCATCCTCGGTCAGGTCTGAGGTAAAGTCAGTCAAACCACGAACCATGTTACAGTTTTTTAAAGGCGTACGCGCGGTTACCTTTGGAATATTAAGGGATTCTTGGTTGCAAGTTTGGAGCTTTTTTAACAATGGCGGAAATGTTTTTACTGTGATAATCACAGTAATGGGAGGCGAAGGTTTATATAAGTTTTTACATCCACGCGATGATCGACACGTGGACTCCACTATCTCTAAATGTGTGGATAGGATCTGTTGACATGACATATTTTCAGTTCCTTTCCCACGATTTACGAGGTGTGCATTTGAAATATTGTGACTCGATTCACTGTGTATTCTTCAACAATAGGAAATCTTTTAGCTTCTCCTCTACACTTCCATGAGTTTACGGTGTACAGCTATTAGTCTAGCATCCGCAGGTAGTCCCTGCGCATACTAGACTGGGGGGACATGATGACGATAGTCCGTATTCGGTCACGAACCCGACCAATTATCAGCTACTAGCGAGCCCGGCCATGGTTGGTTCGATAATAGTTTGGGCTCACGAAGGCCCAAACTCAAAGTTATTTATGGCCTTGATATTGGATATCTCTTATTTATGGATATGCATTAGCCAACCGACTTAGGCGGATACTGAAGGTTGGGGAACACGAAACCAACAAGGATTTCGTATATATAAAGGGCATCTCGGCCATCATTAAAGGTACGATCTAAAACCCTAACTCTTCATTAACCCTAAAACCGACATTTACTCACGCCGGAGGATAATGGGAGACAATCCCACGATAAGCCTAACGGTGTTTTCTGCTTGCTTAGACGCGGGTCTCAAGCATCAAGATTCAATTGGTACGAGAACTGGACTCCAAACAAGGAACGCCCAACTTTTGTATCAACAACAACTAATTGGGTGTTTCTTTTCTTTTTAATGAGGAAAAAATATGGACACAAACCCTTAATGACTCTTAATTGGGAGAACATTAAAGCTTAGGGCTTGTTTCTTTTCTTTTTTTTAGGAATTAAGTGTCATGTGGGTCTCTTTCTCTTAGTATGTCTTGGGGGGTGTTTCTTTTTGTTGTTAAATGGTCTTAGTGTTAAAGGAAGTGGGACAAGTAATATTTTAATATTTTTTTCTTGTTAAATGTTCTATATCCCCAAGCCAAATAAAACCCACACTCCCCATTAAGATGCAACAAGAGAGGAGGGACCCACTTGCCTTTAAATCCACTTATTCCAAAAATAAAAAGAAACAAGGCTTTAGTGATATAGAGGAGCCAACAAAGAAAAACATTATTATATGCCTTGGGCCCATGCAGTTACCACTCAAACCATTTAAGCAGAAAACGAAATACATCCTTAATTTGGTAAACACCTTTTAAAAATTCGGGCATCATATGCTTGACCGCTAAGATTTTGGGCCAAAAACAACTACGGGCTTTTAAACAGTGTATTTGTACTCTTTTTCTCAATTTCCCTCAAAATAAACTCAACAAATAACTATATGCCGATTCACTTCTTCCACCAAAATCAGACACCCTCATGTTATTTTTAATTTAATTAGGGGGGGGGGGTTCATGCATGAGCACATGATGCTAAGCAAGATGCCCACACATAAACCACCTCTAATTACACCCATTTTGAATTTCCCAATTTAGTCATACCCTTCAATCTTATAGACCTGCAAAATTACATGACACAAAAATAACAATAATAAGTAATTAAGACTAACAATGTGTTTTTAACCTTTAAATAGACATGAAAAAGGTAATTGGACAAAAAACTAAAAGCCACTGTAGCTCAAAAATAATATGCTAAAGGAAAAAGAAAATATAAAAACCTTAGGGTTAATAGATACATAGGTTACTCAACTTTTAACTTTATTCGCTTAAGTTACTAAACCTATTTTGTGCAAACGGAGTATTGGACTACACGGGGATGACATTTAGGTTAATATATTTGTAAAAACGCGACATTTATGTTACTTAACTTACCCAAAAAAATACATTCATGTTACTTGGATTGCACTGAAAATATAGAGGTTGAATGCTTTCACAAAATTCAGTAACCTAAGTGAAAAAATGAAAGTTTTATAACTTAGGCGAATAAAGTTGAAAGTTTTTTTTGGGTAAAAGGAATTCACCCTGGTAAAA
Organism: Chrysanthemum lavandulifolium; assembly: GCA_022545495.1. NCBI lineage: Eukaryota > Viridiplantae > Streptophyta > Magnoliopsida > Asterales > Asteraceae > Chrysanthemum > Chrysanthemum lavandulifolium. The sequence continues at coordinate 103,221,724 of CM040245.1, forward strand.
TATATAAATCACAGAAACAATGAGTACAATGGAATGTGGCCGAAGTACCACATTAACCTCAAGCAAAGCTTGAACAACCCACTAAGTCGCTAGAGACAACCATAAAAGTGACATAAAACTAGATACATACAATAGCTAAATCACCAATAGGAAAAAACCACTTCAAAAAGCAAGAGTCACCACAACAATCCGTACGCCGCCTCTTCGGAGTATAATGCACCAATTGAGGCTCCCTCCTTAAAAAACCTTCCCAAGAAAAACCCAAAGGGAAAAACCTTGGAGAAGGAAAAAAGAGTACAACCCTCAATTGGAACTCCATCGAACAATCGGCACGCAAACCAAAACATCCATATAACTCGAACAAATGTCTGACACCCAGTTCTTCAGCCAAACTTCAAATAAGGAAATCGTCATTGGATAGACTGAATAAGAGACTGAGGTAACTTCCAAATATGCAAAAGAGCTTCAACATTCTTCGTCTTCTTAAATTTACATGTAAGAAGCTTGAGACGAATGGTAAACTTGATCAAATCAATGACTTGATCTTCAGATCTCTTTTGCTTTTTGAATATCCTGTTGTTCCTTTCTTGCCAGATGAAATAAGTAGCAACAACAAATACAAGTTTAGAAACAACACTTCTAGCCGACCTAGACCTTGAATTAGGAATGCGAAAATTCACGATCGCATCTAAGGAGGATGGAATCATATATAGGCCAGCGAACGTCTTCAATGAATCCCAAACCTAAAAAGAAAACATACAATCAAAGAATAGGTGATCATGAGAGTCCGGTTGTAACTCACACAAAGGACATTGAAACAGGTTTAAGTTAGTATCACTCCTAACATCCCATTGTCTCAACATGTCCTGAGTCTTCAAAAGTTAGGTAACTGATCATCTATAAACCAAAACCTTATATCCATATTGTCTTAGAAAGAAAAAACAAATGTCGTATGACATTTACTAGTTTAGCATTAAACTTTTAAGAATTGGTATGTTTACCAATAAATTTAAAGTTGAAAATAAAGAGATTTTGTTATCACTTAGTTTTCCTTTGATAAACTGACCGTTTCGTTTTGAAAATTTTGTTACTTAGTTACCGCATATATTAGTCAATTTTAAAAGAAAAGTGGAAAATCCCACCTTCATTTCCCACCAATTTCCGTCTCTACAATACACATCCCCCCTCTCTCACACACACACACACACACTCAATCACCACCTCTGTTATTCATCAATCCAAACACCCCTCAATCTCACCCAATGTCAGAAACAACTCTTAAAGCTAAAACAAACACCCCTCAAATCACAATCCCCTAAAACCTCATTCCACGAAATACCCAATCAACAAACCCTAACTCCTATGACCGAACGATGCCATTCTTTACGTTTCATTTCCTTACCTCAACCAAACACACCTCTAATAACCTTAATCACTCCAAAAATAAAGAAAAAACTAGATTCGTCATTTTCGCCTTTATTGCCTGGCCGAACCGACACGAAAAAACGTAAAACCAAAAGTGATAAAACCGTAAAAGTGTCAAAGGCGAAAAAGACAGTTTATTAAAAAAACGATTTTATGATGGAGGAGAATTCACTATCGGGGACGATGTGTACGTTAAGATACGAGAGGATGGGGCGAATTCGGATAATGAGGACCCAAAAGTTGAGGAGTGTAGGATTGTTGGTGGACTAGTATTTAGTGTTAGCATTGTTTGTATTGGGCCAAACCTGTTTGATCATTTAGCCTTATTTATATTGTACTCAAACTCATTATTTAGAAGGTGAATTACACAAGTTTACATGATATCAAAGCCAACCCTATTATTTTAATATCATCAACATAGCCACCATCGATTCAACTTTTTTATTGCCTCCGGCTACACATAAATTTTAATGGTCAGCAATTTTGTTGGTTTTTGTGCTTTAAATCGTGGCACTAATTCGTTCAACAAATATTATGTCGTCATTCAATTCACCAACATAAACAATTGAAATTTTCACTTTTATTTTCTTTTGTCTATTGTTGTTGCACTTCAACAATAAAATTTATATACTTGGACATAAGTTAATTACTGAGACAGTCAATCATGTGTTTCCAAGGCTCAACACATATTGGTGTTTACTGGTGGTGTCATTTACAGCTTGCTTTCGCTTTTTATTAGTTCGTCTACTCGTGGTTACTTGTGGGTCTGCTTTTCACCGTCCTTTCAAGTGTTATACTCCTACGTACAACCCACAAGCAATATGGCAAACACTAATCGCACGCCAAGCCTGCAAAGTTTGAGCTAGGCCCAACTTCTTTGGATCATAAGAGAATTGCAAGCCCAACAACAATTTTTCAACTAGACCATGCCCAATCTAGTTTCAATAAGCCCATCAGACTTCAACATGCCTCAACAAGCCCATTTCATAGGTACGGTCTAACATGTGGGACAACATGCCCAAACGCATTCACAAGTACCTCTCGCAACATATAGTGGTGATGCGAGTTGGAATATGGACACATGTGCGTCCTCCCATTTAAATTCGAATTCAAGTAATCTTAGTATTGTTTATAATAAAAGTATTTATCCGTTTGTCTTTGTTGGTGACGGTAAATGTCACTAACACGGGCCATAGCTTGTTGTCAACCCTCACCGTCCTCTTCACCTTCATAATGTTTTTTAATTACTCCTCATATTGTAAAAAGATTTAATTCTTGTTCGTCAATTTACCCATGACAACAAAGTTTCTATTGAATTTGACAAGCTACACTATTTTGAGCCGGTATTTGACTCACATCATCACATAGCTTGTCTCAACCAATAACTACATAAAAACATAAACGGAGCAACGTAAGCCAAGGCTTAGCAAGTAAAACAGAGCTATTAAATGTAAACACAAACATGCTATAATCATGTGTGCTAAGTGACCAATTTCTAGTGAACCCTTTACTAAACTTCCGATATTTAATCGGCTACCATATTCATATCCAATATCTAATTGGAAGACTACTATTGTGTACGGTATCTAATTGAATTTCTACTAATACTAAATTCCCTTTTATAGGCAGTAGTACTCATGTGCGGCCTTTACCCTCATGCACGGATGAATTCACGAGTTTCCATCAATACTAAAAGGCAACATAGCTAATCCATATATGCTAACTATGTTCTATTGTTTTGCATGCTTCATATAAGATCTCTAATCCAATCCCATACGAAAATGATATTATTATCTCTAATCCAATCCCATACGAAAATGATACTATGGTGGGAGTTCTGCTTTGTACATTGCTTAGGAACTATAACATAACTACTGGTGCATCACTTATGCACCCATAACTTAAGTATTGGTGCATCGGTTACCACCCATAATTATACCCAACTAACTCCGTACTAATTTCATAATCAATCCGTAACATATATAACATATAGTTATACTACTAAACGTGTTATGCTATCCGTTACTCACCTTGGTTGATAAATGCAAGCTTCGAGCCACGAGCGCCTCGAGCACCTATTCACACAGCATACACATATACTCTTAATAACACATAATCGGCTAAACCACATAACATTAACTATGACCATAACATACTACAATCAACATAAACCATGCTCATGAACTCATCATAAAACACTTATACCCAATTCATCATGAGGCCAAGTCATCATAAGATACTTATTAATCATAAACCTAAGATACTCCCAAATTCAACATATGATTTTGACATGGATTCCCATAACTCATATTCATCATTTTACCATAATTTTAACGTAAAACATTCATAATACATGAACCATGTGAGCTCTTAATTATACCTCATGATTAAACACATAAAATTCACTTACTTTGATTGGAGAAAGATCATAAGAACTTGCATCTTCTCTTTTCTTCAAACCCTTATTATCACTTTGATTCTTGATTATGTGTGTTTATTTCTTGATTATTGAAAGTTCTTCGCAATGAATTATTCCTAGTGAAGTCACTGGCTACACACACATATCTACTTCCAACATATGTTGAATGGAAGGAAAGATTTACATGTGTAATTGTTATACCTAAACCTCAAGGGTAGATTAGTCATTTCACCACTTTTCATTATTTTGTCACATTTATTCCTTATGACAAAACTACATTGCAATCCAAGTCCTATTTCGTTATCTTTGGTTGCATCCCAAGTCCCATCTAACTTCAATGTTAACTTCGTTAAAACGGGACTTTACTATTTAATATGTTAAAATAATAGATATATCCGTTAAAGTTTTCTTTAAATTTTAGGTGTACTTACACATTACCACAAGTGTTTGATGGTGTAGTGGAAAACTCATGTAGCGCTGGTGTATTGGTGTTAAATGATGGAGTGAAAAGATGATGTAGTGTTGAGTTGACGATAACGATGTTAGTTGCTATTACATCCGGTCTTACATTTCTCATTTTAGCTATATGTACTTTCAGATAAAAATGAAGATGACCGTTTTACCCAAAAAAAGAGAATGACTTGATGACCTATGGTTATGTTTCTTTATGTCTTATGTTTCATATAAAGTTAAACTAAATTAGCTCTCTATCTCGCAGCCAAATAGAAACAAAATATTTTTAGAAAGAAAACCAAGAGGACCAAAAGATGCAAATAAAGCATAAGTCTTGGCGCCATAACGCCATATGCACACTCTACTCCTCTAGTCTAGTACTCTACACCATGTACGGACAACAACCACACCTCCCCCACAGCTCCGGCGAACCACCACCGTTTCCAAACCCTAACTACCTTTATTACTATTATCCACCACTATTCAACCCTTATTATAACCTTTATAGCAGCCAATATGTAGTTAGCAACATACACCTTATTGAAACTATTAAGAAAATTGATAAATTTGTTAGGAAAACGCAACGCGAGCTCGTTCGCGTTGGTAAAAACGTATCGGCGTTGAATGTGTCGCAAAATGTACTTGTAGAGATGAAAGTTGAGTCGTGGAATTCGTTGGGGGCTCAAATGACACAAGTGCCGTCTTTGTATCGTATTATGTCCATAGAAGGGAAGGTATAAATAAAATCTGCGTGCGTTTTAAGTGTTCACATTGCTATTTTAAAAAAACTGTCCGCTTGCGACGAATAAGTGATAGTTTAATATTTTGTTTGTTTTACTCTTAAATACTTTCCGTATCATAAAATATGTGTTTGATTGATGTATTAATTGCATTTGTTACACTTAAAATGGGACGAGCGAGTAGCACTTTAGAAACTAGTGTTTGGATTTGCTTATTTTATGTTTGAAAATGGGTCGTCGAGCCTTTTGGGTTGTCATGTATGCGGCCTAACTAGTATTCCCGTGCTGTGGTCGTTCTCGGATTTTTCCCTAGTCATCACAAGATGTTAGGTTTGAATCATGGTGTCTTCTTTCTAAGACTTTAGGGACACCTTATCACTAGCGTACCTTAGAGATGGTTGCTTTTTAGTTAAATTTTGTATAATAGGGATGCGTAACTATTTTAAAAGGTCTTTAAGTTTGATAAAAGGGTAAAAAGTAAGTTATGTCCCAAATTGATTAGGGCAAAGGGCATGAAAATGTAATAAATTTGGCACTTTTTACTTTGTTGTTAGCCATTTTTGTGTTTCCTATAACCATTTTGCCCCTACCTGTTAGAAGGAGTGTTGATAATTGAGAAGAGTAAAGTAGTCATAAAAGACATAATAGAAGTAATTTAAAAGTATGATGTATACAATAAGAAAAAGTAAAAATGGTTACACAACAAAGTAAAAAGTGGCAAGTTGGTTACATTTTCATGCCCTTTGACCATTGAAAACCTGCTTATGTTACTCTATAAAAGGAAGATAAGAAGCGGTTTGAACTATCCTAAACACCCTCGTATATTATGTTATAAGTATATTGTATTACTCCGTATAAGTGTATCCGTTGATTTTTTGACATACTTTGACCAATTTGACCCAACTTTGACTGATTCTGACTAATATAGCCGATTACCTCCAAAACGCATCCGAAAGTGCCTGTGTATAATTTTATGAATCACAATCGGTATGACTATGTGTATAAAATGGGTCCTACAGGTATGATAGTTTCCATAGGAGGCAAGTGGGTAAGGTATGGAGTATGCTTTATTTTTGAGTATCATAGCAAATTTTTGGATTCAAATTAGTAAAACAAACATGTTATTTTGGAATGAAAGCATTCCTTTATTCCGATAGGGTCATACCAAACGCAGCCTTAATAAGCTCTTGGTGGAGCAACTTTGTTGGCAAAACATGACAAAATAAATAAAACTTGATCACATGAACATAAAGGTTTACATAGATCAGTATATCATGTGATAGGCCTACATCCACATGCAGGAACAATTAAGTTTTATCATTTTTTGTGCTTTTGCAAAGAATGGTATCACAAGTTTATGTAGCAAGATACGTTATGCCTTACGTCACTTGATAGGGAGTGGTTTTAATGGTTGCGTGAAACTGTGATAGCTACTTTTCTATTAACACTTAGCTGATGAAAGTCACTTCACCCATGCTTAGAGCTGTATGACTGAACGTACGCCTTAACTACTAGAGCCTATGTAGCTTTTATACTTGATCAATGAATTTTTATGCCATTGTCGACACCTTGAATGCACCCGATAATAATGTGATATTATTTTTGTATGTTAGTGAGGAAATATGTAATTTTGGTTAATTTTCTCATTCAGATCAATGCTTTCATTAACTGCTATGTTGAGGTCTGGAAGATTGCCACCTTATATGATTTGGAGACAGCAATCTGCAAGAATGAGAGAGTTGAGCGGTTTGATGAGCTTGAATTAGGACCGCTCATTCAACATCCACTTATAATTCATTATTTCCGTGTGACATCTGAATCACTTGGAGCATGTAAGATAACAAGCCAAGAGATAGTTTCTTTTCTTGTCGAGTTTATGAGCATTCATAAATGCAAAGAGGTTAAGCCTGATGTATTATTGAATTACATTGCTGAAAAGCGATCAGTTGATAGCAAGGAAAAGCTTCATGTACGTATTAAAAGCTTGAGGTATGTTTTTGAAGTCGTCTATAATATCTTAACACAAGCAAAAAGTGGGACGAAATATGATTGTTAATCTATTATTTTGAAAAAACAGAATCAATTTTTATCAATTTGATTTGTAGTGCTTTATGTATAAACTATCTTATCCTTTTGAAACGAAGGACTTCATGAAAGGAAGGACTGTCACGTTTATGTTCACTAATCATTGCCATATCATTTTTTGACTAGATGAAATAGAGAGTATGACCATCAAGGCGTTTTCTTATAAAATTATTTAATAACAAGTTATTGTAATATCTTGTGAAGTGAAAATAATCATGAGAGCTGCGTGTTTACTGCTTTTTCTGCTGATGTACATTTACAGTATGCACATTGACCATATCATACGCGGAAGGCAATCCGAATTCACTTTACTAAACAAATGTTCTGATGGATTAAATGTAAAGTCGATGCTTGATAACATTAAGGATGCTGATGACATCAATAAATTTGTGGATGCACTAAAGTTTGGTAATTTCTCATCTCAAAATGTTGGTGTTCGTAACTTCCCATTATTAACTTTCATTATCGCTCTGTTTTCAAGAGGATGTTTGGATGTGCGTTTACACTAATAATTCCGACTTGATGTTACAATAATTGGTTTTGAGTTTTTAGTTTAGCGTCATTATGATTCTGATTTTCTGATCCTTTTGATTTTTTAGGGTGAATGATCATTTATTGAATGGAAATCACCTACATATGCTTGTTATAACAAACTTATCATATCCAAACAGCCCAAAAGAGAAGTGTTTTCTTTTTCCGTTATAAAGTAATATGAAGTATAGATTATTTTTTTTTTTTTTTTTTTTGGCTTAGCTAGAGTGCAGGTCAATGAGAACAATGTGTCATCACTATTTTCAATGCTTACATATATTCTTTTGTTTGGTTCACTTTTCAGACATTTCTCTTGAAAATGTCCTGGAGTATGTAAAGGCCTATTTTATGTTTTCCAACCATGTTCTCGACACTATAATTTCTTCCCCGAAAAAACAGTTGATGTTTTTAAGGGAGATCACTAGGCTAGAACGTTGGCTATGTCAGCACTTTTCTATTAATGACTTTGAGAGTCTTGGTTTTGGAGATATATTTGCTTTCTTAGAGGAACATATGCCCTACTACCAACCACATGGAAGAATTGCTTGCTAAATACCGCCAAAACTGAGAAGCCGTCGGTCAAAGTTTGCATGAGCCAAAGTTACCTGCTTGAATTCTTATCGGAAGCTGCTAAGAGCTTAGGGGAAAATGAAACATTAAGCAACTTAATGGTTTCTGAGTTGCTGAAAATGCAATTCCCTTCTGTTGGTCTTACATTACTAGAAGATGATTCTACAGCCGATCTTCTGACTACTATGACCAAAGTTGGTGATAATACGAGTTCAAGTATTGTGTTATTTTCTTCGACTTTATCTGCTTTCAGGGTAGAAAAGGGTTCTTCAGATACTCACATTGGTATGAATGATGCGATTGAACTGTTACTTAGGGCTCCAATGTTGGTAGATTTAAGTTTGTGGTCATATTGGGACTATAAGTTTGCACCTTCGTTAGGTCCACTTGTGGGGTGGCTATTGAGTAATGTAACCACCAAGGAGCTGCTTTGTTTAGTAACAAAAGATGGAAAAGTTTTACGCATTGATCATTCAGCTACTGTGGATTCGTTCCTTGAATCCTTTCTTCATGGCTCTTCTTTTGAAACTGCTCTAAAGCTCGTATCATTGATTGGTTTATATGGTGGTGAACGAAATGCACCATCGTCTCTTCTAAAATGCCATGCAAAGAAAGCTTTTGAAGTCATGCTAAAGATATCGTCAAATAATAATTCTGAAGCCGTGCCTAATGCTTCAAGATTTGTAATTGACTGTTTGGGTTACATACCCACAGAGTTCAGAAGATTTGCTGCAGAGTTATTGGTTTCTGCATTTCGTTCAATCATGAAAGATGCTCATATTGTGATTCTGAGTGAATGTAAAAGTATCGAGGATCATAAGATGATTCACGAGCTTGGATTATCGTTAGGGATAGTTGAGTGGTTTGATAATTATTGTTCATGTTTATCTGAATCCGAAGACGTGTTAGAAGATTTTTCTTCAGAGGATGAAGGTATTCAGTCTCTTGAAGTCAGTCAATCTTGTGATTCTTCTAAAAGAGCGAGTGTGATGACTTATAGAGTTCACAGTGTTGATGAATTTTTTATTCAGCCCACGTTAGACTCTGAGAGAGAGGAAACTGCAGCTAGTATTATCGAGTCCATCAGAATTGAAGAATTCGGTTTGGACCCAAAGATTTCAATTACAGAGAGTAACCTTTTAAAGAAACAACACGCTCGTTTAGGAAGAGCACTTCATTGTCTTTCACAAGAGTTATATTCCCAAGACTCACATTTTCTTCTGGAGCTCGTAAGTTTCTCTCTTATCCTTTCATATGCTCCTTTTAAAGATATTTACTGACAATAGTCACATGTTTATTTTATTTTTTGTTTTATAGGTTCAGAATGCTGATGATAATATGTATCCTAGAAATGTGGAACCCACTCTAACATTCATCTTGCAAGAGAAAAGTGTTGTTGTATTGAATAACGAGCATGGGTTTTCTGCTGAGAACATCAGAGCGCTTTGTGATGTTGGAAATTCTACTAAGACGTCATGTGATGCTGGGTACATTGGCAAGAAAGGCATTGGATTCAAATCCGTATTTCGGGTATAGAAGATATCTAATATTAGCCGTACAAATTGTTTCCTAGTTAATTTCTACGATGTGCTGAAACCATAATTTTGATCATTATGCAGGTCACTGATGCTCCAGAAATTCATTCTAATGGATTCCATATCAAGTTTGACTTAAGCGAAGGTGAAATCGGTTTTGTAATGCCAACAATCGTGCCTCCTTGTGATATAAACTTGTTCGCAAACATGGTCTCATTCGACACTACTGATCAAGTGAACACGCATCAGTACAATACATGCATTGTCCTTCCCTTGAAGTCAAAGTCAACAGAAACTTCTGCTGCGGAAAACATCAATTCTATGTTTTCAGATCTTCATCCATCTTTATTACTTTTTCTTCATCGTCTTCAATGTATCAAGTTTAGAAATATGCTTAATGATTCATTTTTCATCATGAGGAAACAAATAACTGGAAATGGATTAATTAATGTTTTAACTGGGAATGAAACATTGACTTGGTTTGTAGAGTCTCGAGAATTGCAGGCCAATGGTATTCGTAGTGATGTCACAACTACTGAAATTTCGGTTGCATTTGCTCTTGAAGTATTAAACAACTGTAGTTACATTCCAAAGCTAGATCAACAGTATGTTTTTGCATTTCTTCCTCTTAGAACATATGGTTTAAAGTTTATAATTCAAGGTGATTTTATTCTTCCTTCATCAAGAGAAGAAGTTGACAGTAATAGTCCATAGAACCAATTTCTGCTATCAGAGGTACCAAACTTGTTTGTGAGTTCACAGCGATCTTTCTGCAGCCTTCCTGGTTTCAAGGATTGTCTTGGAAAGGGCATTTCCGTCTTTATGAGCTATGTTCCTCTTCTTGGCGAAGTGCATGGATTTTTTGCTTCTCTTCCTAGAATGATCCTGTCAAAGCTCTGCACGTCTAACTGTTTACTTCTAGAAGGCGAAAATGAGAAGTGGGTCCCACCATGTCTGGTTCTAAGAAACTGGAATGAACAGGTTCAAGCTCTTTTGCCTGATAGCTTGATTCAGAAGCATCTTGGTCTCGGGTATTTGAATAAAGATATAGTTCTGTCAGATTCACTTGCGAGAGCATTAGGTGTCGAGACTTACGGGCCTAAAGTCTTGGTTCAAATGTTATCATCTCTATGCCATACAAAAGATGGTTTAACATCAATGGGTCTTAATTGGCTATCATCTTGGCTTAGTGAGTTGCATTCAATGTCCATTCAGAACTTTGTTCATTTTGAAGTTGGCTCTGATATAATAGATACCTTAAGAAAGATACCTTTCATACCTCTTTTAGACGGTTGTTACGGTTCAATTGAAGAGGGTATGATATGGATGAATTTGGATGGTTCATGGAACAATCTAGAATCTTTTGCAAGATTATTTGCCAATCTTCGAATAGTGAATCCTGCACTTTTTGATGGCTCAATCATTGAGAACTTAACTCAAATTCTGTCGAAAGTTGGTGTCCAACGGTTATCTGAACATCAAGTAGTAAAAGCACATGTCTTGCCTGCAATTTGTGACCAGAAGAATATAGTGAATAAAGATCTCATGACAGAGTACTTATCATTTATAATGGTTCACCTACAATCAAGTTGCTCGACCTGTGGTACTGAAAAGGAGCACATAATCTCAGAGGTTCACAATAAAGCTTACGTTTTGACAAATCATGGCTTTGTCCTACCATCTGAGGTTGCGATTCATTTCAGTAAAAATTTTGGAAATCATATTGATATCAGTAGATTGATTGGTGGCATTGATGTAAAATGGTATGAGGTCGATAAAACTTATTTGAATTATCCGGTACGTAAATCTGTGCTCAACTGGAGGAAATTTCTAAAGGAAGTAGGAATAACTGATTTCGTGCAAACTGTTCGAGTCGAGAAAACTGTTTCTATTTCTTCTCAAGTTGTTCTCACAAATGTGATGTGGGAGAAAGTGATTATTCCGTCTGGATCAAGTATCACCAATTGGGAGTCTCGTGAGTTGGTTGATCTACTAGCCAAAGTGTCTTTGAGTGGTGATCGTGAAAAATGCAAGCATCTATTGGAGGTTCTTGATGAAGTATGGGATGCTTGTTTTAGTGATAAGGTTGTAGCTTATTGCAATATCGATGGAGGAAGTAGCGCTTTCAAGTCTACACTAATAAGCTCTCTCAACGATGTTCGCTGGGTGGGATCTAGTGTAGATAACGCGCTTTACAATCCTAAAGATTTGTTCCATTATTGTGAGGCGGTGTGCTCGATTCTTGGTGATAATGCTCCTTATGCTGTCCCAAAGGTGCATTTGCTTATCCTATCTCGGTTTCCACTCCTTGTTAATACCTCTGTTTTTCCAAAATAGCTAATTTTACCAAAAATACAGAAATGCTTATGTGCCCTTTTCCTGTTATGATTTTGTGGCCTGTCCTTTTGACTTGTCATTTTTTCCCTGCTATGTAACAGATTAGAAGCGAGAATTTGGTGACTAGCATTGGTTTCAAAATCACTGTTACCCTTGACGATGCTTTATCTGTTCTTGAAGTATGGAAAAGATCTGCAGCATCTTTCAAAGCTAGGTAAAGTTCCTATTTCTGAACCTGCGATGTTTTAGCTCATCCTGGTCATATTAGAACCATTTAAATGAGCCCTTTTTGCCCCTTTAAATTGTTAGCCCCTTCTGACAGCTTATTGATTTTGACATCAGCATATCACAGATGTCCAGGTTCTACTCTTTCATATGGAATGAATTGGCTTCTACAAACGAGGCTAACATGGCCATCTTACGTAGTGGAGCGTTTATATTCGTTCCCCTTTCTTGTCGTTTTTTGAGTGAAGTTGTTCCTGGAGTGCTTTTATCCCCAGAAGATGTATATTGGCATGATAGTATAATCCATCCAAGATGTGGATTCAGCAAAATGTTAAGCAATTTATATCCACGCCTCCACGACTTTTTTGTTAATGAATGTGGCGTAAATGAGAACCCTCCACTTCTGGATTACCTTGAGTTTTTACATCATTTAGCAACTGTAGATACTCCATTGCAGGCTGCCAAAAAGGTAACTATTTTTACCACCTTGTCGTTTAACACATGGTCATGTCTCAAACTTTATTTTGTTTCGACAGGTTTTTGATGTTTTTGTAACTTGGAGCGATGGAATCAAATCTGGGGTCTTCAGTGTTGAGGATGTTGAAAATTTGAAAAGAAATCTTGAAGAAAAGGAAGTGAAGGTGCTTCCGACCACACAGAATAGATGGGTTTCTCTACATCCATCATTTGGACTCGTGTGTTGGAGTGATGATGAGAATCTTGCAGATGAATTCAAGCTGTATAATATCAATCTTGTTCACTTTTATGAGCTTAGTGATGAAGAAAACGAGATGCTTCACACGAAGATTTCTGTTCTCATGAAAGTACTAGGAATTCCTGCTCTTTCAGAGGTATGGTTTGTAACCGAGCTAATAATGTGCTCATTTTTGTCCTAAATTGTCTAAATTAACCAGAAAACAGTTGTTTTCTCTTCAACTTTCTTTAAGAGTCTTTTTCTATTTTAAATATTGAGTAAATTACGGAAATCATCCATCGTCAATATTAAATTGCATCGTTTGCTTTCATTTTTTGGTCCCTCGCCCATAATCATTTAGGTACAGAAATTAATTACATACTTGAAGGACTAAAAATGAAGTTAATTACATACTTAAGATTTTAAGACCATTTATGCAAATAGTATTCACTAATGATGATTTCCTTAAGTTTTACCTAACCATAGGGACGATTCCAGTGTACATTTCAGCATTGAGAATGATACGAGGTATAAAACCAGTTCTTGATATGTACTGCAGGCCGTTACTCGAGAAGCAATATATTATGGGCCAGTCAACAATAGATTTGAAACTTTGTTGGTGAACCGTGTTCTTCCTTATGCTCAGCGTTACATCTATAACTTGTATCGTGAAGTATATCTTCAACAGAAGCTTTCAGGATTTGAAAAACTGAATCGACTACAAATTATTGTTGTTGAAAAGTTGTACTATAACAACATTATCATCGGGCGGTCAAAGTTGACTTCAGAGACGAGACATGCTACTCGTTGCCTTCTTCAGGTATCATACTTATTACATCATATATGCGCATACCAACTCTTAGAAACCATAACCGCCCAAAATAATAGGATTACGTAACAGAAAAACTTTGAACTGTCATAACTCATAACCATTTCTGCAATTGACACTTACAGGACAACATCTTGTATGCAACACGTGACTCGGATTCTCATTCAATATTCATGGAGCTTACTCGTTTTCTAATCAGCGGCAACCCTGAATTGCACTTGGCTAATTTTCTTCATATTGTTACGACAATGATCGAATCAGGTTTCAGTGAGGAGGAAATAGATAGTTTCATCTTGAATAGCCAGAAAGTGCCAAAACTCCCGGATGAAGAACCGGTATGGTCACTGCAACCTATAGAACCTGTGACATGTAATATGGAGTCATCATCAGCTAAACCGCGTAAAAGTAAAAGAACTGTCATGCCACCGAATTCATGGCTTCGGAGTAACAGATACACGCCACCCCCGAGGTTAAGAGCCGCCTCACGTGCAAATGATACAAACATGCAAATTGATCTTGGCGCTTGTGGTATGAAAGAACATGTAATCTCTACTAATCAGGTGGAGAATCTAGAACGTTTCAAAAGTTCATCCGATGAGGTTCGTGAAGGAACCAATTCAGTTACACATGTGAAATTCGAACCTTTGTTGGTTGACCAAGATGGTCCTAGTAGTTTTAGCCAAAAGGATCAGCTTCATGATGGCTCTGAGAATATGCAACGAATGTTTACAGGGAAACAAGGGGAAGAGGTGATGTTCAACTACTACTCTAAGAAAGACGGTATCAAGTATGTGAAATGGGTGAATGAAGATAGGGAGACCGGGCTACCATATGACTTAGAAGTTTATGATGAAGAATTCGGAAAAGAATACATTGAAGTGAAAACAACTGATTCTGCTGGAAAGGATTGGTTTGAGATATCAGCTAGAGAGTGGGAGTTTGCAGTGGAGGAAGGTGAATTTTTTAGCATAGCTCGTGTTATTTTGTCGGGTGGTGGTACAGCTCAAGTGGCTATAATCAAGAATCCAGCAAGGCTTTGCCAGCTTGGCCACCTGAAACTTGCTATATTGATGCCAAAGCAGCAGAGCGAAGGATGAGTTTGTTATCTACTAATATCTAATGTGTTAAATGTTATGCTAGGATTTCTTGTTTGTACATAGGATTGGTTTAACTAGTTGGATTGATTTCAACCATATTCTGTAGCTCTTGGTCTCTTGCTATCTTCTCACAAACATGTTTAAGGTGATGTTCTGGGCGGAATCGGTCATGACAGTAACTGATGAAATCAATAGTATGTCAATCCTGGTTGGATGGTTGCCAAATTAGTCCATCAAGCCTAGCAATGAGCTTCCTATTCTAATTTCATCTTTTCACAACACCGATCAGTAGGCTAAAGGGTCGAATGGTCTTGTGTTGTTATACTGTATGTTCGAAACTATCAGCAACAATAGATAAACAAGTGAACTTTTATTCAAACCTAAGCCTCAATAGTCGGCTTAGATTAAATCAACAATAGTATCCAAAGTGTTACAAGATTAGATTAATGTCAATGAGACAATAACCATACAAATACAAAGAAGAGACAAGATCAATGTAATGATCAGAAAGAAGAGAATGTGAGACAATGACTGCACACACAGTTGTATCTAACCCTAGATTAAGGGACTTATTAAATAGGAGATGAAGATACACAAAGACCCCTCTAACGGCTATAAATGACTCATCAGCAGAAATGAACATCTTGGAACTTTAAACCATTTATGCTTTGTCCATGATTAACCCCTGTAATAAGCCTGCACTGAACATAACTTGAAAACCATTAGCAATTGATAGAATGACATGTTTGCCACTGATTAATACCCCAAAATTTAACATTCCCCTTGTCGATGGGCAAACATATCAAACAATATCAATTTTTCACACAAGAATTTATCTTGATAAGCAGGAGGTTTTAGTAAGTATGTCTGCAGTTTGGTTTGAAGAGTCAATCTTTTGGCACTTATAACACCTCTTGCAATTTTTTCACGATGAAGTGAACATCAATTTCAAAGTGTTTTGATCTTTCATGGAAAACATGATTGTGACAAGTTGTAAAGCGATTTGTTATCACAAAAAGATTGACGAGGAGATTGATATCAACTTTTAGATCTTTTAAGATTTTTGAATCAAATAATTTCTGAAAGCAGATGAACATAGATCTATACTCGCTTACGTGGAAGATTTTGAAAGAGTGTTTTGTTTTTACTTTTCCATGAGATCAAACAATCATTAAAGAAAACACAATAACTGTGATGATTTCTGGTTTTCTTGCATTTAGCCCACCGCATCACTATATCCTTCAAGATGATTTTCGAGTTCTTGAAACTGTACCTTAGACCTTTTCCGGAGCTCCTTTTAGATATCTCGAACATTGAGGCACATTCTAGATGAGATTTCAAGGAGAATGCATATATTGTGCCGACAATGAACCGAGTATGAGATGTCGGTCTTGTATGGGTGAGATAGATAAGTTTCCCAAGTAACCGATAACCAATGATGTTGACAAGTAAGGGATCATCGGTGGGAATGTATGGAAGAAAGAGTTGGGTTCCATAGGGTGGACACAAGTTTGCTCCCAAGAAGACCAAATTCTTTGAGGAGTTCAAGGCAAGATTTTCTTTGGGTGAGACATATGTCATTCCAGCTTTTAAAACCTCAATGCCAAGAAAATATTTTAAGTTTCCCAAGTCTTTGATATGAAATTTTGATTTTAGAAACTCTTTGAATAGGTTTATCTCATCAATACAGTTTCAGAAGGACAATATCATCCACATAAACAAGCGAGCAATAAACTTGTTATTCTCTGTTTTGGTGAACAAAGAATGATCATTGATTGAACAAAGTTATTTTCCTTTAAAACACTAACAAGTTTTTCATTCCATTTCACGGGAGCTTGTTTGAGGCCATATAGAGACTTGACAAGTTTACAAACTTTATTCTTATTATTCTCATTACGATGTCACACCCCAAATTACCTGCTTTTGCGGCGGAATGGAATTTCGGGATTGATTGTCATAGCATCACAATCACAAGTTATATTGAACGACCTAAAGTGTCGTTTGGAAAATACATCGTTTGATTTAATAAAATAATCGAGTTTACAAAGTAGGTCCCAAATGAATATCAACTTGTGCGGAAATAAGTTTGTTACAATTCAAACGATGTTTTAAAGCACGTAAAACCCAGTGAGACGCGTCGTCATCGCGACTCCATGATGTGTCCAAATGCATGCCATGGTGAATGCCTTAGATACGAGATAAACCATGCTAAAAGTGTCAACACAAAGGTTGAGTGAGTTCATAGAGTTTGTTTTGAAATGAAAAGCCTTCCAAAATTGTTTATGCAAGAAAGGCATTGTAAATCCACTCCGTTCAAGTTCGCCCATACAAAACTTGCAACCCGTGTATTCACAACCCATTGCCAAAATGTATATAGTTTATGTTCAAGCGCATGATGTCAAATGAATTCACATAATAGTGCATGACTTAATGTATCAATGTTTACTTGACATAATTATACCAAGACATTCAGTTCAATGAAAATCCCAAGACATTCAGTTCAATGATGTTCCCAAGACATTCAGCCCAATGATAATCCCAAGACATTCAGCTCAATGAAGTTCCCAAGACATTCAGCCCAATGGTAATCCCAAGACATTCAGCTCAATGAAGTTCCCAAGACATTCAGCCCAATGGTAATCCCAAGACATTCAGCTCAATGATAATGATATAGGATATGACTAAACATTAAGTTCAGTTAAGCATGTAGTTTCAAATAATCATGATAGTTATAAAAAAAAATAGTTGAGCATGTATCTCCCCAAAGCAGTTATGAAAACAAGTAAAGTAGGGGCTATGGAACTCACTTGGTGGAATGATGCGAAGACAAAAGTGAGTACACCGAGATGTAATGTGATCGTTAATCTTGACCTATTGTGAAGGATATGATACGTAATGAGTTGCAATGTAATGATATGCATGCATTTCGTATGTTATTTATACCATTTGCGGGTTTTGAAAATATTACATTTTCCGAAAAATGCTCGTTTGACGTCTTGACCAATCAAAATCACTTTACAAGTTTTACGTCAAAATGTCATCCTACAATGGTTTTATATCGATTTTGGTGAAATTACCACTTTTAGTCGCAAAACAATGTCGCCGGAATTTTCATGAAATCAACAAAATGGCTTTGGAAAACTAGTCGTATAAAATGGTGTCGTCGATCGTTAGAGAACGAACTCGACATTTTGGAAAGTTTGTATCGATATCTAGAAGTTTCAGTTCAGGAGTTTTCGTCAAAAGGTCTCGATCATAAAGATATTAAGGGTTAAAGATAGTGATTTTGTTGGATTGTTGTGCGAAAATGAGTTTCGCCAAGTTTGAACATCCGTAATTAATTTACTACAACTCCGCTATACAAACGGCTTGTCGTTTTGAAAAATATGGCCGTGAACTTGATTTTACTAGAAGACATTTCGTTCCAAAAGTTTCACAACCTCGTTAAAACAACCAGAAACATGGTCGTTCTGACTAATGTAACACTTGTAACGTAAAAATAATATAGTTTTAGAAAATAATAGTTACTGCAAGTTTATGAAAACGTGCATATCTTTGTCGTTTCAAATCCGCTTTCACGTATAATATGTCCTTAGCTTCGTATCAAAGTATACTAATATATTTTTGACAAGTCGAAATAATTTGTGAAGCTTAAGGCTCGTTTTGACCGAATAGAGTAAAAACAGCTTGCTGAATTTTACGAAAATATTATATTTCGTCGTCAAACTTGTAAAATCCATAACTTCTTCGTTATAAGTCCGTTTCATCCGTTCAAGCGCCACGGATTCGTTTTAAAGTATATTTTCTAAATATCAAGGCCAAAGTTTCGTACCAACTGTCGGATTTTCTAGAAAAATGAAACAAGGACAGAACATAATTTATAACTTATCGAAAATAGTTTTTCTCGGACAAAACCTATTCTAATCCCTTCAAATCAACTCCAAAGCTAATCTAATCCTACCATACACCTTCTTAGGGTGTCATGGGTTCCTAGACATCATCAAGACCAAAGAATACCAAGGGAATATTTATAGGATGACCAAATATGTATATATACTCTAAAATCATGAAAAAAAATGGTATAAATCACATATCATGCATACTTGCTCCAAAAATGAAAAGATGAATATGAAATGATAAGTAAACATGAAAATGAAAGAAATATGCTTACAAGTGAAAATGATGAGGTGAAAGTAACAAGGTAAATCCTAAACACTCTTGGTTTTTATTTCAAAACCATATAAAGAGTGATAACTAGATTGTTTAAAACACTTGAACTTGAGAAAATCTTTGATCCCTTTGTGAGCTCTAAGATGGCTGGTTATGGAGTATAAGAACCAAGAGAAAATAAGTTTTTCTAACACATGAGAATGATGTGGTGAATAAGTGAAATGAAATGAGTAGGACATTTTAAAGTATGAGTAAACTTATAAACAATCAAGAGACCATTCTCCATTTATTGCCCACCTCCCATGACCGGTTTTATGGGGATCATGTTTCTCAAATATTATTATTATTTTTTTTAAATGTATAAACTTGTATATAATTTGTAAGACTTTGACAAAAGTGTAAGTAATAGTGTAGAGAATTGTAACTTTTTGGTACAAGTAAGTTTTAATAGGTCAAAATAGAATGTAATGAGATACTAAAAATTGTAAAATACATTCCTTGTAAAATTGGTGATAAAATAATTATCGTAAAATTTTTAAGAAAACGTTGTAATAATTTAACTTTAACGATTTATATACCAAATAAATTTGAAACACTAGGAAAACTAAAAATATAGTTTTATGAACTAAATGTAAGTTTAAAATACATCGGGATCATTTTGAAAGTAACGGATTAAATGTTAAAATAATAACTCACGCGATAAAGTTTATTAAATATAAAAATTACGCGTTAAATGTGAAATGACATGTCATGAATGAATTATCATGATGCAAATGATGTCAATGAAATGTAGACTAATCTTAGTCCATATGAAATGTACGTGATGTTATGATCATGAATTCGCCGCTAAACCATAAAGGTTACGCGAATTTGAAACAAGTAAACCAAGTTTACTATAAATGTTGAAATAATGAGGCATAAATTGTGTCAAGAAATGACCGAAAGTACGGGTTGTCACAATGTAACCCCTTGGGATGGTCATATAGACATCCTCATCAAGGTCTCCGCATAAAAAGCATTGTTAACATCAAGTTGGAAAAGAGGCCATTTGTTTTTCACGGCTAAGGCAATAAGACATCTAACAAGAGACATTTTCACAACAGGGAAAAAGTTTCATCATAGTCTATTCCTTCCATTTGGTTGTAACCTTTAGCAACTAATCTAGCCTTGTATCTATCAACTTCACCATTGGCTTTATATTTGATTTAAAGATCCATTTGTAACCAATGGGAGTTCTATTAGGTGGGAGATCAGTTATATCCCAAGCATGATTTTCATTTAAGGCCTCAATTTTAGAGTTCATAGCATCAACCCAATTTCTATCAAGGATAGCTTCTTCATAACAGGTAGGTTCAATACTTTTATTAAGACTAGAAGCAAAGCAGTAATTATCTTTGTTAAGGTTAGAGTAATTAACAACCTTTCAACACCATATTTGACTTTCCTTCTACAATAAAGTCATTAAGATTCTTGGGCAACTTAGAAACTACGGTTGACCTTCTAGCGAAGATGGGTGGCAAGCCTCCTTCTTGTTCGTAGTTCGATTTGAATCGGATGATGTATCGCAGAATCGGAAGATGCATCGGCAGGATGTGATTCATGTGATATGGTGCCCTGGGGTGTGTATTATCATCTATAGACGTTGCAATAGGTTCATCATCCCTAGTAGGATGACTCAACAATGTGCCATCATCATAGGATGTCACTCTCCCTTCATCATTGGGACTTATTTGTGAGTCAAAGAAATTTTTGTGATTTAAATCTTTAGGCACATAAGTTTCAACAAAAGGTTTTGACAAAGTATTTTTCATTTTGAAGGGAAAACAGTTTCATAAAATTTGACATCTCGGAATAAAAGATATTTTTGTTTCTAAGCTCAAAAGTTTATAACCTTTTTCTCATTTGAATAACCAATAAAGACACTTTCTCTACTACCAAATTTATCGAGATGTTGAGAATGGTGGCATAGCATAAGCACCAAAGACTCTAAGGAGAGAGAGTGAAGGGTCATGCCCATACACAAGGAGAAGGGGACTTGCAGACAGAATCAAGAGGGTAACCTGTTTATGACATAGGCGCAGTTAGAACACATTCGGGCCAAAGATATAGAGGTAATTCCCACGAAACATAAGAGATCTAGCCACATTAAGGAGATGCCTATGTTTCCTTTCTGCAATACCATTTTGTTGTGGTGTATAAACACAAGAGGTTTGATGTAAAATTCTTTTTCATGAAAGAAGTGTTGAAGTTTATTATTGACAAATTCGTCCCATTATCACTTCAAAATCTTAACATTGTGTTCAAATTGATTTGATAGCATATGAGTAAAGTTAACAATGGAAACATAAACATCATCTTTTCCTTAAGCATATAAACCCATACGCCCTAGAATAGTCATCAACAATAGTTAAAAATATTTGTAACCATCTCGCTAGTGACTTTATATGGTCCCCATACATCTAGATGAACAAGTTGACCAATTTTAGTTGATTTATGTTCACTAGAGGAATGGTTCCTCGGTTTGTTTAGCTTTGTTGCAAGTATCACAAAGATGGTCGATTCGGATGAACTATCAAGTTTAAGAGTGGATTTAAGTATATGTAGGACTTGGTCGGAGGATGACCAAGTCTTTGATGCCATAGATTTCTAGAAACATGACAAAAGTAAATGCGGTTATTAGAAGTAATCTTACATGTAGAATCAATATCAAACATATATAACCCATTGCATTGTTTACCAATCCCCACAATCCTTTTTGATGTAAATCTTGTATATAGCAATTAGATTCATTAAACCCAACAAACATCTTATTGTCTCTAGCAATCTTATGAGCAGACAAGACCGACATTGTACTCGGGAACAACTAGAACATCAAAAGAGTTAGGTCATTATTGACCTTTAAGTCACCAATTTTAGTAATTAGGGCCCGAGTACCATTGGGATGTCCAACAGTTAGACCAAGATTTGAAATGTCAACAACATTAATTAGAAATTTGGCGAAGCTTGGTCATGTCTTGATTTGCACTGTAGTCAACAATCCAACCAAGACCGATGTTTCCGGATAAGGTTTTTGTGTTGTTGTTAAAAATTTGTTGAAGTTTATGTTAAACTTGACACCGCCATTAAAGAAGGTTCTGAAAAATTTTACCGCCATGTTGGCATTAGCGTAGGCATATTGTTGTCCTTAAGAAGACTCATAAGTCCGGAGAGTCATTCATTAGACAAAGAGACGGAGAGTTGCTAGCTCTTTTATGAGTGATATGATTAGTATCGATGGAAACATTATTCTTCTTTGAAAGGTTTAGTATTAAAGTTCTTTTAACATATCCGGCAGGATAACCAAGAAAATCATAACATCTATCAACAGTGTGACCAGGTTTTTTGCAGTTAGTACATTTGAGATTCATGTTTGGTCCTCTGTTATTAAAGTCATTACAAGATTAAAACCAGACCCTTTGTTGAAATTGTTGTTGATTGATCCTTTTTTATCAAAAAATTTTCCACTATCAAAAGTTTTTGCAGCAAAAGCAGTGGCATTGGGTTTAGCAGAGCTATTCCCAGATGACACATTTATGTGAGATTCTTCTCCAGAAAAAGCAGTTTTGACATTAGGCAATGGATCTCGGTTAGAATGTTACTTCGATAGGAACATAAGTGTCATCAAGACCCATAAGAAATTGCATTAATTTTATTAGTCGATTGTGTTTTCAAAATGTTTTGCACCTCACAAGTGCAGGGGAGGCAAGCTAATCATACAATCAAATTGTTTCCATAAAGAGTTGAGGTTGTTGTAATAATCGAGAGAAGACCCATTTGACTAAGAGAGTTTATATTTTTATGCAAATTAAAAATAGTGAACCATCAACCTTATCATAAGTATCTTTAAGATCATTCCACATTTCATAAGCGCTTTAGCATAGATAGCACCAAGAAATAGTTCGGATCGAGAGAGTTAAGAATCCAGTAACCACAACAGAGTTACAAGTATCCCATTGATTGGCAAGACTAGGGTTTGAGTCATCTCTTATGCAAGTACCATCAATAAACCCTAACTTATTTGTGATTCCTTAAGGCAAAGGTCATGGCCATATTCCATATTTTATAATTTTAAGTTCCAGTGAGTTTGATAGAAATAATGGGAGTATCATTGGTGTTATTGGGGTGTAAATACAAAGCATCACCAAATGATAAGCTTTTCTCAGTGGAAGAACCACCACCACCACCAGTATTATCATCACCAACACCATAATGCAAACAATAAGACAAACAAATAACATGAGACGAGATAACATCAATAGCAGATAGACAGATAAAGAAATAAATAAGACTTTGTAATTAAGAAACAACAAGCACAAAGCTCATGGACTGGGTAAACGAGCGGTATTCATACCACTCTGAGGTGGCAGATCAAGATGTTAGTCTACCGTTTGCACCCACAAAGACTTAAGTCTTGTTTGTTTGAAGAAGAGATTAGACTTAGACTTACAGAGAAATATGCGTGGAAAGAACAAATCACAATAGGAAATAACCGGTGATTATGCCAATAGCAATAACCCCAAACCACCAATTTGTTCTTTGAAGAGATGTCCCAAAGTTTCTATGAAGAAACCCTTGGATGGTGAATCAATAATGATTATGAGCACGATGCTCGATACCATGTTCAAACTATCAACAACAATAGATAAACAAGTGAACTTTTATTCAAACCTAAGCCTCAATAGTCGCTTAGATTAAATCAACAATAGTATCCAAAGTGTTACAAGATTAGATTAATGTCAATGAGACAATAACCATACAAATACAAAGAAGAGACAAGATCAATGTAATGATCGGAAAGAAGAGAATGTGAGACAATGACGCACACGGTTGTATCTAACCATAGATTAAGGGACTTATTAAATAGGAGATGAAGATACAAAGACCCTCTAACGGCTATAAATGACTCATCGCAGAAATGAGAAATGCTTGAGAGAAATGAACATCTTGGAACTTTAAAACATTTATGCTTTGTCCATGATTAACCCCTGTAATAAGCCTGCACTGAACATAACTTGAAAACCATTAGCAATTGATAGAATGACATGTTTGCCACATATTAATACCCCAAAATTTAACACAGTACTTGTTTTTTCCAAAATGAAATGGTCAAATGACTCATTTTATAAACATAGGTTTTTTTAGATGAGACTACATGTAAAAAAAGCATTACTTTTATAAATATTAATGTAAATAATTCCTTTAAACAATAATGCAATATTTTAAAAACGATTTCTTAATTGACCGGACCCAAGTAACAACGTCTCCGATCTATTCAATCATTTTGAGTATAATTTTACATTAATCATTCATAACCTATTGAACCCACTAAAGCATTTTCTATGGTTTTATAGGGAGAAAAATATGAAAGTTTTCTTAGAAAACTAATGGGTATAAAATAAAATGGTCCATCATTAAAGTTTAAATACGGTACAAACAGAGAGGAATTCATTTCACACATACTATCCCTACAATGGAATTGAATGATGAGTTGTCATCTAAACCATTTTATTGAATTATGACACCTCACCTCATTATTATTATTATTATTTGAATGAAACACCTCACCTCATTATGGATGGCCTAATATCCATGAACAAATCATTTTGAAAATTAAGAAAAATCACTAAATAACTATGGTTCCTTTGTAATGGAAAGTAAATTATTTAACATTAAGATCGGGTAAAATATGTTGTTTTTCTTTAAGTATATCTTAACAATTAAAAGCTGCTTACATAAACCGATAAAGTTAAGAGTTAATTTCATTTTTGGAAGAAAAAAAAATGTGAGTTCCACATTTGTCTCACCCAAAATTAAGCGACTTATACGACTCTGCTAAAAAATTCACACGTGTCCAAGTTATTACACATGAAACCTATTCATTTTCATTGTAAGAATCTTTTACGTGTGATGATCAACAACATCACATCCGATATAAGAAGTATGTAAAAAAATTTACTAGGTAAAAAATAGAATTAGTAAATTACCGATTTTAGTACAACTTTATTGATTTTGTTTAAGCTTACTTTACTTAAAAACAATTTAAAATATAAACTCACTAAATATTAATAAATACATTATTAAAACTCGTCTGTTTTAACTTTATGTGTTATCTTTTTTTTTTATTATTATTTTTTTTACCTTTATGTGTTGAATTTACATACTATTTATGAAAATAATAAATGCCCGTTTGGTTTGAGGGGATAAGATTAGGATTTGGGGTTAATGGTAGAGTTTAAACGTTTGGTTTGAAAATCAAGAACTAAAATATGGGTTGAGACCCTTGACAGTGGGATGCAGAAATCCAGTCTCACTACTATGGTTTCCTCACGACATCCAACTTTTCCCTATTTCTTTCATTTATTATATTCTTTTATCACCACATTTTTTTGTCATTTTGTTCTATTTTAACGAAACATATTGTCAGCTATGGCCCCACTTATTACTCTATATATATAAATATTTAATCTTTAAATAATTATAAGTCTCAATCCCAATTTTTATCATAATACATAAAACAATCAACTTTTTACATTTATTTATTTTAAATCTTAACCCTAAACTCATCTACAAACCAAACGAGTTTCTAAAGAAGCCCCGAATGGATAATGTAATGACCCGTTTCACAAACCGGATCCTTCCACTCTCAAATCCCTAAGCGCGAAAATCAAAAAATCAAAACCAGCCCCAAAATTCACAAATGGAAGCAGCAAATCAAACAATAGTACCAATGGATGTAGACACTATTCAGAGGTAGGTACATTCATTTCACTAGTATTTTTATACATCAATTCATACATACTAATTATTATAAATTGCAGTCGAATCAAACAACAACTTACCGAAATTCAAGCCGACGATACAAATGCTTCCGATGATGAATTAATCAGAGAATGTCTTTCTCACCTTCAGGTAGGTGTAGCTAATGTTACAGAATTATGTATTTCAGTCATTAGGTTAATCATTTTCATTTGTGTGATAATTTTAGGGGAAGGCTGATGAGATTATTCAACAATACTCGGATGTTACGGCGTTGGGAGACCATGATTTCGGTACGCTTATATGTATCTACTTTTGTAGTAGTAATTGTTATCGTTTCGACTTTTGATTAGAATTGGTGTTACAGACTAGCTTGCAGCGAGTAATAGGCTTAAAATTTCGACCTTAGAAATATGTTGACAAACTTCAAACCGAGCGTTGATCAAACCTATCTTTTTAGCGATTTGGCGCAACTACTTGGATTGGACCCTAGGACACGTTTATAGGACCCTAGCAGAGTTTCGCAAATACTTCAAATCCAGTTTTAACCGAGTTGGTCGAGTTTATTTGGCTCAACTCGCCTCAGTCACTGACCTTGTAGCGAATTATCGTTAATTACTTGGCCTTGTAATCCGAGTTTTACAACATTGCTTGGAACAACCGCAACTCTGGTTGTTACAAAGATGAATTTTATTTACCTGAAAAAACTAGATATGAGAAGTTATAAGTAAATGTTTTGTCGGTCCAAACAAAGTTTATAACACTAAGTCTGGAATGTGAAATTGACAATTGATGTTTCTAGCTATTTCAGTTCAAACGTTTTTATGTACGTTTGTAATTGTCATCGTTTCGACTTTTGACTAAAGTTTGATAGTTGTGTGTTTGATTAGAATTGGTGTTACATAGTTCCAAAACTAGCTAGGCGGTACTCGAGCGGTTAGCTACCCTGTAGTGAGTAAGCTGTCTAGATTTGTTTATAGAAATATGTCTAGTAACATTAACACCAATTGTTCAAATACTTCAAACCAGAGTTTTGACCAAACCAAACTATAATTTTTGACCGTTTAGGCTCAATTCGCCTGTGCACCGACTTTGTAGCGCTAAACTCGTGTCACTTGAAACCAACACAAATTTGGCTGTGTGAAATTGACATGATGTTTTTAGCTGTTTACCTCAAACGTTCTTGTAATTGTAAACCATCTTCAAGGTGGCCTAGTGGTAAGTCGGCTCAAAGGTCTCACAAGAGACCCGGGTTCGTATCTCGCTGGGTAAACATCATGGGATGGCCGGGGAAGAGTCAGGAAATGGCTTCGGGAATACCTGTTACTTGTTAGGCTGCGTGCGCCAAAAAGGCTTAAATTTTCCCCGGTCAGCCTGAACAGGATCCCTCTACATTTACCAGTTTTGCTTTTGTAATTGCAGCAAGCCGTGACTTATAATGCAGTAACCAGCAGTCGTTTATATTTTTCGCTCCTTTATGGGAAAAGAGGGGGGGATGGGTGTTAAACAAAAAGTTTGCGTTAATGATGATAAAACAATTTAAGCTTCAAAGAAAATAGCCACCACATAACCAGTTATATCTTTTGTACATAGATACGTATTTGGAGAATCTGAAAGGGGAACTCTCATCCGTGGAGGCTGAAAATGCTAAACTTTCTGATGAAGTTGAGAATCTTATGAAGGGTTACTTGGAAGGTGAGTAGAATCATATTGTTTAGTTTAAGATGTATTGCATTTTGGAGTGGCACTTTAATGAACAACTTACCAAACTCACTGCATAATGCTTTTGGACTGCAGATTCTAAACGATTGCAGAGCAATCTTGAAGGACTGGATTCTTCTCTAGAGTTAATTCGGTCACAGGAAGTAAGATTAACTTTATAAATTTATCGTTAACATGGACTTGATATTAACTAGTTTTACTTGTTTGGATTTTCTGCATATATGGCACCAGTAAGTCATATTTCAAGGCTAGCAGAACATAACCTCACATCTGTCTTATGTTCAAGGATCTTGAAACAAAAAGGGCAGATGCTCGTCTTGAATGCTCTTCATTGGTAGAACATCAATCAGAAACCGATGGTGCACACGCTGGTTGCAAGTTCAAGGTTTGCTATTATGGTCATTTGTCATATATGGGGTGTTTCGGTAAGCTTATTTTAAGTGCTTAATAGCTTATTGTACACTGGAAAAGCTATTTAGCACTTTGAAGGTGTTTGGTTAAGCTTATGTCAAAAGGCTTATATAATTTTTGGGAAGGAAATATGCTGATAAGCATAATCCGTTAGGGGATTTTTAGAAACACGTAAGCTTACCCAAACACCCCCATAATATAGCGCCTTGAAAAGATTAATTAGTTATGAATTATCCAGTTTAACTACTGATTAGATTATTAATGTTTCCCTCGAAGATTCTGGAGCTCAGCAGTAAGATTGAGAACAAAAGAGAGATTTTGAAAACATTAGAAAATCTCGACTACACTTTCAAAAGGTATTGCAAGGATACTTGAGAGGTGCATATGGTTTTAGATTTTTGTAATTGCTGTAATATGTTTCTTTTCCCCTGAAATGTGCAGGTGTGAAGGTGTTCTAAAGATCGAGGACGCATTGACTGGACTTAAAGTCATTGAATATGATGGGAACCAAATAAGGCTGTCTATGAGAACATATATACCTGAAACCGATTTGCCTGAGCAGAATCATGAGTTGGCAATCGAACTTTTGGATGGCACATTGGAACTGAGGAATGCTGAGGTATTCTCGTTTATGAGTTTTTAATAAGCAAATTTTTTTTTTTTTTTTTTTTTTTTTTTTTCCTGCTTTACCTATGCCATTTGATGTTTTTCGACTTTTGGTGCTCGTTTTTTCAGATTTTTCCAAATGATGTGTATATCGGTGAAGCTTTAGAGGCTGCCAAGTCATTTGCGTAAGTTACTTCACCACTTGTAATCTTGATTTAGATCTCCAACTTTGTGATTTTGATTGTACTTATATCTGATGCTCTAGTTATGAATTTTTTGTATTTATCTTATTGAAAATGCATAAAATAGTTACTCATCCAACAAACATTGGCACACAAGGAAGAATAGTCATAGTACCATGCCACTTTACATATGATGGACCCAACCAGTTGCATTATTTGTTAAAAATGCATTTGCGCTCTGCGTTGTTGCTTTCATTTATTCGAAATTTTGATTTGTTCTTCTTGCAGACACCAGTCTTCCCTTCTTCCAATGCCTGAGAAGAAGAACTCGTTGGAGTTGTTTGTAAGAAAAATACAGGATAGAATTGTTCTAAGCACATTGAGGAAGTCTTTGGTCAAGGCTGCAAGCAAGTCAAGGTGAGATTTTGGTATATTTTTAAATTTATTTTACTCTATGTGCTCTATCATATTTCTTTTGTTCCATTTATCTGTTTGTTTTGAATACAGGCTCTCCATCGAGTATGAAGACAGAGATGAGATGATCGTGGCTCATATGGTGGATGGTGTTGACACTTTTATTAAGGTATCTCAAGGGTGGCCAATTGCTAATTCTGCATTGAAGCTATTATCTTTAAAGGGTTCAAGTCAATCTTCTAAGGAGGTTACTCTCAGCTTTATTTGCCAAGTTGAGGTTAGTCATTAATTTCTAATTGTGTGCTTCGTTTTAGCTCATAAAAGTATTTCTATACAATAACAGCTTATCATGTTCTTTCTAAATTATGTGGCCCCTTATTCAAAGAATTGTCTAGTAGTAAGGGTGGTAATTTCAACCCATTTGACAAGGTACACTGGCTAATAATGACAACTTTAAAGGGTTCAAGTCAATCTTCTAAAATTGTCTAGTAGTAAGGGTGGAAATCCAGAAACGGCTAGGGAAACGGCAGGGAAACGTTTCGGGGGCGTTTCGGGGCCGTTCCCGTTCCCACCACGTTTCCAAACGGGAACGCGAGCCTAATCGGCGTTTCGGTGCAACACTGATGACAAGGGTCAGAACAAGTTAAAACTTTCCAAAAGTGTATACTTATTGCAACCTCCGGAATCGCTCTATGTAAGATCATTTCAATAATATGACCTTATATATTGTATTGATACTGTAGTTATCTATGAAACTAAAAAAAAGGAAAAAGTATGTTTAATGGGTCAACACAAGTTGATCTGTTTGGCATGTATTAATTTTTTTGCCTGCTTTGACACAAACTAGTTTTGGCCAAGTACCCGACCCACCCATTTGTTTTTCTCCATCTAATATCGTCATTGTGACACTGTGCGTATCTTTTTTGTCTCGTGTATATAGTTTTTATGCAACTAAAGTTGGCCATGTGTGACATAAATGCATGTACTGCATCATGGATTTGCCTAATAAGTAATAAGTTGTGGTTCATATCTTGTTATCGCTTGTCATGATTAACGGTAAACAGTGTCTATGTGAGGTATCAATGTTGATAAGTGACAACATTTGTTACTTTGAAATACTTGGGTAACCAACTTTATTTTTTTTCTCCTTACTTGAGGGACGTGATTTTATTTTGAACCCCGTAACCTCAAATCTGAGCACCACTTCTGCTAATATCTCAAGAAACATAATAGATATAAAAGTTAAACCGAGACTTTTGCAATTAACATGTCTGATAAATCTCTAAACTAAACTTGCAATCCACAATATAATCATTAGATTGCCTCAGACTAAATCAATCTATGTTGTTTCAGGAAATGGTGAATTCTTTAGATGTACAGGTATGCCAAAATCTTTCAACATTTATTGATGCAATTGAAGAAAATTTCAAGCAAAGAATGCGTATTCAAATCCAATCCAACAATAGCATAAATAACTGAAATGTTGTTACTCTTGTACCTTTAACTTCATCACTTTGATGTATTTTCTTACAATTTCCGTATCTTTAGACGAAACTAAGATGTAGTTGAATCACTGTAATGCTATCCTCTACCTAAATTGAAACAAACAAGCCAACTTTTTTTTGGGTCAAATAGACTTTGTAAATGTTCTTTGTGTGGCATGGCATACATATTTGTTTGTTTCCAGATAATTTACTTTAGACAAGCATCGTGCCATAAATCACTTTTTTTTTTATCAAGTAATTTGTAAATTATTAAATGTTACCAGTGTGCGACGATGCGAGTGGTTTACATAGGGCTGAGTAAAACAGGCTGAAAACCGAACCGAAAAAACGATCCGAATCGGTCCAACCGAACCAACCATATTCGGTTGGGTTTTTGGTTTTATATATTTATGATTTACGGTTTCGGCTCGGCTTGGTTTGGTTCGGTTCGGTTCGAGCCAAAACCGAGAAAACACACCTAAACTGTCTAAACCGAACTGAAGAAAAAAAACCAAAACCGACAGAATCACTTCAATTCGGTTCTCGTTTCATGTCTTCCACAAAATTGGTTTTTGCTTCGGTTTTGACCCGATGCTCAGTCCGTTTACATTCATGGAACCTGGTGAGATTCATTTTTATGAGATAAAAGTGACAAAAGACTATGAAACTTAAGAAAAGTAGTGTGATTGGCATGTTGATGCACAAACTGGTTTCACCTTATGGTTAGCAGGGGTTTATTATAATCCTTTTATATCTTGTGTGTCTTGACTAATACCTTTTATGGGTTGACAGATCAGTATTTGATTCTTATGCATTTTTGTTGGTATAACAAATTTTCTGATGGTGCACATCTAATGGGTGATTCACATTTGATATGAAAGAAATGAGTTAATTTGTTGGATGTACATGGAAGTGTTATGGAATGAAATTTAAGAAACAATAAAAATGAAGCTGTCTAGCCTTAAACTCATCGATTCTGCAAATGTGAGAGAAGTGTTTAGTATATGGGGTATTAAAAAAGGTCGCAACAGAAGGAGTAAGGTATTGGTGAGCCATGAAAGATGGGGCGACCTCCTCTGTTTTCATCCGAATGTCAGTTATTTGGAGTGTTTGGAAAATGGTTTTGGGAGGGATGGCTTGCTTCAGTGAGGTGGAGCCTTTCTATTCATGAGTTGCCAATAAGCCTTTGACTAGGGAGGTATTGAGGGCTACTTCTCATGGGAAAAGGGGTTAGCATGTAGTGGATTTATATTTGCAATGGTGAAATAGATAGATGTCTGTGCTTTGAATGAAGCCTTGCTATAATGGCCTCTCCTTCCCTTGTTAAGTGAGGATGGTTGACTGCTTTACAGGGTGTTTCGATGTGTCCATTTTAGTACAAACGAAATGTAGATCTCTACACAATAGTTATTCCTATATGAAGGCAAGTATAATTATCCACTGCAATAGCACAATGGATATAGATGTTCTGTTAAAAATGACCTTTGTGACAGTAAGCAACATGTTTGGATTACTATAGAATGAATGATTTGGTGAATGTCTGAGGTGAATTCTTGTTACAAAATATCTCAGTCTCGCTGCAGATTTGTACTCGTACTAGTTAGTACAGTTGGTTTGGTTAGTACTTACTACTTAGTTCTTGGGTGGTGTCAGTCATGATCTCATGCCTCATCCATGCCTCATCACCCACCAATAATATCATTACACCTCATTCATGTCTCTCTCATGCATCACTATATTTTTTTAATGGCAACCATGATCCTATGCCTCACCTAATTTTATTTTTTTATTTTTTATATTTATAATTATATTAAACAATTTAATAAAAACATAATATTTCATTAATAATTAAAAAAAAATTACATAATACTTAAAAAAAAGGAAATCACTAATCATCGAGAATACATATCTACAAATTGCAACTCCATCCATATTTCTCCGCGAGCTCACGTTTTTTGGCAAGAGTGAACTCTAGCATTTTCTGATCGGTTATGTGATCGTGCGGTTGGTTATAGAACTTCATCGTCCGAAACAAAGCCTTTTCTTCAACACTATAGAGTTGTGCCGCCAACAACTTTTGGGCCAATTCATCCTTTGCAAGTTTTTTTCTCCACCAACGTCTCCAATAGTTGTGTTTTCTTTGCCGTGTAGGTGTCGAAGCTCGCAACAACACTTTCCTTTGTCGACGACTCGCTATCGGTCTTCTTGCCTTTTCTTTTCCGTGTAGGAGTTGTGTCGTCATTCAGATCCGGAATAACAGTCTCAACATTGTCATTGCTTCCCGTCTCGTAGTAGCTAGATTCCGATGACTTTCTTCGTTTGTCGGAATTAGACGAAGATGCTTGACCCACACATGGTTGTTCCAATCATTTGTCTTCTAGCCTAACAACCTCTCATGCTTCAATATGACTAAAAGACTTGCCCTTTGTTTTCTTATCATAATCGGCCAAGGCATTTTTCATGATGTTAACATCGCTACACCCACTCTCACGAAGACGTTTCTACAATTATAAAAGTAAGAGTATATAAATTAATACAAGTATATAAATTAATACAAGCATATAAATTAATACAAGTATATAGAGTTTAAAAATTACTTGTTGGATGAATTGCCCGTTAAAGACACTCATGGCGGCATTCATATTTTGCCACTTTGTGTTCAAGCTATGATGACTTCGAGTAGTATCTTTCACGTTTTCTTTGAAATGCTATAGAATTCTTTTCCAAAAACTATCTCTACTTTGTTCATTCCCGACTTTTGGACATGTCGAGATATGAACCCACGTCTTTGCCAAAGCCACCTCTTCGACCGACGTCCAATTTTTTTTTTCCGCTTTAGTCGATTGTTTTCTTTTTTGGACATTGTAGTTTTCTTGAACTTCTTGAATATCTTCATCATTTTGAGCTTGGCCTAATACATAGTATAACAAATAAATTATAACAAATAAAATTATAACAAGTAAAGCAAATAATATTATAACAAATAATTATAACAAATAAAATTATAACAAGTGTAGCAAATAATAATATAACAAATAAATTATAACAAATACATAAAAAAAACAAGTATACCGATTGGATTTTGTTGTTGCGTTTCGGGAACATAATCAATTTCATCATCCTCGTAATCATATAGCGGTAGTTCTCGTTCGACACTTGGTTCACGCCGCGAAGGACCTTCACGGTAGTCATTGAACGGGTTGAAATCACTTGTCATTGATATCATGTATTGGCTTGGATTTATCGGTGGAGGTTGGGGATAATATTGGCGTTGATGTGATGGTGGATTCACCGGTGGAGGTTGGGGATAATAGTGAGCGGGTTGAGGACTCATTTGGGGATAGTAGGGAGGGGGTTGTGATTGAACTTGCGGACGAACGGGTTGTGATCGAGAGCTTCGTCCACGACCTTTGGATGAGGTTGAAACACCTTTTGATTTCTTTGCATCCATTTTTTTAAAAGAATGAGAGTTGGAAGTGGAAGTAGTGAATAAAATGTGATTTGAAAATGGTTATTAAAGTGTATATATTTATAAAGGTTTTTCTTTTTTTTTTTAAATCCCAAATGGCTCTATTTATAGCCGTTCAACGGCTATATTTGTTCCACCAATTCTCCATGATTCAATGACAATACATGCCGAAACTCATCATGCCGACCTCATGTCTCACTAGTGGCGGCGGTGTTGCCGCTCGGCATGTGTTGAAACCGTGCCATGCCGTTCTCCATTGCCACCCCCCTAATGTATTTGTTAGTTAGAATTGTGTCTGTATTGTAGTCCAAAGTCAGCTTATATGACCAAAGGGTACGTCTTTTGGTAAGTCATGGCTTGACTATATTATAAAGGTGGCAAAATGTGTCCAAAAACAAAAAGATTGGTTAAATGGGCAAAATTTTAAAATATTTGGGCACATTTAGCCCTATTCTTTTTTTGAAATTGGCACATATAGCCCATATAAAACTTAAATGGGCACTAACGGCCACTTTTATTTTTCTCAATTGTAGAACATTACGATCGTTTTAAAGAAAGATTGTTTATATAATATATTTAAGTTTTTTTAATATAAATAAGATATTACGTTTAAGGAATTTATTTCATCGTTTTAGGTTTTTTATTAAGCGATATGTATACCATGTGTCCATTTGGCCCGTGCCCGTTTAAGCCCGTGCCCATTCTAGCCCATGCCCGTTAAGCCCGTGCCCGTGCCCGATCGGCCCGCCCGTTTTGCCACCTCTACTATATCATAGGTGTTTGGTAATAATACATTTTCACTTTGTAGCAAAAAAGAAAAAGAAGAAAGAAAAAAGAAATTAATGATGAGCAATTTCAAGATGGTAAGAGCACAAGGTATGCAAGGACCCAATAACAAGTTATTGGTATGTCACCTGAGGGTCACATCATACACTTCTCAATAACACACAATAACTCAAACAACCCTCATTCATAAGTCTTAACACGTCAACTTTTTATAGTACATGAGATATTTAGTATAGTAGTATACAAGTATTAATGGCCGGTTTCCTTGACTTTAGGTTTGGATAATTAGGGCTCGTTTGGTATGAGGGTGTTGGAGGGTTTAGAATCAAAGAAAATGCATAACATTTGTTTGGTACAAATTTTTTTTTCAAAGAAATGTATTGAATAATAGATTTGATAGTAGGCTAAACTAGTAGAAATTGATGAATGATTCAAAGTGGTCCCCACGTATGCATCAATATCAACCACAAGTTTCAATGTTTATCTTTTTAATTTTTTTTCTCTCTTTTATATTTAACAAATAATATTTTTATTCAATAAATTAATTTATAAATTATACATATTAAACATTTTCTCTCTCCTTTTTTTCAAACATTTCCCAAATTCGAATCCGATTTTATTTTCACTTACAAACCAAATGCACAATGATAAATACTTGGGGCGTTTGGTTGGAAGCAATTTAAGGATATTTTATGATTCAGATTTTAATTCCATTCAAACGTCGTGTTCAGAACTCAAATGGAAATTGAAGCAATTTACAATTCTCGAATTGTCAAATGGGAGAATCGTAACGCCCAAAAAGTGAGGAATTTTAATTTGCTTGAAAAAAATTTATAAACTTTTTTCTTATTGTTTTTTAATAAACTTTTAAATAGAATATTTATAATTTTTTTATAAACTTTTTATAAATTTTTATAAACTATTTTATAGATTTTTTTAAACTTTTATTATAAATTTTTATAAACTTTTTTATAAATTTTTATAAATTTCTTAGAAATTTTTATAAACTTTTTATA
Source organism: Chrysanthemum lavandulifolium (assembly GCA_022545495.1). Classification (NCBI taxonomy): domain Eukaryota; kingdom Viridiplantae; phylum Streptophyta; class Magnoliopsida; order Asterales; family Asteraceae; genus Chrysanthemum; species Chrysanthemum lavandulifolium. The sequence goes on from CM040245.1 coordinate 103,257,719, forward strand.
AACTTTTTATAAACTTTTATAAATTTTTATAAACTTTTTTATATTCTTTTATAAATTTCTTATAAATTTTTATAAACTTTTTAACAAATTTTTATAAACTTTTTCATAAATTATTTATAAACTTTTTTTATAAATTTTTATAAACTTTTTTATAAATTTTCTAAACTTTTTTTATAATTTTTTTATAAACTTTAAATAGGTTTTTATGGAATTTATATTAAAATAAAATAAAAAAATTTATAAATTTTGAACCGTATTTTAAATTCCAAGAATTTAAATTTTCTAGAATTTAAAATTCGAATTTAACCAAACGCCTGGTTTTGATAACTAACAAAAATTTTAAACCGCCCATAACCACTACCTATTTACCAAATCAAACGTCGCATAAATATTTTACCTATTTACCAAATCAAACGTCGCATGAGTAGCGTGACACAATTTTACCTATTTACCTGTTTACGAAAATTAACTTTTGATTCTCATCCGTTAGATTCATTTAAGGGGAAAAAAAATCGACCTTACACATGTCTTTCGCGACTTTCTACGTGACACAATTTTCTAAAATAGCGACACAAGTTTAGATTTATTTGTAAAACGCGACCCAAATTACTAAAACCCGACATTGTAAAACGCAACCATAATTTATTTAGCAAAAGTAAAACGCGACTCGCGACCCAAAAGTAAAACGCGACTAACTTTTCATAAATTCACCATACATACATACATACATACACACTACCATACATACATTACACCCTTGTAATAAAAACAACTACCTTTTTATTAAAAGGGTATTAATGTCAAAATAGTTTTTATATCAGTTTTTCCTTAACTTTCATCCCAAATATGAGATGAAAGATGACTTAAGGAAAATCAATGTGTTTACTTCCTTTTCACTTTACACACCTTCATTTGCTTCTTTTAAAAAAAAAACTTAAGAACATGATATTTTTTTGTTTCTTTACTTTCACTTCAAAATAAATCTTTGTTCAACAAAGTGTTAAACAAATCTTTAATATAGAAGAATAAATGCACCAAACTCTACATTTTGAAGAACTGTATCCTTTAGAGCTTGGATATAAACCACCTTTAAGAAGAATAAATGCATCAAACTACTATACATGTATGCACTGCTTTCTTTATCAATTGACTTTTTATAAATTCACCCCATCTACCATCTACCATCTATTTTATCAAATATAAGTTTCAAGTAGGTCGTGTTTCAAGTCTTAATAGCGAATGAAAAGATGATAGTGACATATTTGGTTAATTTTGTAAAAGAGTAAAATACACCGTTCGTCCTTAATCTTGTACACACGCATCACGATTAACCAAACCTAGGCGTTTTCATCGCTGAAGGTCCAAAACCATGTTTTTATGCTCTAGACAAGTCCCTTGACCCGGATTGCCAAAGTCAACATGAATTTTCTGGGTTTACATCGAGGGTATAATAGACCATTCACAATTTTAACATGCCATAGTTAAATCTAACCCAACCCACAACCCAGGGACCAAATGTGATTATGGCTATGCAACTAGCCATTTCTTCCCTGATACGCTAGCATTTATTTTCGCGCGAACCAATAAACCCACCCAACAAACAACTTTACCAATCATAATAACACCCTTATCTAGAAATGATCAACTGAATATCAAAAACCTAATCTAAATCCTCATTTTTAGAACTCAAATGACCAACCCAACTTCCAACAATACCATGTCGATCGATCGTATTAGCAACATGCCAGATATAGTGATCAGTAACATTTTGAATCGGTTGTCTTTGTTAGAAACGGTGAGAACCTCTAGTTTAGCGAGAAACTGGAGGTCTAAGTGGACTTTGCTCACCGATGTCCTAGTTGACGAGGATTTCTTTTATTATTTAACATATAATTTTGATGGGAGGCATGTTACTAGACTCTTAAATCGGCTTATGGGTCCCATAAGAAAGTTTGTCTTCTCTTTAGAGCCAAGATCAATGCTTGGAATAGAAGACTTTAATTATGAAGAGATTCGTGATTGGCTTTTGTTTTTGGCTCGGCATGGAATTGAGGAGCTGATTATTAGAAACTGGTATGGTGAACGAGTTACGTACCCAACCCAACTTTACTCTCGTATGGAGTTGAAACATCTGGAACTTCATGTTTGTGCTATGGCTACTTTGGAATATTTTCATGGCTTTCCAAATCTATTGCGCTTAGAATTGATTCATGTCAATTTTCTAACCGGTACAGTTTGGGAGTTTATTGATGGTTGTCTCTTACTTGAGTCTCTTAAAATGAATCGTCCTACTACAAACGAGATGAGACTATTGGATATTGCAAAACTTAGGAATGTGAAGAAGTTAGATTTATAATGTTGTGACGACAATCACAACATTCGATATCTTTCACCTGACAAGACTTCAAAATCTTGAGACCTTTACATTGGATTTTGAGGATTGCACGGTAAGAACAATTTGAGTTTTACACTTATAATTTTACAATGTTAAAGAAATGTGTAACAATAATGAAATTTAATCTTTAAAACTTGTTGTAGTTGATACGGGAAGCTAATTCTAGGATGAATGTCCCTGTGCCCTTTGTATCCCTGATTAATCTTAAGCTGTCCGATGTCGATTTTGGGAATATTGTTATGGTATCGCTCATCATTGAAATGATTCGTGGATCTCCAAATTTGAAAATGATGGATACCAGAGTAAGTGTAATACTGTAATGCATATGTATCAAATAAACATTCGTAAATTGCCATGTTTGTGTATCTCAACACTATTTGATTTTTCAGTGCAAACACGCTTAGTGTTACGCTTTGGAAAAAATTCCAATGTTGTGAGCGAAACACAATCACCATGGGCACTACAAGCTGTGGTGTTTCGAGCTTTTCCTAGATCTTAGCATGAATTAACTTTAATAAAGTTTATAATTGCGTGTTCCGGTCGCTAAAACAATCAATATCAAGCTCAACAATAGGAGTCATGATGGGAATGAAAATATCAGGATGAACTGGGAGTTGGCTTGGAAGCTGTTGAAACTCCACCGAGCTTCCCCCACAGCCGTGGTAGAGTTCTTTTAGTGGTTGTAGTTTACGTATGGGTTGAATACCCTATGACAATTTATGTTGCAAAATAGTTTTTGTATTTTGGTATTTGTTTATATGGTTTTCTTAAATTTAGCTTATTCATATGTTGTTGTTTATGCGTATTGTTGGTGATGCAAGTTTGACATTCGAAAGTCAAACTTCCATTTAGCATTTCAATTTGATTGTAGAAAGTAAAACTGCATTTCCAGTTTACTTTAGTTAGTCAACATTAAAAATGGTGAATGGCAATTTTCTATTTGCATTTTGACTTTGTAAAGTCAAAATTGCAAAAGCATTAGTCAGTATTTGTTACGGAGTTTATTGATATGTTTTGGAAGTTTGACTTTACAAAGTCAAACTTCTAATGGTTTTGTGTTGTTTAATCTTCAACTAAACTGTCGTATACGTAACTTGGCAAATTGAGGGACCAATTATGTATTTTAAAGTGATTATTGGGCGGGAGTTTTAAGTATGACAACGACAACCAAGACACATTCCGGGACCAAGCGTGAAAAAAAAGTTACTATTAGACCCCTTGACCGTCTCTACCCTGAGACGTTATTTACTTGTGCACACGAACCAATAAACCCATCCACCACTTTTTCCACACACACAATTTTCAATGGAAGATTTCCCTATTTTGAATGAACTCATGGAGATTGTTGGTTCATCCAACTTGAATGATCATATGGCAGTGTGGTTTGGGGAAGAGGCTGCACAAGAAGGGCTTTTGAAAAACCTAGTTCGTCAGTGCATTGATCATCTGAAGAGGGGCATCATCAAGCGTAGGAAGCTGATTGAAGAGAACGAAGCTTTGGGGCCTCGGGGAATAGCTCTTGACAATTTAGATGGGCTGAGGAAAGCCCAGGCCAGTCACACCGACCTACTTGTTCAATTCATACAGATTCTTGGTGAAACTGATGAAGTTATTCGAATCAACGAAGGTTATGTTAAGAAAATGGCTGAGTATAATGACAGAATTTTGGGTATTTCATGGGGGTACATAAATGGGGTCTTTTGGGTGCTAGTTTTGAAAATATAGGTTGTTGGATCGATATACTCTGACCAAACTAACTATGTAGCTTGTAAGGGCTTAGCAACCTCGGATAAATCCTAAGTCACTAACAATGAAACACTGATATAACTTTACTAAGTATGCGGAAACTACTTCAATAAAGCTAATAAGAATAACTTTAACATCAATGATTTGATTAATACTTTGAACCTGCTTGATACACAAATTCACTAACAATCCCTAATAACTCTAATATTCTCTCTAAAGTCGTATTCTAAGAACATATACTTCTAATGCCAATCTAGGGGTCCTTTTATAGGCATAAGGATAACCCTAGTCGGTTTACAACTTTAATCCTTGTACGACAAGTAATACTAAACTAAGAACATTCTAGAATTACATAATAATCCTTAACGATTTGCATAGCAGTCCTTTATCCTTGCAGTACTTTGATGAGTGAGCAGTACTTTGACTTTCTTCTTTAGCAGTACTTTGACTTTCTTCAGCACTTTGACTTTCTTCAGTACTTTCATATCCTTCAGTACTTTCATATCCCAACAATCCTCCCCTAACTTGAATTCTACTTGCTTGATTTCAAGTTCCTTTGTATCTGTATCTTTAATATCTTTGTCTTCAAGGAAAGATTGTGTCTTTATCTTCAGATTTATTTTGTACTCTTTGTGCTTGTATTGTCATCATCAAAGTAATCTTTATAAGCAATCCTTTTCAAAGAACTATCGCTAATCTTCATCTTTTCGCCTACTCAAAGAACATATGACAAATTGTACATCATATCATAAAGTTTCATCTATTCTCATCACTTCGGTGTGTAAACTCCGTGAGAGGTGAATCATTGAAAATTTAATGGATTTTGATGTCTCTTTACCAAAGCCATTAACTCTGTAGTAGCCAATGTTTAGGTGTGTAAAACCATGGTACATTGATAACCATATAATTTTTAGCAAATCATCAGCTATCAACGGATTTGTTTTGTCTTTACCAAAAGTCGTACCCTTTTGGACTAGTTAGTTCTTACAACCATGGTGAACTAATTACCATATAAATGGTTTTTCCACAGCCTTTACCACAAGCCATTTTTCTTGTGGGCTAGCCAACTCTTCACTATATCAGATATGGTGAGTTGATTACCATACAACTTATTAGCAAGTTGTCAACCATAAACGGATTTGAGATATCTTTACCTGAGCCGTTTGCTCATGGATTAGCCTGTCCTTTTGTTAAACATGGTGAACTGATAACCTTTGTTGTAACCATCTCAAAAACCATTTGTTGCTGTTAATTTTTGTTTCAAAATATTTTGTACTTTAACAAAAGTTTGCTTATTTTTTATTAAAAAAGTCTGTAGGATATTGGATTTTTCACAAACACACTAAACCATGATCAATGTAGGCGTATAAGTATGTTAGAGAGAGAAAGTTCTAGTGAGAGAAAGGAAGTGAGTTGGGAACTATAGTGAGAGAAAGAAAATATTATTATGAGCTCCACTCTCTACCTTGGGAGGTAGAGAGTATTTATAGTCTTACATAAACGTCACACAACGGGCGTGGATCGGGCATACAGATGGGTAAAGACCGTCCGTCCTCCACGGTGTTACTTAACTAAATATTACTTAACTTAAAATAACTACGACTACGAGCTTTTAACGATTACATATACTTGAGGTGACCGACTCTTTAATACCGGAATTTCTAATTCCTAACAATCTCCCCAAGGAGGTCACCTCAATCATGTACTAAAATTACATTGAATACAAACAGATATTACAAAAAATTGTTCTTGCATTCTTGATGTAGTACTTTGCTCAAGCTCGTAGTCATTGATTCTTCTCATTGCATGTTTGGTTAATCCAAGTGGAGGTCTTTCTTGATCCACGTGATAATAATTTTGAGCCGACTTTTGAGACCATCACTAACAAAATCTCGAGACATCCATTGTGGTGTTGGTATTATGTGATGTTGTGACTTTCGGACCGACATGCTCACATTACGGATCATGATATCTTCTCATCGAGTAACGGAAGCTTTCGATGATTTATGATATTGGCGGCGTGGCGAAGCATGGAGTGAAAATATCGAGTCATTGATGCACTTATCATGATTTCTTGAGAGATGAATGTTATGTGTGAGCATGCGGCTATGGATTGACCGCTTCATTACGATCATTTGCAAGCGTCGGGGTACACTGCATACAACGATTAGCAATAAAGCGTACAAAAGTGTCTTTGACCACTTTAGTTGAATTGAGGTACACGCCCGCGGTTCCCGTTGATCGATACATGTCTCGCCTGTGATCAAGTATAATTCGAAGAATTTCCTTGACAGGGTTTCGCATTGCTCTAGTTGTTCTCAAACCGAACGTCTCAAAGAAGACAACACGGAGTGAGTGAACCGGTGAATTTAAGTCCACCGATTGATGAAAAGAGATTAAAAAAACAATCGTGTATTGCTCAATAGAAATTGTTTTGCAATACAACGAAGGTTTTATTGAAAATCAATTATCAATCATAAAACACCTTTTGATTTGAAAAATGAGTACACGGTCGATGTGCTAAAGAAAAAAGTTATTAATCACAAAGATCGGTTTTCAAAGGTATCCGTCAATCCATAACATGAACGGGATTGATTCAAGAGATTGAATCGCCCCATTGTTTTCATTCGGTTGTCACATGGTTGATCTATATAATAGATCTCACCCGCCATCTACCGAGGAGCTTGTTTGATGTTGGCTCCGAAGGTTTTCCATCTTCATTGTGAATATGTTTACACATCACTCGGATGTTACGGCAATACCACAAGGATAATCGTGGGACTCAAGATATAATCTCTTTCCACATTGTGTGAAGCAGAGTCTTCATTGAAAGTGTCCTAATGAGATTTATTGATGATCTCGTGGCTCTAGACTCAATTTTGTGCATATTTGGATCATGTGCGGAGACTAGGAGAGGGTCTCCTTTTTCAATATCAACGATCTCTAAGAGAAAGTCGATAGATAATGTTGGTTCCCGTGAGAATGAAACAAGTCCTTTTAAGAGTAACTTGAGTGGTTTGGAAAGTTGAAGTGCGGTGCGTCCTTTGGGTCCATGACGTCTTGTCTTCAATACCGATGTTACCATCGGTAGCATATGAATTGAACCCGGTTTACGCCCTAAGGTTGAATATATGGAGGGCTATTTGTTTTCACCTTTTCTCATTCAATTCTTTTAATTCTTCAACCCCTTCGATTGCTTATTGAGACTTCATAGCTAGAACCTTGTTGGGTTTATTTCAAGACTAGCTCGGTCTTAGTCCGCACTCTTCCCATATCTCATTTTTCTCCTTTTATCATCATACCTAAGGACTCTACACTAACTAGTGGATAGTCCCTGGTAGATCCCTCCGGTTACGGCGGATCATGGGAACACATACCTAACCTTATCATCCTTATATCACCGTACATAAAGTAAAGTTGGTCGGTCTATTTGGTATTGTTCATACGCCATTGGAACCAATTGAAAACCATTTGAAAATCAATTCGGATACTTGTGATATATTATCAAAACATTTTGTACCGAATTGTTTTGATATTTTTAGAACAAGTGCTCCCCTCAACATGTGCATCAAATGTTTGAAATTGTTTTGCACACGGAGGCAAAAGAAGTATTAACTTCTTTGATTACCATTTTCTAAAGATATCAACATCACTTCCCTAATCGAATCAAGTAGATAAAGCATTTCGGGAAGGATGAGGTTTTCATAAGTTTGCTCCCCTCAATATGTGCCTCGAGATTTGAAAAGAGTTTTGCACATACTAGAGGGAACTGCACATGAGATAAGTGATCACGTTTCAAATCATAGGTTTAAGATAGATGCTCCCCTCAACATGTGCATGGAAAAATTTGAAATCGTTTGTCACATGTGAGAAGGATAGCATGTACATCCTTATAAAACCATTTACCGAATTATCGGTTTAAATCCAATTTAAATCACATATTCTCCCCGATCACAATTATCAAATCATTTGAGATTTGTGATCTCTTATTGATTTAAATTGATTTTGAAAGCTTTAAGGAGAATTGTGACTTGATTATGAAAGCGTTTTAAGCGATAAGGATCGGATTTTAAGACTTTGAACTCCATTGATAAAACATGCATGTACATCTTTTGAAAACAATTTAATGCCAAATAACTTTTTAATTTAATTGAAATCATTCTCCCCTCAATCAATGACATAGGTTGTTGATTGAGATATAGAGATTTTGACAAATAAGTCCGATGATTATCAAAAATAGAGATCGAGTTATTTTTCAAAGCATTTAGTTTCGGCGAGATAAATGTTTATAGAATCGAGCATGGAATTTGAAAACATGGTAAGACATGGCTCTGTTCTTTCTTTTAAAAGCGGGTTATTGCCTGAAACTACATTTTGGTCCTTGTGGTTGTACTGGATTCCACTTTTGGTCCATTTGTTTAAAAGTTGCGATTTTAGTCCAAAATGCATAGTTTGGTTCACTTTTGGTCCATTTTCTAACGAAGTTAGTTCGATTAGTTAAGTCGTTTGCAGCGTTAGTCCTTTATAGCGATCGTTTGCAGCGTTAGTCCTTTATACCAAAGATCTTTTGCAACGTTAGTCCTTTCAGTTAGTTAGTCCTTTAAAAAAAATTCTAAAAAAAAAAAATTCGGAAAACAAAATTTAGAAAAAAAAATTATAATTTTTTTTTCTAATATAAAATTCGAAAAAAATTCAAAATATATTCTAAAATGAAAACTTTTTTTTTTTCCGAAAAAAATTTCGAAATATATTCTAAAAAAACTTTTTTTCGAAAAAATTCTAAAATATATTCTAAAAAAACTTTTTTCGAAAAAATTTGAAATATATTCTAAAAAAACCTTTTTTCCGAAAAAATTCTAAAATATATTCTAAAAAAACTTTTTTTCCGAAAAAATTTGAAATATATTCTAAAAAACTTTTTTCGAAAAATTCTAAAAAACTTTTTTTCGAAAAAAATTCGAAATATATTCTAAAAAAACTTTTTTTTCGAAAAAATTCTAAAATATATTCTAAAAAAACTTTTTTTCGAAAAAATTTGAAATATATTCTAAAAAACTTTTTAAAATGTATATACATTGAAAAACGTTTTTTAAAATATATATACATTGAAAAAAATTTCGAAATATATTCTAGAAATTTTCGAAATATATTCTAGAAATATTTCGAAATTTTTTCGAAATTTTTTTAGAATATATTTTTAGAATATATTTTTTTAGAATTATTCTAGAAAAATTTCGAAATATATTCTAGAAAATTTTTTTTAGAATATATTTTTTTTAGAATATATTCTAGAAAAATTTCGAAATATATTCTAGAAATATTTGAAATTTTTCGAAAAAAAAGTTTTTTAGAATATATTTTAGAATTTTTCGGAAAAAAAAGTTTTTAGAATATATTTGAAATTTTTCGGAAAAAAGTTTTTAGAATATATTTTAGAAATTTTTAGGAAAAAAAGTTTTTTTAGAATATATTTGAAATTTTTCGGAAAAAGTTTTTTTAGAATATATTTTAGAATTTTTCGGAAAAAAAAAGTTTTTAGAATATATTTGAAATTTTTTCGGAAAAAAAAGTTTTTAGAATATATTTTAGAATTTTTCGGAAAAAAGGTTTTTAGAATATATTTGAAATTTTTTCGGAAAAAAAAAGTTTTTTTTTAAAAGTTTCTTTTAGAAGTTTTTCGGAAAAAAAAGTTTTCTTTTAGAATATATTTGAATTTTTTTGAATTTTATTTTAGAAAAAAATTTATAATTTTTTCTAAATTTTGTTTTCAATTTTTTTTTAGAATTTTTTAAAGGACTAACTAAGCGAAAGGACTAACGTTGCAAAAGATCTTTGGTATAAAGGACTAACGTTGATAACGACCGTTATAAAGGACTAACGTTGCAAACGACTTAACTAACTGAACTAACTCCGTTAGGAAAATGGACCAAAAGTGGAACCAAACTATGCATTTTGGACTAAAATCGCAACTTTTTAAACAAATGGACAAAAGTGGAATCGGTATAACCACAAGGACCAAAATGTAGTTAACTCTAATTTTTTTTTTTTTTTTTTTTTTTTTTTTTTTTTAACATTCGAACAACATCTAAAGTCCGTGTCATTCTTTGAATGACATCTCAAAGCAAGTAGATATTATCGAATCGAGGAAAACATGACAAAGGACAATATTTTTTGGAATTTTCAAGATTTTTCAAATTTTTTATGGATTTTGAAGGTTTTATATTTTTCTATTTGATTTTTGAAGGTTTTATAATTTTGTATTTTGTTTTTCGAATATATATATACAAGAGATAGATGAAGATAGACCTTTACTCCTCGTCTTCCTCACGAAGGCGTTTGAGTGTTCGGTTGAAGGCTTTTCAAGCCAAGGCGTGGAAGAATAAACTCAAAACGTTCTCTTGGAAGAGCTTTGGTGAAGATGTCGCTAGCGATATTCGGACCTCACAAAATAGAGTTCCACCACACCTTTTTCCACTTGTTCCACGATGAAATGATGTCGAATGTCGATATGCTTTGCTATTGAGTGTTGAACATTGTTGCATGAGAGCAATAACACTTTTATTATCACATCTGGAGGATTTTGTTGAATTCAAAGCCATAGTCGATAATTGAGATCTCATCCATAAGATTTGAGCACAACAGGATGACATGGCTATGTATTCAACCTCTATGAGAAATAAGTACTCATTTGCTTCTTTGAAGACCGACTCACAAGCTTATCACCCACCGAGCACCTCCGGATGTACTTGACGAGTATCTTGACACCTGCATGATCGGCATACGCATAGGTCATTAGTGACATGCCGGTGTCCTTCGGTACCAAAGACCCATATTGATGGTTCCTTGGAGATACCGAAAGACCCGTTTAAGCGCTTCAAGGTGCTTTTAGTAGGCTTAGCACGGTATCTAACACACATGCAAACAATGAACAAGATGTACGGTCTACTAGTGTGAGGTACATCGAGGATCCAATCATACTACGATATTTTGTTTGGTCGATCATGATCCACAGGTGGTCCTCATCTAGTTTGGTTCGATCAATCATGGGAGTGTCAGCGAGGTCACTTGAATCAAATCTAAATTTCTTTAAGATCTCGGTTGCATATTTAGATTGATTTATGAAAATGCCTCCGGGACTTTGCGAAATTTGTAATCCCAAGAAAAATGACATTTGTCCCATCATTGACATTTGAAATTTTGAACTCATTTCATTTGAAAAGCGATCACATTCCATTGGGTGCGTCGAGGCAAAAATAATATCATCAACATAAATTTGAACATGAATTAAATGTTTGCACGACTTCACGGTGAACAATGTTGGATCAACTACTCCTTTGCTAAATCCGGTTGATAGAAGAAACTTTGTGATGTATCATACCATGCCCTTGGAGCTTGCTTTAAACCGTAAGGGCCTTTCAAACGATAAGCGTGAGTAGGATGCTCTTGATTTACAAATCCTTGAGTTGGGCGGCGTGACGACTTCTTTAAGGTCTCCATTCGAAATGCCGTCTTTACATCCATCGATGAACTACCATGTTCTTACTAGCGGCATTAGCGAGAAGATTACGATTGCCTCGATTCGAGCAAGCTGGAGCAAAAGATTCTTCAAAGTCAATACCCTCCTCTTGGCGGTATCCTTTAGCAACTAATCGAGCCTTGTTCTTCAACACATCACCATGCTCATCAAGTTTCACTTTGAAGATCCATTTAAGAGCAATAATCATAGCACGATCTGGAGCGGTACTAACTCCCATACATCAAGTCGATCAAACTCATGAATTTCATCTTGCATTGCATTGAACCGACTATCTTCATTCATGGCGGTTTTAACATCTTTTGGTTCGATCTTAGATAGTATGGAGTTGAAGAAGCACTATAAGGCATCGGTAGCAAGTTGTTTTCGTGTTGATACGGGACGAGAGGGATTTCCAATGATGTTGTCTAGTGGATGATCGTGAGTCCATTTTCTAAGGTGTTCATGTGGCGGTTGTTGAGGGGCCGAGG
>CM040245.1:103269963-103346967 GCA_022545495.1 Chrysanthemum lavandulifolium
TCCATAAAATTTGAAAAATTCGAAAAATCTTCAAAAAAATATATATTGTCATTCATCATGTTTTTCTCGATTCGATAATATCTACGGTCTTTGTGTTGTCATTCAAAGAATGACACGGGACTTTAGATATTGTTCAATTTATTAAAAAAAAAAAAAAAAAAATATATATATATATATATATATATATTTTGGGAGAAAGAGAAACAATGGTTTATTGTCATTTTCAGCAATAACCCGGTTTTAAAAGAAAGAACGAGCCATGTTTTACCATGTTCTCAAATTCCATGCTCGATTCTATAAACATTTTCTCATTGAAACCAAATGCTTTGAAAAATAACTCGGTCTCTATTTTTGATAATCATCGGGACTTATTTGTCAAAATCTCTATCTCTCAATCAACAACCTATGTCATTGATTGAGGGGAGAATGATTTCAATTAAATTAAAGTTATTTGGCATTAAATTGTTTTCAAAAGATATTCATGCATGTTTTATCAATGGAGTTTAAAGTCTTAAAATCCGATCCTTATCGCTAAAACGCTTTCATAATCAAGTCACAATTCTCCTTAAAAGCTTTCAAAATCAATTTAAATCTATAAGAGATCACAAATCTCAAATGATTTGATAATTGTGATCGGGAGAATGTGTGATTTAAATTGGATTTAAAGCGATAATTAGGTAAATGGTTTTATAAGGATGTACATGTTGTCCTCCCGCATGTGACAAACGATTTCAATTTTTCCATTCACATGTTGAGGGGAGCATCTATCTTACACCTATGACTTGAAACGTGATCATTTATCTCAATGTGCAGTTCCTCTAGTATGTGTAAAACTCCTTTCAAACCTCGAGGCACATATTGAGGGGAGCAAAATCATGAAAACCTCCAAAATGCTCTATCTACGATTCGATTTAGGAAGAGATGTTGATATCTTTAGAAAATGGTAATCAAAGAAGTTAATTCTTTCTCTTGCCTCCGTGTGCAAAACATTTTCAAATACTTGATGCACATGTTGAGGGAGTTCTCGTTTAAAATATCAAAACAATTTCGGTACAAAATGCTTTGATAATACATCATAAGTATCCGAATTGATTTTTCAAATGGTTTTCAATTGGTTCCAATGGCGGATGAACAATACCTAATAGACCGACCAACTTTACTTTATATACGGTGATATAAGGATGATAAGGTTAGGTATTGGTTCCCATGATCCGCTGTAACCGGAGGGATCTACCAGGACTATTCACTAGTTAGTGTAGAGTTCTTAGGTATGATGATAAAAGGAGAAAATGAGATATGGGAAGAGTCGGATGAGTCGAGCTAGTCTTGAAATAAACCCAACAAGGTTCTAGCTATGAAGTCTCGGTAAGCATGAAGGGTTGAAGAATTAAAAAGAATTGAATGAGAAAGGGTGAAAACAAATAGCCCTTAATTTATTCAACCTTAGGCGAAACCGGTTCAATTCATATGCTCACGATGGTAACATCGGTATTGAAGACAAGACGTCATGGACCCGGTGACGACTACACTTCAACTTTCCAAACCACTCAAGTTCCTCTTAAAAGGACTTGTTTCATTCTCACGGGAACCGACATTATCTATCGACTTTCTCTTAGAGATGGTTGATATTGAAGTAGAGACCCTCTCCCAGTCTCCAGACGGGATCCAAATATACACAAATTGAGTCTAGAGCCACGAGATCATCAATCAATCTCATTAGGACACTTTCAATGAAGACTCTCCGCTTCACACAATGTGGAAAGAGAGATTATATCTTGAGTCCCACGCATTATCCTTGTGGTATTGCGGAACATCCGAGTGATATGCATACATATTCACAATGAAGATGGAAAACCTTCGAGCCAACATCAAACAAGCTCCCGGTAGGTGGCATGTGAGATCTATTCATAAGATCAACCATGTGACAACCGAACAAAAACAATGGGCGATTCAAGTCTTGAATCAATCTCGGTTCGAGTTATGGATTGACGGATACCTTTGAAAAACCGGTCTTTGTGCTTAACAACTCTTTTCTTTAGCACATCGACTGTACTCATTTTTCAAACCAAAGGTGTTTTATGATTGATAATTGATTTTCAATAAAACATTCGTTGTATTGCAAAACAATTTCTATTGAGCAATACACATTATTTTTCAAATCTCTTTTCATCAATCGCTGGACTTAAAATTATTGGTTCACTCACTCCGTGTTGTCTTCTTTGAGATGTTCCGGTTTGAGAACAGCTAGAGCATTGCGAAACCTGTCAAGGAAATTCTTGAATTATACCGATCACAGGCAAGACATGTATCGATCAACGGGAACCGTGGGCGTGTACCTCAATTCAACGAAGTGATCAAAGACACTTTCGATGCGATTTATTGCTAAGCTTTGTATGTGTGTACGCCCGACGCTTGCGGTGATCGTAATGAAGCGGTCAATCCATAGCCGCATGCTCACTTAACACATTCAACTCAAAGAAATCATGATTAGTGCATCAATGACTCGATATTTTCACTCCAAGCTTCGCCATCGCCGCCAATATCATGATTCAACAAATGCTTCCGCTACTCGATGAGAAGACATCATGATCCGAATGTGAGCATGTCGGTCCTAAAGTCACAACATCACATATTACCAACACCACAAAGGATGTGTCGAGATTGTTGATGGTGATGATCTCAAATGATGGCTCAAAATTATTATCACGTAGATCAAGAAAGACCTCCACTTGGAGTATCCAAACATGCAATGAGATGAATCGATGACTACGAGCTTAGAGCAAAGGACTACATCAAGAATGCAAGATCAATTATTAATGTAATATCTATTTGTATTCAATGTAAGTTTGGTACATGATTGAGGTGACCTCCCTTAGGGAGATTGTTAGGAATTAGAAATTCCGGTATTAAAGAGTCGATCACCTCAAGTATTTGTAATCGTTAGAAAGCTCGTAGTCGTAGTTCTTTTAAGTTAAGTAGTATTTAGTTAAGTAACACCGTGGAGGACTGACGGGTCTTTACCCACCTGTATGCCCGATCCACACCCGATGTGTGGCGATTTATGTAAGACTATAAATACTCTCTACCTCCCAAGGTAGAGAGTTGGAGCTCATAATAATATCTTTCACTTTCTCTCACTAAGTTCCCTAAACCTCTAACTTTCTCTCTAGAATTCCATCTATACGCCCACTTTGTGTTATGGTTTGATGTGTATGTGAAAACTAATATCCTACGGGAAGAGTGCGGTCATTGATTGCATCAAGAACGGTGGTGACCATTTATCCGAGTAGACACAAGTCCTCGGTTGGGAATTCCTAGCACTCGAGCAAAGTTGGCTAATGTGATGGTGTAGTCGTTTTGATTGATTCTAAACCTAAGACAAAATTCATCATCGTCTTCATCACTAAAGCCGGTCACACTAGCATAGAATTCTAACACAAACCTAGGACAATTGGTTCATCGATGTCAAGGAGACAATCGAATTGAATGGCGGCTAGTTCTTCACGGAGATTAGTATTTTCAAGGAAGGATGAGTGAATGGTTCTACCTCATGGAAATACCTTGATTCTAGACCCTTAAATATTTCTACTTGTTCCTTGGTAAGTCCTTTGGTTTTGTGGTGTTTGGGAATGTAGTTAAGGGTGTCTTTGTGATCATAGAATCTTGCGGCTACCATGGTTATTCCTAAGGACAAGAATTGATATGTTAAAATGAGAATAAACTTTAACGTTTTGGTTCTAGTGTGTGCCTATATGAAAACAATTTGGAGTTGCGGTTATCTCGACTCATTTTATGCACAAAATGGTTTTAGTGGGGTGTTTGGCAAATACTATGAGATAACCCAATGCTCCTAATTCAATGTGGCTTCATTTGAATATACCGGAATGCATATTAGTTACGCAATACCTTTAGTATTCAAGAGCATGCAAGTGATGAAATTTTGACGTTTCTATTTGTATTTAACAATGAAAAATTATTTTCCTACAAGTGAGAAGCTTTTCAAAAATTTTGACATGGGGTGTTTGGTTATTTGAATAAGGCCTTATAGTTATTATCTATTGATTAGTGGGAAGCATGATTTGTTTATGCAATATGATAATGTAGTACCTAATTTCAATGACTAGTTATGCAATTTGCCAATTGAATTCATATTTAGTATAAAAGCATACATAAAACCCCATGTAATGATTTGTGATAGTTTTGTGCATAAATAAGAATCCTAGACTCAGAATTTAGAGATAAAATGTAGTTAGGATACTTACAATGATGTTATCTTGATGATTAGTGAGTGGGAAGGTGTCAATAATGAGCTTGGTTTAATGTTTACGTTTTGGTAAAGTGGGTTTTGAGGAAGAGGATGTTTTGTATATAGCGGTTTTGTACAGAGACACACGGACGACGACACCAAATATTTGGTTCCGTCTGTGTTGTCGTTTGTGTCGTGGCTACGAGAAGGTGTACAAGACAAAAATTGTTTTGTTTTGACTATTCTAATGTTTTGGGCTATGTTTATCCTACATGTTTGGTTCCATTAACCCTAAACCAAGTCTAAGAAGATTAAAAGGTTCTCGTTTAAGAGGCTTAGTTAAGATGTCGGCAATGTTGTCTTGGAGGATACTTTCTCGATTGAAATGTTTCCTTTTTGAACATTGTCATGAAGAAAGTGATGATGATTTCAATATGCTTTATGCGAGCATGTTGAGCGGGATTCTTGTTGAGATCGATGGCTCCTTTGTTGTCGCAAAGCATCACAATGTCGTTGAGATGAATTATGTAATCTCGAGAGCTTGCTTCATCCAAAGAGCTTGTTGACATGCTTTTACGGCCGAGACGCACTCGGCTTGATGAGTTGAGATGGCTAAAGCCGTTTGCTTCTTTGCAAACCATGAGGTGAGACAATGTCCAACAAAAGTGCAAATACCACTTGTACTTTTCTATCGACATAATCACCGGCATGATCCGAGTCGGCATACACTATGGTTTCTATACCGTTCCTTTGGGATACCATAATCCTAAACACGTTGTTCCCTTAATGTATCTAAAAATCCTTTTTAAGGCTTCTAAGTGTGATGCCTTTGGGTTTTATTGAAAGCGAGCACATAGACAAACACTAAACATAATGTCGGGTCTACTAGCCGTAAGATAGAGTAGCTACCAATCATTCCTCTATATTTAGTGTTATCTACGGATTCACCTTCTTCGTCCTTGGTGAGTTTAGTGTCCGAGGACATGGGTGTTTTAGTTGGTTTGGAATCTTCAAGACCAAATTTCTTAAGCATGTCTTTTATATATTTAGATTGGTTAAAGAAAATGCCATCTTCTAGTTGTTTAATTTGAAGTCCTAGAAAGAAGTTTAATTCACCCATCATACTCATTTCAAACTCGTCGTGCATGATTTTAGAGAAATCATCACATAGTTCTTGACAAGTTGATCCGAATATAATGTCATCAACGTATATTTGAACAATGATAATTTGTGATTCCTTTTTCTTGGTAAAAGGAGTATTATCTACTAATCCCATAGTGTATTTGTTATCAATAAGAAAAGTCTTAAGTCGGTCGTACCAAGCTTTAGGTGCTTGTTTAAGGCCGTATAATGCTTTCTTGAGTTTGAAGACATGATGTGGTTTCTCAAATTTGGTAAAACCGGGAGGTTGAGCAACATACACTTCTTCGTTAATAAACCCATTAAGGAAAGCACTTTTAACATCCATTTGAAATAATTTAAAGTCATAAGCACATGCATAACCAAGTAATATTCTAATAGATTCAAGTCTAGTTACCGGTGCATAAGTTTCATCATAGTCAATCCCCTCTTGTTGATTATAACCTTGTGCAACAAGCCTAGCTTTGTTTCTAGATACTACACCATTTTCGTCCATTTTATTTCGAAAGACCCATTTTGTTTCAATTATAGTTTGGTCTTTGGGTTTTGGAACTAATTTCCAAACATCATTTCTAACGAATTGGTTTAATTCTTCTTGCATGGCTATTACCCATGATTCATCTTTTATTGCTTCATTTATGGTTTTAGGTTCGATGGTGGATACAAAACAAAAATAATTACTTTGATTTTGGGCTTGTGACCTTAAGGTTCTTTGATTAAGTTGTCCTATGACCTTTTCTAAAGGATGACTTTTAGATTCTTTGATGTTTATAATTTCCTTATTTAATGGTTCATCTTCCTTGTTATTATTAATTTGACTTTCTATTATTTGACTTTCAACTAAGTCATCATCTACCAAAGGTGATGTCTTAGAGGGAGGTGGACTTTCGTCAAATGTTATGTTCAACGATTCCTCGACTATCATTGTTTCTTTATTTAGGACAATGTAAGCTTTACTAGTTTGAGAGTAACCAAGAAATACACCTTCATAAGACTTTGGGTCAAACTTGGTGATATAATCCTTAGTATTAAGAATAAAGCATTTACAACCAAAGACTCTAAAATATCCTAACGTTGGCTTTTTACCTTTATAAAGTTCATATGGTGTTTTGTTTAAGAAAGGACGTATTAAGACTCTATTTAAAATATATGTAGAAGTGTCAACGACGTTACACCAAAACTTTTGAGGAATGTTTTGTTCATTAAGCATTGTTCTACTCATTTCTTGAATTGTTCTATTTTTACGTTCTACTACTCCATTTGATTGAGGTGTTCGTGGAGCGGAAAAGTTATGTGTTATACCATTTGTATCACAAAAGTTTCCAAATTGGGTTTCGTTGTCAAATTCACGACCATGATCCGTTCGGATTGACACAATTTTAACACCTAGTTGGTTTTGAATTTTCTTGCTAATAATTTCAAATTTATCAAAAGCTTCATTTTGGTTTTCAAAACAACGTCCAAGTAAACCTTGAGTAATCATCTACTATGACCAAAGTGTATAAGTTGCCTCCGTAGCTTCTTATAGCGGATGGTCCAAACAAGTCCATATGTAATAATTCTAGACACTTAGATGTGGACACCATATTTTAGATTTGTGACTACTATGTGTTTGTTTACCAATTTTGCAAGCGTCGCAAAAGTGTTGGTCATATTTTAGTTTTGGTAAATTCCTAACTAGCTCTTTTGAAGATAGGTTTTGTATAAGTCACATATTAGCGTGACCTAAGCGTCTATGCCAAAGAGATGAGCTATCGTCTAACGTTGTTAGGCAAAGTTTGTCATTAGATGTTTTATCTATTTTCATGAAGTATATGTTATTTTTCCTAACTCCTTTAGCTATGGTGATACCATCTTTTAGTATTTTACTACCATTTTCATCAAATAGTACTTTATACTTTTTATCACATAGTTGGCTAATACTAAGTAGATTAAATCCTAACCTATCCACATGAGCAACATTTTCAATAGTTAGGGAGTTATGAGCGATCGTACCTTTGCCAATGATATTGCTTTTGAGATTACTACCAAAAGTGACATTACCTCCATCATACTCTTGGTATGATGAGAAGAGAC
This sequence comes from Chrysanthemum lavandulifolium, assembly GCA_022545495.1. Classification (NCBI taxonomy): domain Eukaryota; kingdom Viridiplantae; phylum Streptophyta; class Magnoliopsida; order Asterales; family Asteraceae; genus Chrysanthemum; species Chrysanthemum lavandulifolium. Next base: position 103,277,426 of record CM040245.1, read on the forward strand.
TTTTGTTGCCCGTCATATGCCGTGAGCATCCACTATCTTTTATCCATTCATTAGGTTCCAATCCAACTTTCAAGCATACCTCGTTTGACTCATGTGCCATTAGAGCGATCTCTTCCTTGCTTGATTCTTCATCGTCTTCACTATCACTCCAAGCACCACTTACAAAAGCTCGTTGAGTTTTGCTTTTAGGTGGCTTGGGACATTCTCCTATGAGATGACTTGCATCACCACATCTAAAACACTTTCTTTCACCTTTACCCTTTTTGTCATCCCGATCTTTTGAATGGCTTCTTTTCTTCTCGAGGTTGTCTTACAAACTTTCCTCTTCTTCTAAAGAAGAACTTAAAATCTCTAACGGCCATGGCATACTCCTCATCTTCACTACCGGAGCAAGATTCGTCGTCATCGCTTGATTCCGCCTTTGCTTTTAGAGCGACGGATTTGATCTTCTCCCTTCTTCCTTTGATGATCTCCGAATCTTTCTCCATTACCATTTCGTGAACTTTGAGGTTGCCAATTAGCTCTTCTAGTGACATTTTTGAGAGATCTTTTGATTCTTCAATAGCGGTCACTTTAGCTCTCCATTTGGGATGAAGTGCTCTAAGAAATTTCCTGACAAAATTCTTGCTACGAAAATATTCATCAAGTGCTTTAAGTGATGTAATAATAGTATTGAAGCGAGCAAAGCCACAATCAATGGTTTCATCTTCAGGATAACAAATTGTTCATATTGTTGAACAAGAAGATCAATTTTGTTATCCTTGACTTGTGAATTACCTTGATATGTAACAATTAAAGATTCCCAAATATCTTTGGCGGTTTCACACATAAAAATTCTTTCATATTCTTTTCTAGGTAAAGCATTATAAAGCATCATTTTAGCTTCATTATTTTTAGCAACTAATTTCTTTTGTTCATCAACAGAAATGTATTTTGTTGTAGAACTAAAATCCACTTTAACAATAATAAACCAAAGATCTATATCTTTTGATTTTACATATGTTTCAAAACGGTTTTTCCAATAGATAAATCCATTGGTTTCAAAGAGTGGTGGTCTTTGCATAGATTGCCCTTCTTTAAAGTTTTCAGAATCCATGGATCGTTTCAAGTTTATAAAATACAAGTTATTTTAGAAATTCTTGAGCAACGAGGCTCTGGTACCAATTGTAGAAAACTAGAAGGGGGTTGAATAGTTTACCAATTAAAACTTTGTTTTGAAACTTATTGAAAGATCAATTGATATTGATCTTGGATATGTTGATGAAATATGCAAGCAATATGTAAAGAGTAAATAAGGAAAGAAATGATCAAACCACAACAAGTTGTTTATAGTGGTTCGGTCTACAAGGACTCTTTTTCCTTGCCTACTCCACTCCCGAGTCTCACACTCGAGAGTTTAACTTCACTAGTCAACAAGCTCCTTTCACCGTGGAGAAAACCTTTACACTTCGCACACTATTTCCGACACTAAGCTAGATGTCGAGTTCTTTCCAAGGGTACAACTACTCCCACACACAATGTATTTTGAGGACTAAAATACTAACCACTCGCACTCACAAGATTATGATGGTTTAATACAACAATGAAGTATGAATCAACACTAGATCATACAACACTAAACAAACAAGACTTCCAACTTCGTTTGAAGCTTGAATGTGACTTGATCTTCTTTGCTACAAAAGAGATCACTAATATGATATGAAACCGAGTTAGAAAGGTTAGAGAAGATATGTATGAGAGTATAGTGGAAAGGGATAGAAAAACTACTTGGTTTGGCTTTGTTATTTATAGCCAAATGGATGAGGGCGTCCACGGACCACGGAACCCTTAAAGGGTTCCGCCGTGTACCATTTTGGTACCCTTGGTCCGATGACCAAGATATCAAAATCTTTGCTAAAGTCAACTATATCTAAGTGAGATTGTGCAAGATATGAAGAGTACAAATTCACACAAAATATTTAATGAAATCTTCCAATGATTTCCATGATGCATCACATGATGTCATATGTTGTATTTCTATTTTTAGAAATATGCAAGTACTTAAGTAGTGTTTGGTTTTAAGAACCTAACACATTCTAAAAACTACTATCATACATAATGATTAGAGTCATATCAAGATGTCACTAATCATAAATGTAAATCTTGAATGATGAATATATTGTTTGAAAAGCTTGTTTTAATATCTATTAAACTTGACAAACTTTAAGCTTTTATACAAATTAAATTTACTTTTGTCGTTAACAAAACTTAGGTAAAGATCAAAAATATAAATAACGTTTAATGACGATATTTGTATTAACACATAATTTGTACTAAAGATGACATTTGGCCCGTTCACTTTTAAATCATTATAATTGGAGGCCGTGTTTTATCTCAAACGGTTGTAATGTGCTGAAACTTCAAAACCAACAAAAATGAAACCCCCTAAAGGTTGTCTTGAAATTTGTACGTGAAACTGTTTATAACGTGTCAAGGCACTCTGTCAGGATGAACCCACTCATGCCTATGCTATATGCGCAATTATGCACATAATTACGCAAAGCTCTTACTTTTATCTTATACTTTAAGAAAAGATCTTCCGTTTCTCCATATTGATTTGGGGTAGTGTTGCTTGGGTATAGTTTATGAGTTATGACTAACATGAAAGGAATGATGAGTGTGTAGAGAAGAGTAAAGACATAATACAAGAAGGTAGTAGAGGTGTTATTAAAATGCCGTTCAAAAATTTAAACGGGTCGTATAGGTAAGTTAAAGAAGTAAGAGGAAAGGGACATTGGTGTTAACTAAGACAAATGGGTTCAAATTTGAAACTCTCCTAAAGCCTATTTGTAATGTATAAGAATTTATTAAATGTTTTGCTAATCTGTAGATTATTTTCTAATAATCTGTAGATTATGTTTTGTTAAATGTCATGTTAGTTTGTAGATTATTTTTCTATTACAATTTCATTTTTACCCATTACTTAACTCACCCGGCCCATCCATTTTGCCGCTTTACAAAATAACGTGGATGACACGTTGATGCCTTCTAATATTAATTTTAACATTTGTTATGTTTATAACAGCATTCGTGACTATATGTTAGGAAAGTGTTTGTCTCCTACTGAGAGCTTCATGGTTTCATCCTTTGCACGTGGAGAAACATGTAGTGGTCGACGATCACATGCTATAAGACTTTTATCCTTGCATATATAATCAAAAAAAGATGATGAGATGAAGTATAATTGGGATGCTCATCAAGAATTAACATCCATATCAAGAACCGATGATGGGTTAATAACACGTTTATGAAATTTGGAAAGCAAGAGCGAGACTTGTCCATCAACAACCTTCATTTCGGGACTCGGTGTTGGTTCTTCTTCTCACTAACCCAAAAGAAAGATTTGGATCCGGTGAAGACATAGATGCATTGGTCGTAGAGCCAAGGAACTCTAAAACATAAAGCGCAAACAAGGTTGTGGGCGCAAAACATCCGCAAGCAATTGGTCAGGTGGGTTCGAACTCATTTTCACCATACGCGACTCTGCGGGTGACAAGCGATGATGTTTTTTGTGAGCCTCATGTTTGCCTTCGCCACAAAATGAATAAAAATGCCTATGATACAAATACCCACTTACGATTTATATGTTAAATTGGTTGAATTCAAAGGATGGAAGTTAATATTTATGTAATCCACTTAAGAAGTACCAGAATCTGTCATAACAATATTTGCATTTTGTAGCATGACTATTTGGCATCAAAAGTCAAAGTTTGACTAAGTTAATCTTGAGATACATTTTGGACAAATAAACGAGGTAACTTATTATGTCAGGGGTGTTTGGAATTGTCTATTAAATGAGGTAACTCATTTTGTATATGACTAACTGTAGGGGAGGGATACATGTGATTGGTGAAACATATAAGTACATAACTTGGGATAACATAAGCATCGTATGCTAATTTGGTAATTTTTGATCAAACAGAAATAGTAAATAGCTCATACTTACGACGATGAACAATTTAGAACACAAAAATATATTTAGTAACCATGATATGATTGTTATTCATAAACGTAAAATGAATTAGCATAAAGCTATACAAATATGCTATATTGTGGTGATGATATACCATAACGCCTTGCCTTACTAACATCTCATGCACGTTAAAATATCATCTTGAAATATTAATGAAGACTTTACTAAATACCAATTATAACACGATAAAAAAATATTCTTGCATGACATTTTGCTTCAATAATAAAAGATAATTTTAATCCGAAATCGCTATCTAAAAATAACAAATAGATTATAACCGATGTTCATAAGATTTCTATTTTTAATCTACCAAGTAAAACCATTTAGACCACGTTAGAGCAGGAGGTACGGTGGTGCCAAACTTGGTGCCAACGAGTTTAGCGCGACGCCAAGTTTGGCACCGTTACCTCTGTCGCCAAGAGGCCTCGCGCCAAAACTAATAAATTTTTTTTTTTTTTTTTTTTTTTTTAAAAAAGCGTTTGTAATTTAAACCAAACGGCTAGTTTTGGGTTTTTGAATTTTGACCTCTTTTACCACTTTACCCACTTTCAAATCCTATATAAACCTTATCACTTATACCACTTCACACACACTTCAAATACATCTCAACTTCAATATTTTTCAAGAAAATGAATCCTAACAACACCCCTTGGATCAATCGAATGCTTAACGATCCATCGAACAAATGATCGGTTCGTCTTGAATCCGAATCGAACACCCAACAACACTACTTTCCTTCGCTTTCTCAACAAAACTCATGCGTCAATCCCGACGAATACGCTTTGTTTTCTCAATGGAAAATGCAACAACAACAACAACAAAACGAATCACAACCAAGATCGTCCCACCAATCGTTCCACCTTCGACGACGAAGACGAATCCGGGAGGACGCGGTCATCCCGACCCCACGCCCAAAAACAAAATGAAGGAACCGAAGGCAAAGAAAACGAAAAAAGCAACCAACAACCGAAGAGGAAGCCGAGACCCAAGAACGATCGCAGAACGCATGGACCGACGAAGAAGAACTACTTTTGGCGAACTTACATTCAAGTATCCGGATCCAAAAGTCGGTGCGGATCAAGGTAATGAAACGTTTGGTATAAAGTTTTGGAAGCTTACAACAAGGAAGCAAAAAACAAAAGTTTGTAACTCGTATCAAGAACATGCTTACCGGAAAGTGGACTCGATGAATCGTTGTGTCGGGAAGTTTAATTCGATTGTGAATGAAACGGTTGTTATGAGTGGGGAGAACGATATGGATTTCATGGAACGTTGCCACACTTTGTACAAACGATATCATGGCGATTTTAAACATTAAATCGGCTTGGAAGTTTTGAAGGACAAGCATAAGTGGAAAAATCCGGACTCAACAAATGCAAGACGTAATCGTCTTGGGTTACGGAAGAGGATCCCGAGCATTTTGGACCCGACGCATTGCCAAGGCCGGACGGGTGTACCGGATCGCAAAGAGCCAACGTTCGTCTAACTCGACCGCAAGTTCGGTTCAAACCGGAAATGTTTTCACAAATGATGGAAAACAATACGAGTTGGAGCGAAAAATGAAGCAAGATGTTCTTGAGCGGGAGTCTCGAGCGGTCGATTTAATCGAAACTCAAAGGATAGCCGAAGATACGCGGGTGCTATCTATGGACACAAGACGCCGATCCGATGAACGCGTCAATCGTGAGGCCCAACAAGCACGGATCCGCAAAATATTCACAAGAATAATTATGTTATGTTTTTAAGTTTATTGTTTTTTATTTCTTGTAATGTTTTTTTATGAATAAAGTAATTTTAGGATATATTGTTTTAAATTTTATAAAAGAATAAAAATAAAAATTGAGTTTGACACGAAATTCGTGCCAACGGATACTTAGTAAATGGTGCAAAACAGTTTACGGTGCTAAACTCAAAACCGCCGACGGTTTAGCGCGCTTAAGACGCTAAGACACACTTTAGACCACTGTCATTCAAATCTTTCTAAGTTGTTTTCTTAATCGATAATAATACATAATCAAAAATTGTAAAGAAAACCCCGCGTCACGAGTTTTATAACTAGTTAATTATAACATTAATTACTTTTAGATGTACATAATTTGTTAAATAATAATTTTATGAATTACTATTGTTACCTAAAAAAGTAATTATTTTCTAAGTACTAATTAATTTCCCCACTATTTGCTTAAAAAAGAAAGATATTCTTAAAAAAATTACCGTTTAGTTTTAAAACATTTAGTACAGTAATTAATTCACTTTACAAAATTTACTGTAGGGTCACTTTTAAAAGAAGGCGGAAAACCCCACCTCCATTTCCCGCCAATTTCCGTCTCTACATTACCACATCTCCCCCCATTTCACACTTCCCCTCTCTCTCTCTCACACACACCTGCGTTAACCATCAATCCAAACACCCCCCAATCTCACCAATGTCAGAAACAACTCCTAAAAAACTAAAACAAACACCCCTTAAATCACAACAATCACCCAAAACCCCCTTCCCCCAAACACCCACTCAAACCCTAACTCCCACTTCAGAACGACGTCGTTCATCTCGCTTCATTTCACCTCCAACAACCTTAAAAACATCAAAAACAACCTTAATCAATCCAAATACTAAAACTGATATAAAGAAAAAACTAGACTCCTCATTTTCGGCTTTTTCGCCTTTATCGCCTGACCGAACCGATACGAAAAAGCGAAAACACGCATCGTCTGTAAAACCTAAAAGTGTGAAAGTACCAAAGGCGAAGAAGAGAGTTTATTATAAGAAAGTTAGTTACGACGGAGGCGAATTCGCTATCGGGGACGATGTTTACGTTAAGAGGCGAGAGGACGATGATAACGAGGATCCGGAAGTTGAGGAGTGTAGGATATGTTTTAAAGTTGGGAGGAGTGTGATGATTGAATGTGATGATTGTTTAGGTGGGTTTCATTTGAAGTGTTTGAAGCCGCCTTTGAGAGCGGTACCTGATGGTGAGTGGATTTGTGGTTATTGTGAGGGGAGGAAGGCGGGGAAGGAAGTGGTGTTGCCGGGTGGGAAGAAATGGCGGAGGACGGCTAAGGAGAAGCTGCTTTCGAGTGATTTGTGGGCGGTCCGGATTGAAAGGTTGTGCTTTTTTGTGAATATTTTTGGATTATTGTTAGGGGGTGTTTGGACTAGCTTATTTTAAGCCCCTTATGAGCTTATTTGATTTTGGAAAAGCCGATAAGCTCAATTTTGAAGCTTATGAGCGTGTCAAGTTGAGGTTATTGGCTTACGCCAATAAGCTCGAATCACTAAGCTCTAAAAATTGATCTTATTGACTTTTCCAAAATCAAGTAAGCCCATAGGCGGGCTAAATAAGCTAATCCAAACACCCCCTTAGCTGTTATTAGGTTTATCTGAATATTGGAATCTAGTTTAGAGGGTGTTTAGGATTGCTTATATTTTCTGCATATATGCAGTTTGAAGTGTTTGGATAAAACAGATTTCTTTCGTTTATCTGCTTATTTTGGGGCAAAATAACCACTCTTACCATTAGGAACTGAATCTGCTTATTTTGGGAAGGGCAAAATAAGCAGTTACTGTTTTACCATCATGATCTGTTTCTGCTTAATTGGGAATAATCAATTTTAAGTTAGAGCTTAGTTTAGAGGGTGTTTGGGATTTGGTATTACTTATTTATTGTTTGGGGTGTTTTGATAAAACACACCGTTCTGGTTATCTTCTTATTTTGTGGCAAAATAATCATTTTACCATAAGGAAATGCTTCTGGTTATTTTAGGGCTAACCAGTTTTAGCATCAGGAACTGTTCTGCTTATTTGTAATGAAATTAAAGTAAATATCTTAGCGGCATATCTAACCTCTTTGGTTTCATCTCTAATAAGCAGTTTGAAACAAGCAGATGCTTGAATAAGCAATTCCAACTCATTATAAACGGATTAGATTGAAAAATCCTTTAACTTTTGTTTGGGTCGTATTAGCACTTTTTTACAAAATAAGCAATTCCTAACACGATCTCCTGAACTTCTAATGTATAAAGTTGTTTTTTTTGCTTCCAGTTAGAAGCACAAACAGAAACAAAAGCAATCTTAAACAGCATGTAAATCCGTATTATATTAAATCTGTAGTTTCTGGTGTTATATAGTTTATGGAAAGAGATTGATGGCAGCTTTTGGTTTCGGGGTCGTTGGTATGTAATTCCTGAAGAAACTGCTGCGGGTAGACAGCCACATAATTTGAAAAGGGAGTTATATAGAACCAATGATTTTGCTGATAATGAGGTAATGCATGTTTTAAGTTACACTATTGTAGGTTGAGTACTTTGTATTTTTACTTATAGAGCGTGTGGGTTGTAGATGGAAACTGTTCTACGACATTGTTATGTCATGACTCCAAATGAATATGCTAAAGCTGTGAATGACGGTGATGATGTGTTTTTATGTGAGTATGAATATGATGTGAAGTATCACAGCTTCAAGCGAATTGCTGAGATTGATAACAATGAGGAGGTGAGTAATTGAAATTTTTGATAATATTTTAAAAGTTGGTGATTCGTAAAGATTTGCGATATCATGAGACTTACCACTTTCTGATTTGTTAGGATGATGGCGAAGCTGAACATGATGAAGATTGGAGCTTTAATGAGGATTCGGAATCTGAATCTGAATCAGATGATGACATTGAGTATGAAAAGGAGGATAAATTAAAATCAATACATGGATCAACACCGGCTCATGCAGTGGCTGCTGTAAGGATATTTCTTTGCTCTCCCTTCTTGAAGCATGTCGTTGACTAAGATTAAATCTAATCACTTTGTTTATGCAGAACTCACGAATAGGTCGTACCTTTGGACTCCAGAAAATAGGGGTAAAGAAGATTCCAGAGCATGTGAGATCCCACAAGCAGACTGAACTTGAAAAGGCAAAAGCAACACTTCTGCTGGCAACACTGCCCAAATCTTTGCCATGTAGGACTAAGTATGTGATATTTGAGTTCACAGCAAATTAAAATTGAGTTTTTTTGTTGTTGTGTTTGGCTATATCCCCAAGAGCTTTATTTATTGGGTCCGAGGTTGCAAATTCAATGACTGTCATTTTCTCATTTGCAGAGAGATGGAAGAAATTACTGCATTTATCAAGGGAGCGATATGCGATGATCAATGTTTAGGACGATGCCTTTACATCCATGGTGTTCCCGGAACTGGCAAGGTAGATATTTGCAATTGGCAAAGTATGATGCTGATTTAGTGCACAGTTAGCTGTATCTTATTTCCTTATGATACAACATTTAGTGTGAAACACATAACTGAGCTTGTTTTCATGCTTGATTCAGAATGCTCATTAGCACATGATAGAATCTTTATGTTGACACTATACATCTTTGAGCTTGTAACTAGATGTGATTAAATTCTATATAATTTATTTTCATCATTAACCCTAGGGCATTCTGAATTCTAATATGGGCTTATCTACAGACAATGAGTGTACTTTCGGTGATGCGGACTCTTCGGTCTGAAGTTGATGCTGGAATTACTAAACCTTACTCTTTTGTGGAGATAAATGGTCTAAAGTTGGCTACGCCAGAAAATATATACAGAGTACTGATTTACAGTAAATGAGCTATTTCGAGTTTCATCTACATTACAGTCGTCTAAACTAGATTTATGGATGTTTTCAGGTTATTTATGAAGCTTTGACAGGACATAGGGTCAGCTGGAAAAAAGCTCTCAATTTACTGAATGACAGGTTTTCAAATGGGATTAAAAGCAACAAACATGATGATCGCCCTTGTATTCTTCTCATTGATGAACTTGATCTTCTAGTAACTAGAAGTCAATCGGTAAACAACTACTCAAAAGCATAAATCTTTTACGTGAATCGAGCACCTTATGATACATTTGCGATTATCGTTTTCCATAGGTTTTGTACAACATTCTTGATTGGCCTACTAAGCCGGATTCCAAACTTATTGTGATAGGTGAACATCTATCTTCGTAAACTCTTTTGTCTTGAAGTAAATTTCAAGTGCTTCATATGTTTTGTTTTTATTGTTTTACAGGAATAGCAAATACCATGGATCTTCCAGAGAAGTTACTTCCAAGAATTTCCAGCCGAATGGGTATACAAAGGCTTTGCTTTGCTCCATATAACTACATGCAGCTTCAAGAGATCATTGGGTGTCGTCTCAAGGGAATTGATGCATTTGAGAAGCAGGCCATAGAGTTTGCTTCAAGAAAGGTTAATATCTGTGCTAATTGGCAATTGCAATCAAATGAATTTACATACTTGAATTTAGTATCATGTTCTTGTGAGCTGGTTTTTTGGCATTTACATCGGTATGCCTATACAGGTTGCAGCAGTTTCAGGAGATGCACGTCGAGCTCTTGAGATATGTCGTCGTGCAGCTGAACTTATGGACTATCGAGTTAAGAACTCAACCTCACTTCCCAAAACAGGTAAGGGAATTTGATCTAGTGTGTACTCTTCTTATGCTTACAACTTTTTGCTTCTTGGATACTCTTATCTGAATTAGATGTAAATTAGGATTTTATTTGAGGTTGCAAGATGAGCGGGTTGGGTAACCAGCCATTTGTTATCACTTAGTAAGGGTAGAAAGTCGATTTGGGCTGGGTCAGGTTGGATTGGCCACACAAACACTTTTGTCCCTTTTTATTGTTTTTATAAATAGTAAATTAAGCGATCTAGGGGCATGGTTTAATCCATTTGACATATTCCCCTTTAAGCTAAAGTTCTTTAGTAGAATCGTGCCAGATAAAACACACAAATCGAAACAGGTCGAAATTACCATCTCTAGATTCTATGGTCGAGAAGATTCAACTATTTTACTCCACTATACTTTCTAAGTACGTCCTTTTTTAGTTATTCTTTATGTTTTTTTTTAACAAACATGACAATTTTAGTTTGAATAGATGCTCTAAAATGCCCTTGCCCTATAGTAATTCATTGTGTATTTAGATTTAGATAGCGGAATACAGGTTATGCACACTGTGTTTACAGGATACTATTTACATCTATATCATGAAAATGTGTTTTCTTCAATAATCCGTGGCTGATGTTTGCAGGAAAAGCACTTGTTGGCATGTCTGAGGTTGAAGCAGCCATACAGGAGATGTTTCAGGCTCCTCATATCCAGGTAGGGGATATAAAGTCTCTGCTAGTGTGAATTTGAAAGTTTTGCAATTTATCTTCATCTTTTATAGAACACTTGCGTTCATCTGCAAGCCCCTACTTTAAGTCAGCCTGTGTTGGTAATTAGATCATGAATACTCGATATATAACTCAACTTATTGTCCATGATCTTAACCTTTTTCATTGAATCCTAGTTTTATTGTTTCTTTCATGTCATTATCAACATCATGTCATATAGTTAAATGTGGATCTACAATCTTCAGGTGATGAGGAGTTGCTCTAAACTGGGTAAGGTCTTCTTAGCAGCTATGGTGCATGAGCTATATAAAACAGGAATGAGCGAGACCACCTTTGAAAAGGTTAGCAGCTTCTCTTGAGCTTTTTTTCCTTCTTTGGCCAATCCGTGCTCTGCAGACGAATGACATTATCTTATCTAGTCAGATTTCATATAAATTTACATAGAAGTTGCCAAACGTAAAACAAAATTTACCTAAATATATCTAAAATAGGTTCTAAAAAGTATACATCACTAAATTACATTTGATACTAATATTGTTCCAGGCATTTGTATGATGAGGCTGTATGAGCATTCTTAATCTGTGAGAATATGTTTTTATGGTATTTGTGTTGTGTGTGCAGTTAGCACAAACTGTTTCATGCCTCTGTACAAGCAATGGAATAACATTTCCAGGATGGGACACACTGTTGAGGATTGGGTAAGTCATATTTCCTGTATTCAAATACTTGTGTGCACTGAACCTGGATTATACAATAGTAGTACCTTTGAATCGTTATGATCTATTAAATAATGAATTCTATTTTTAGTAACCCAAATAGCATATAGGTCTCTTTGCTACTTGCATAAATAAGACACATAATCATTTAATAATACAAGCAATCATCTTATATTTTGTTTGCAGCTGTAAGCTTGGTGAATCCAGAATCGTTCTCTGTGAATCAGGAGCAAGTCACAGGCTGCAGAAGTTGCAGCTCAATTTTCCTAGGTTGGTTCCCCCTATTCTACATATCGTCTGTAGTTAACTACTATTGGTTTAAAAAGATCAAAGGGTTCTTTATATACTCAACTATTCAACTGTCACAGAAAGTTCAGTTAAATTTGTAATAACGGCGTAGGCAGGTCAAATACCGTTAGTTCTTTACTTTCCCCATTCTGAATTTTTTTTATCGCTTGATGGCAGTGATGATGTGAGTTTTGCACTGAAAGACAGCAAGGATCTACCGTGGTTGACCAAGTACATGTGATACTGAAGGTTATTTGTGCCGACAACCATATTGATGGAGTCTAAGTTACATCTTCAGATTATTCGTTACATCTACAATTATTGAGCACATTTTTATTGATTTATATTGGAGTTTTGTTTGCAAAGCTCCTTACAAAGGATAAGGCTACTGAGTTATGAGTTTACCATCTATGTTGTTTGTACCTGAATTATTTGGATAATTTTATCTATTATTTTGGACCATTTTTGAGAAGCATTTGGTTGCACTTTTTGCCAATATTTGGGAATGTGGTCTGAGACTTACAGTTGGAACATATTCTTTTTGTCGTATTTCTTATGGGCCGCAATAAGCTCATATTTTGGTTATCAAGGTGAATAACTTTGAATACGTTCGTCACAGTTTGGACGAAACATATCCGAGTTTTCTTACTATATAATGTTCAATCTGTTGGGTATTTTTCCTTGGCCCATGAAGAAAGCCCACCAAATAAGCCCAAATATATAGTCAATGTTATTTGTTGACTTGGAGGATGTATGTATTAATCTTGGGCAGCCACTACCACAACTAAGATGAACAATAATAGAGAGAGAGAGATCAAAAGAGAGAGTAAAGTGCAGTCCCGTTTTTCTGTACAGCAGCCCACAAAACTGAAGATCGCCAGAGTTTGAACCGTTGGATCGTAACGATTTTTGGGCTGTAGCTTCCTTACATATAAAGGAAGGTTTTGACCGTTGGGAATCTGATTTTGAGGCCTGGAAGTCCTGGTTCTTGCCCAGGCAGATTGCATCAGATTTTCTGATGATGTTGTTCCTCTTTTGTCTTTAGTTTGTTTTCATACATCTTGATGCTTTATTCCAAGTGTATGATAATTGTTGTATGCCTCTAGTATCTAGAGAAGGTCTGATTGTATTGCTCTATTATTGGTGGTAGTGGATTTTAAGCGGCACTAGGTGTCCAGTGGTTTTACCCGCTTTGGGGTTTTTCACGCTAAAAGCTTGGTGTTCTTGTTGTGTGGTTGTTTACTTTATTACCTGTTCATACGGGTTTGATTTGGGTGATTGTTTGGTATATTAGGCAATGGGTTGATGATAATGTTTTGAACCATATTTGTGAGGAGACACATGCTCGTACTCTTTGGAACAAACTTGAGCAGTTATATGCTCGAAAAGCTGAAACAACAAGTTGTTCTTAATCAAGCAAATGATGAGATTAAAGTATCTTGATGGGTCTCCTATTGCGATCACTTAAATGTCTTTCGTGGTATTATAAATCGACTTGCGGTATGGGTATCAAGTTTGAAGATGAGATTCAAGGCTTGTGGCTTCTTGGTACCTTCTACCGGATACTTGGGAGACTTTAGGACATCCTTGTCCACTCGCACCGGATGGTGTTATCACCATGGAATTGGCTAAAGCGTTGTGCGAATGAAGAAATGAGAAGAAAGTCACAGGTTCTTCTTGGCGATCGAGATGTCTTGGTCACGGAAAGGCGGGGAGAAGTCAAAGCGGTCAGGAGTATGAGTAATCATCGTAGTAGTTCCAAAGAAGGAAGATTTCTTGATGTTGATGAGTATCTAAATACTCATCATTTTTGTACAATCTAAAGCGCAAAATCATCGAAAACACTCGAAACACATCAAAATGATCAAAATATCACAAATCGGTGTTTTATGTGTTTTAATTGCAAAAATATCAAAATCAGATGAAAAACGTATCAAATTTGCATAATTGGCAGTTTTAGTTCCCAAGTTTTAAAAGTTGTCAAATCTAGTCCCTGGAATTCAAAAATGTGGAATTTTATCATTCAAGGTCCCTGAAATATTCTAAAATGTAAAAAATGGTCCTTGAATGATTCTTTGGTCAATTGGCAAGAAAGGTCCCTAAACTTTGAAAAATTGCAAATATAGTCCTTGGACATTTTAAAATAGAATTTTATGCAAATTTGGTCCTTGTACTATCAAAGTTGTCAATTTTGGTCCTTGTGATAAGTTTGGAAAGTTGGCATTTTCAGTCCTTGAGGTTTGGTTAATTTACATTTTTGGTCCTTGTATACTACACAAACCAAACGGACACCCTTTTGTTATATCAATCCAAATCCAAAACAACCTAGGCCCAAATCCAATCCTATCCAGCTAGCCCAACTCCACATGACCCGACCCTTTGTATTATTAAACCCCGGTCAACAAATGTCAAACCCACCCATACGCGCCCAAAACCAGTGGTACTGTAGCTCTTCCTCACAAACACTGCAATCACCAAAACCAGTCCTGGTTTTCACTCCTTTTTCTCAACCCCCCCATACTATGTCCCCTCCACATCCTCTAAACAACAAAAACTTTAATTGATTGAACCAAATCCCAATTAATGATAAAAACTGCTCAAGACCTTTTGGCGCCAAAATCTATTTTGATGGCTAGGATACGTTTGACTGCATCAATGGCTATGATTGGAAGTGGGAAACAATCAGAAGATGTGAGAGAAGCCTTTGGCATATAAAAAGGAAGAGGAGAGAAGCTTGAAGACGAGTAGCTAGTTTTTAAGTTTTTCTTTAATGTCGTTTTTCTAAATAAATGTTGTAGTTTAGTTAAAATCTTGTGATTTCAGTTTCCATGTATTAACTTTTGGTTGGATAATCATTGTAAGGCAGTTTTAAGTTTCAATTCACAGTTTTAGTTTGGTTTTATGTTTTGCTGTCAACTGTTAAGAAATCCATTTTCAAACTCTTTCAATCAAGCTTTTAAAAGCTTCTATTTAAGTGCAAAAGGCTTGTATAAGCTCTTGAATGCTTTTGATAAGCCTACAATTAAGTTTCAAACATTTTGGATGCTTGGTCAACAAAAGTCAACACGAGACTCAATGGGGCTTGGTTTTGGAATTTGGGTGATCACGGTGATGATATGGGGTTTAAATAGATTAGGTTAAAGTGATTCTGTGTTTGGTTTAGCTGCAACTACATTTGGGCACATGTGAGTTTGTATTTCCTTTTTCAATTTCTATCCACTTAAGCTTGTCTGTGTAATTGTGATTATCATTAGTGTAAACCTGTTAATATAGTTTTATTATGATTATGTAAACTTAGTTTGATCCTTATTGCATGCTAGTTCGGTGTTTGTATTAGTTTTAATTGCATAATGATTGAGATAAGTGGTGTTTGGATTGTGCATGTGTACGTGTTCAGGCTTATTCGGTGTTTAAAGTTTGTTGGTTCATGCTTGTTTAGCTTATTTGTACCAGTTGAGTCGGTACTTGTGCATACAAACCACCAAAAGTCAAAATCCATCTCCTTGGTCCTTAATGAGTTCATTGTTGGATTTTGCTAAATCAAAACTTATTTTGTGTTTCATTTACATAGATATAGGTTGCAGTAAGTTTATTTCATCATATCTCATTGATCTCAGTCCATAGATTGTCTTCAAACTTCAACATAGTCAACAATTCAGTTTTACTTAAAAAGTCAAAAGCTAAAAACTCAGTTTTGGCCAAAATAGGTAGATTTTTCATGGGCTCATTTTTGAGTCAAATTCTATGAAACTTGTGGTTTGAGAAAGTACTACTGGTCTATTTTCTTATGTCTATTTTAGTGGATTTTTGTAATTTTTTCTAAAAGCTCAAAAGAGCTTGTTTAAATGGTGCTAAGTCCCCTGTGCAGGGCATTAAGCCTGCACAGGGAATATGCAGGTTTTGCAGACCTTGCATTTGGCTCATAAGAGCTCCTCAAAGTCTGTCCTTGGGTTTGTTGATAGCCACCCAGGTCTAGTGCAGGGTCCCATTTTCATTTTGTTGTTCCAGCTTATTGTAGTGCTTATTATTCAGCTTAAAGTAGCCCCCCTAGAATCCTGTTTTAGCTCATTTGCTCATTTCATCAAATCAGTGTAATCAGCTTATCAGAGGTTGTAGCTTGTTGTTACTTGTTCCATTTTAGTTCTCTTAGCTTATTATAGCTTGTGTATCAGTTTGGTAGCCTTTGGATTCCATTTGCTTATCAAAGTGCTTATTTCATAAGCAAATTCCACATCAGTTCCTTATTTCTCCTCACAAGCACCTGTTTTTCCAATTTTCCTAGCTTCCTAATATTATTTTAGAGTTTTCCTGTATTTTTCATATTTTTCCTGTCCTGTTTAGTATTTTTCTTGATTTAAATTAGTTTTTAAGTATTTTTAATTAGCTTTTAATACAAATAATTAAGAAAAGCTTCAAAAAAATAATTTTTCATTTTTCTTAAGTTTAGATAAATGTAAAAAGCCTAAAAAGTATTTTTCTATAATTTTCTTAGCTTAAATAGTATTTTCTAGCATTTTAATTAGTTTTAAATAGTTTTAAATTAATAATAAATACATAAAAAGTCAAAAAAATATATTTTCAGTTTTAAAATTAGTTTTATAATATTTTAGATTTTTCCAAGTCATAATTTCATTTTTCTAGCTTTATTTCATATTTTTCTTGTATTTTAGTCTATTATTAAATAAGTAAAAATAGTTTTTAATTAATAATAATTAATTAAATAGTTTTAAAAATAATTTTCCTTTTCTAATAATTTTATTATATAATTAGGATTGTAAAAATGTATTTTCTATATACATAGGTATTTTCCTTCTTTATTTTCACGTTTTATTTTGTACGTTACGTAGTTTTTAATTTAAACGTACGTTTTAGGTTTTAAACGTTCATCACTTTAAAAATAGTGATAGCGTTTATTTAATAGATTTTATCTTTTTAATTTTCTTAATTTGTATTTAAGTCGCTTTATTTTATAAACTTTTTCAGTAGTGTAATATTCAATCTAATCCTTTCTGATCACTATCATTAGTGATCATTCTATCGTCTGATCAAGTGTTTAATACACCATTGAGTCTCCGTGGGACTAAACGACCCGGGAATTCATTATATTCTCTGATCTTCATTGCATTTGTGTCTGAATTGTTTTAAGTCTGTTACGGCTGGTCATTCACAAGTGGCCAGTTTGTGTGATTAGACTTGACTGTATTCAGCACAGATCAGGTCCCATGAAGACTAAAACACTAGGTGGGTGTTCTTATTTTGTCACTTTCATCGATGATCACTCAAGAAAGGTTTGGGTATATACCTTGAAGACTAAAGATCAAGTATTGGATGTGTTTAAGCAGTTTCATGCTTTAGTTGAGAGGCAGACAGGGAAGAAACTTAAATGTATTCGAACTGACAATGGAGGTGAATACATTGGCCCCTTTGATGCTTATTGTAGAGAGCATGGAATTCAGCATCAAAAGACTCCACCGAAGACACCGCAGATTGAATGGCTTAGCGAGAGGATGAATAGAACTTTGGTTGAGAGAGTCGGATGCTTGCTTTCACATGCGTGGTTGCTCGCTTCTTTTGGGGTGAGGCTTTGAATACGGTGGTACATGTTATTAATCTAACCCTTGTGTTCCTTTGCGTTTTGATGTTCTGACGGGGTTTGAGCGGCAAAGATGTTTCATACCGTCATTTACGAGTTTTTGGATGCAAGGCTTCTGTGCATATTCCCAAAGATGAAAGATCAAAGCTTGATGTAAAGTCTAAGCCATGTGTGTTCCTCGGGTATGGTCAAGATGAATTTGGGTATAGGTTGTATGATCCGGTTCAAAAGAAACTTGTTCGTAGCCGAGATGTAGAGTTTGAGGAAGATCAAACTTTGAAAGATGTTGAGAATTCTGAGAGGGAAACAAATCCTCAACATAATGATGATCTCATTGACTTGGATCCGGTTCCTCCTAAACATTTTGACCCACAGTTTGGAGATGATATTCAGAATGATGAAGAACAGGTAGAAGATCAAGGTGCTGATGATCAAGAGCAACCAAACTTAGATGAAGACGTTCATCCTGAGTTACCAGTACCTAATATGCCACCATTCATTCCGCTTAGGCGGTCTACTAGAGATCATCATCCTTCCACACGTTATTCTGCACATGAGTATGTTTTACTTACTGATGGGGGAGAGCCCGAGTGTTATGCAGAAGCTATGGAAGATGAACACAAAAAGGAATGGGTTGAAGCCATGCAAGATGAGATGAATTCCTTGCATGAGAACGCTACTTTTGATTTGGTAAAGTTGCCTAAGGGTAAGAGAGCTTTGAAAAACAAGTGGGTTTTCAAATTGAAGACTGAAGAGCATACTTCTAGACCGAGGTACAAGGCCAGATTGGTGGTTAAAGGTTTCGGTCAGAAAAGAGGCATTGATTTTGGTGAGATTTTCTCTCCGGTTGTGAAGATGGGATCTATTCGAGTTGTTCTTGGTTTGGCGGCTAGCCTCGATCTTGAGGTGGAGCAAATGGATGTCAAGACATCTTTACTTCATGGTGATCTGGATAAGGAAATCTATATGGAGCAACCTGAAGGCTTTCAGGTTAAGGGGAAGGAAGAATACGTGTGTAGACTTCAGAAAAGTTTGTACGGGTTGAAGCAAGCACCGAGACAGTGGTACAAGAAATTTGAATCGGTCATAGGGAAGCAAGGCTACCGAAAGACCTCTTCCAGATCATTGTGTTTTCTTCAGAGGTTTGGTGATGATGACTTCATCATCTTGTTGCTATATGTTGATGATATCTCGATTGTTGGCAAGAACGTTGGAAGAATTGCCCAACCGAGCGAGATTTGAAGCAAGTCCTTTGCTATGAAAGACTTGGGGCGATAAAAGCAGATCCTTGGCATTGAATTTTCCGTGATAGAGGTGCCGGAAGTTGCATATATCACAAGAGCAATACATTGAAAAGGTCTTGTGCGGAGTTCAACATGGATAAAGCTAAAGTGGTTAGTTCCCTCTACTACCAACTTTAAGCTAAGCGATAAAGATTGCCCTTCTTCCAAAAGAGTATTGAAAAGATGGATAGAGTTCCATATGCCTCGGTTGGTAGCACGATGTATGCTATGGTGTGTACAAGGCGGATTTAGCTCATGCGGTTGGTGTTGTCGGTCGGTTCTGTCAAATCACGGTAAGAAGCATTGGGAAGTCATTAAATGGATATTTAGATATCCGTGAGGTACTTCAAATTGGGTATCACATTTGGAAATGGAAAACCCATGCTTGTTGGTTACACAGACTCGGATATGGCGGAAATAAGGACAACATGAAATCCACTCGGATATTTGATGACCTTTGCAGGGGAGCTGTTTCATGGCAATCTAGATTACAAAGTCGTGGCCTTGTCTACAACAGAGGTGAGTATTTGGCGACAATGAGCGTGCAAAGAACTATTGTGGTTGAAAAGGTTTTTGCAAGAACTTGGTTTCAAGCAACAACGTTATGCGGTTCTTTGTGACAATCAAAGTGCTATTCACCTTGCTAAGAATTCGATGTTTCACAAAAGAACAAAACATATTGATGTTCGTTATCATTGGATTAGAGATGCTATTGAAGATGGTATGTTTGAACTTAATAAAGTTCATACGGATGATAATGCTTCCGATATGTTGACAAAGGCTGTAGCAAGAGAAAAGTTGAAGGTGTGTTGCTCGATCGCCGGGATGGCGAACTCTTCCTCATAGGCAGGAAATGGGAGATTTGTTGGGTATTTTTCCTTGGCCCATGAGGAAAGCCCACCAAATAAGCCCAAATATATAGTCAATGTTATTTGTTGACTTGGAGGATGTATGTATTAATCTTGGGCAGCCACTACCACAACTAAGATGAACAATAATAGAGAGAGAGAGAGAGATCAAAAGAGAGTAAAGTGCAGTCCCATTTTTTCTGTACATCAGCCCACAAAACTGAAGATCGCCAGAGTTTGAACCATTGGATCGTAACGATTTTTGGGCTGTAGCTTCCTTACATATAAAGGAAGGTTTTGACCGTTGGGAATCTGATTTTGAGGCATGGAAGTCCTGGTTCTTGCCCAGGCAGATTGCATCAGATTTTCTGATGATGTTGTTCCTCTTTTGTCTTTAGTTTGTTTTCATACATCTTGATGCTTTATTCCAAGTGTATGATAATTGTTGTATGCCTCTAGTATCTAGAGAAGGTCTGATTGTATTGCTCTATTATTGGTGGTAGTGGATTTTAAGCGGCACTAGGTGTCCCGTGGTTTTTACCCGTTTTGGGGTTTTCCACGCTAAAAGATTGGTGTTCTTGTTGTGTGGTTGTTTACTTTTATTACCTGCTGATTTGGGGCTGATTTAGTTTGTTAGGGGCTGTTTAGGAGTTGTGATTAGTGTGCCTTATTTGTTTACTTCCTCATAGGTTCATACGGGTTTGGGTAGGTGTTGTCAAACGAAGGTTTTGCTTTGCCGCATTTGTGTTTATACCGTTGTGACCCATTTACTTACCCGTCACAATCTTCAACTATGTGAAAGTCGATACTACTAGTTCTTGTTGTGGATCATGTCATATGAAATGTTGCAATCTGTTGTTTTCATTATTAATTTTACTTTTGTATAAGGTGAAGTATACTCTAATTTAAGTTCGGTTATCATATGAATAGACTGTAAAAGTAAGGGTATAAAAATTTCACCCATTACAACTTCTATTGGGTCAAACATTCAGTAGTTACCTTACTATAGCATGTTTGTTTCAATGTTAAATGTCTTTACAAAGTGTGTCTCTACATGAGTTATAAAAACTATGGTCGTTTGGCCAAGTGACAATTCTTATTCAATGGTAAATCTCTTTACAAAGTATGCCATTACAAAGTCTTTATAAAAGTATGTCTCCCTTATCCATGTATCACAATTTCTTTTGTATATATCAAACCGAAATATCTCTATATCCAGTGACATGTGCATGAGGAAGCGCGAATGTAGCGGGTGTGGACTGAATAACAGATAATAACGGTGGATCCGTCATACATTACTAAGTGTCCATGTGGGCTGTGGTATGTCCAAATTGAAGGCGCAATCCACGTCTTTTCAAAAGTGCATGCAACATCTTTGTGGGAAACCTTGACGTCCTTCTGCGAAAACTTTGGTGCGGCGGATATCATCACTGTCCCCACAGTAAAATGATTAAAATGCTCGTACCTTCGGTGAATAAACAATTGATGTCTTGTGTTTCACAAGAAAAGCGAGTTGGACTTTAACACTTTTTTTGGTGCATTTTGTGACTATAAAAGAGGAGAACTAGAAGTGTGGCTTTTATAGGTTCCTAACTACTTCATTCGTTCCAAAAGAGTTAATTGCATTTTTGGTCACTGTGGTATGGCTAAATTACAGAATTGGTCCTTAAAACTTTGAAAGTGCAATGGACGTCCTCATTTTGAAGTTTCCGTTGCATTTTTGATCCCTGTGGTATGACCAAATTGCAGATTTGGTCCCTAAAACTTTAACGTCGTCTGGGCCAGGACCGAACATGCAACGAAAACTTAAAAATAAGGACGTTCAATGCACTTTCAAAGTTTTAGGGACCAAATATGCAATTTGGCCATACCAAAAGGACTAAAAATACAATTAACTCGTTCCAAAATAAGTGTTAGTTTTAAAATTTTGAAGTCTTTTATTTTTTAACTTTGACCTTAAATATTTTCTTTTGTGTTATACATTACTTGATAAAAAAAATATATGAATGTATGAGTTTTAAACGTATTTTCATTGTTATAACTTCTCAAGTATCATATAACACAAACAAAAATATATAAGGTCGAAATTGAAAAAGAAAGACTTTAAAAAGTTAAAACATGATACTTATTTTGGGACGGAGAAAGTATCTAAAATTTCGTTGTATGAATGTATGCTGGAATAGGGCCAGTAAAGCCCAGTACGACGACCCGTTCTATTCAGCCCATGACAAAATCCACTAAAAACTCCATACAGGTAGCCTACCTGAGGTAGGGGTGTTCAACAAAATCCACTAAAAACTGTCACAAAATCCACTAAATTTGTAATAACGGCGTATTCAACTGTAACAAAATCCACTAAAAACTCCATACTTGAGGTAGGGGTGTTCACAAATCGGTAACCTACAGCTAGTGTTGTAAAAATCGGTCTAGGTGGGACTAACCGCCCGTATTAAGACTAATCGGCCTTATTAATCGGATTGGTCAAAATCGGTCAACATGCTGATTAATAGGATAAAATTTGGCGGAATCGGACAAAAATCGGCAGAATAGGCCAACTCAGTTAACGCGGTCAACTTTATCTAAAAATTTTGAGGATTTTATTTCAGTATCCTCCCCTTTTCACAAAATATGTCGCCACAACCGTTCAAATGCACCTCGAGCAGTAGTTTAAGATAAAAAGTGAAGGTATGTTCGTTTTTTTTTTTATTTCAATTAAATGTTAATGTTAATGTTAAGATGATAAAAAAATGTTATTGACACTAACTGAATTAGGAAATTAATTTCTGAAAATTAATTGAACCATTTGAACTTTTGAACCTTAAAGTATTTTGAAGCATTTCGTTGATGTTATATATATAAATTTTTAACATTTTATAATTTCATATATAAAAAATCTAATTCGATTAATCCCCGATTAATCACCGCCTAACCGATTAATTGCTAGGCGGTACCCGACCCATCAGCTAGCGCATAACGATTTTTACAACCTTGCCTACATGAACCAAAAAACAAAACTGAACCGAACAGAAAAACTGAACCAAGTTTGTCATAACCGAACCAAACCGAATTAAATATTTGATTTAAATATGATTTTGGCAAAATGAAAACCAAACCAAACCAAAAACTGAATTTATAAATAAAAATAATTTTTATATATTTATATACAAAAGACCACTAAAACTCTTTCATGGTATAATATAACATGTTTTAAACTTGAAAGTTTTTTTTGCTAAAAATCTATATAATTAAATTAAAAAAATATATAAAATTATTTAATTCGGATTATTCGGGTCAACTCGAAAATTGAACCGAATTCAAATTTGGTTTTCGTTTCGGTTCCGTTTTACTCAGAAAAGTTTTTTAACCGAACTAAACGAACCGAATAAACCGAGCAACCCCGATAACCGAACCGATAAACATCCATACATGTCTATTTCAAAAAAAAAATGTGTAGATTGGCGGGAACACCTTAACCCCGGATGTCTCACTCTCCTGACCTAGCGGAGCGAGTGAGTACATACACACGTCTATAAGTAAAACATATTTACATGTTTGAGAACTCAAAATCGCTCAAGGCTCAACGAAGAAGTCTCGAAATATATTCGTAGCTCGAATGTGTATAGTTTTATACCACTTTTATGCTCAAAGAAGAACTCACAAACGCAATTCTGTCACTGGAAAGTGAATAAAACAAAGGTGTAGAATGGAATAACAAATCAATATCAATATTCTTAATATCCGAATTAAGGTTCAGAATCAACCTAAAGATTGTAAGGAATTAAGCTGAAGTCTACGCACATGACGGCTCCAACTTTATCTATCAAAAGAACATAAATTCATTTACCAAAGTTTTAACTTTTGTTTGTCAAAAAATAAAAAGTAGTAGTGCATAACCAAAGACTAAATTTATAACATGTCGAATGTATTAGCCGAACAATATTTAATGTTCCATGAGATTTAATGTGTGCGTCTGCTTAGACAGCGCCAAACCCTATATATCTAAAATGGATATATTTTTTTTTTTTTTATTATTATAATATTTCCAAAAAATAAATAAATAAATAAAATACTTGCTTTGTAGACTCGAATGAACAAATAATTTACTTGTAAGTTGTAACAATCTTTGTACAAAAGGTTTTTTGAAACTGTAATTAGTTTTAGAGGAGTAACTTATACACGTCAATTTACACGTGCAGTAAATATCCTGATATATGTACAATTGTTTACCATATTAGATAGATGATGTAAATGAACATTTCGAGTGTATAAATCATCTCCTTTAATTTTGATTAGGAGGATCAAGGTGAACTTAATAAATCTAACTACTATTTTTTAAAATGAACAATCATTTTAAAACATTTAAAAGATGAAAAATAAATAATAGTATTGGGACGCCAGATATATTAGTAAAAGTAATAGATAAATAACAATATTAGCTAGACACCATATGTTCTCGCAACTTTTCAGGTTTAAACCTCACTAAATACATATTATGAGATGTCAACGAGGAATAATCGAAAACAGTTACGCGAATAACTTGATTATGCTATATGCATCTGAGTAAAAAAAACTCGCACTTAACAAGAAAAACTCGTCCGTTTAGTATCTTTAGTCTAGTTAAAACTGAAATGTTGTGATTATATTAGCTCGTCAAAGTTAGGCGATGCCAAATTCTAGAAGCCAAAGTTGCTATTAAAAAGAACGACTTCCAAATTCTAGCTGGTAAAGTGTTCGATCATGTTTTTTCCTGCTGCCATACTGATATTACTTTCTGTAGATTTACTTCTCAGCGTTTGCATCATACTTGTACTCATCTCTTCCTCAATCTTTTCTCTTTTTTATTATATCCACGATCATCGCTTAATTTGACTCTTTCTATGTCTGTAAATAAACGTCTCACTAACAATATTTGCAGATTCTTAATCTTGTATTTGTTCGACCGCTTTCGAAAAATGTTTACAAACGGTTAAAAGGATTGGTTTCAGATATGGGGGTTTCTTTTGCTTGGCAATTGCTTTTTTCACATGTTAAGGTAAATTTAATTTCTTTATTATGTTTGAAGTTTTAGCTACAAAATGCAATCCTTTATGATGTGTAACAAATGATTTGATATTTGGTTACAGATTGAGTTGATAACAGACGATGAAACTTATGAATTGCTAGGTTAGTATATATTACGTAACTCTTTCGCTTAGCACACTTGATTTTCTATAAATTAACTCGATAGGTTTCTTGTGTTTTTCTTTATATCAAAACTTATCTTGATGTTGATTACTTTGTTTCATTTAGGTAAAGAGTCTGCGATTTTGATAGCAAATCATCGCCATGCTCTTGACCATACCATCGTAATGTTGGTAAATCAGGCAAGGCTGTTTTTTGTTGTTAAGTTTGTTTTATTGTTACACAAGTTATGGCCAAGATGAAAAAAATATAACACATCATCAATGGAGACTAATCTCGTTTTTTTATTGGTTACATTCAGTTCTTCGGTTCTTGCTCAAACACATTGACGCTTTCAAAGAATTCCATTAAATATTATCCTGTAAGTTCTCTCCATATTATTAATTGGGCAAATGATTGAAAAAAGTATCATACTTGCCATCATTTTCTGTTGTGGGTAGCGAACAAATGTTTTTGCTTTTGTGGGTCTTTTTTCAAATTCATTCTTTTTAGGGTACTATGTGACATTTTTGCCCTTCGGAAAAAATATTTTCTATTAGTAAAAGGCGAAAAAGTGCAAAATTTCATGCAAAATACCCTAAAAATAATAAATTTGAAAGAAAATACTCATAAAAGCAAAAAATTTATTTCTACCCACAAAAAAAAAATTGACAAGTAATTTTTCAATCATCATTCTTATTAATTTTCATGCTCTATATATTTGCTTAAATACTATGAGTTTCCTTAAAAGCACAAAGATCCATTTTTAGACGAAAAGAGTATATATATATATATATGTACCTTTGTATCAATCCTCACGACATGAACAACTTATTTTGAACCACAGTTTTATGGCTGGGTCTCATGGCTTTCGAGTCGAGTTATATTTTTGGAAAGAGATTGGAAAAAGGATGCAATGAAGCTCAAAGTGCGTGTGATCGATTTATCATTTAGTTATACAACAATTTTTGGTTTTCTAGTTGCAAACTATGTTTATGTCTTAGCAAGTGTAACTTAATTGACCATTTTTACAAATAGTATAGACGGCTATCGATGTGGTTAAAAGGTCATATAAACCATGGTGGTTCATTGTCTTCGCTGAAGGAACTCGCTTGACGCCACAAAAGCTTTTAGAAGCTCAAGAGTATGCTACTTCACAAGGGCTTCACGTCCCACGAAATGTACTAATTCCTCGCACAAAGGTAACGACCGTTTACTCAAAATTACAATGATTACAATGTTTAAAGTAGTTGAGCTTTTCTTCGTTTAAGATGTTTCAAACTTTCAGAATTCGAATAAACCTTGACATACGTACAAAATTAAAGTATCATAATTCTACCATCAGTCTATTTTGTATTCATAACATAAGCTTACATATTATAATAGGGATTCGTTTCTATAGTAAAGTATTCACGTGAGTATTTTCACGCTGTATACGACCTCACACTTGTTGTACCACATGGCTCTCCTCGCCTCACACTGAAAAACGTACTAAAAGGTGAAAAACCCACGGTATGTTCCTATCATCCTCAAATATGACATGTATTCAAACTCATAAAAGATTGAACAAAATAATGGACTGTAAGCTTAAATAGAGAGACTGTAATTGTGGCTTGTAAATGCATTATTTTCAAATATTGGCAGATCAATATTTACATCAAAAGATTTTTGATGAAGCACCTGCCAGAATCAGATGAAGACGTGGCTATGTGGTGTAGAGCAAGATTTTGTGACAAGGTATTATTTGTATACAAACACCTCGATCTGCCTTTGGTTATATTGAAACCAGCCATTTACGTTACTTTTCTTGGTTATTTTAGCATTTTATGTATACTTTAAATGCTGTAACACTTTTAATTACAATCTTGCATTTGTAGGATGCTTTCTTAGACCAATATATGGTTAAGGGGAGAATTGAGTGTCAAGTTTCACGTACCATACACAATAAGAAACATATTCATGTATGTACGTTGATTAAATA
The DNA here is from genome assembly GCA_022545495.1 of Chrysanthemum lavandulifolium. Taxonomy (NCBI): domain Eukaryota; kingdom Viridiplantae; phylum Streptophyta; class Magnoliopsida; order Asterales; family Asteraceae; genus Chrysanthemum; species Chrysanthemum lavandulifolium. The sequence continues at coordinate 103,304,457 of CM040245.1, forward strand.
ATTTGCTTCAGGGAATTTTTCATAAAAAAGTTTACATAACAATTTTTGGTTTTAAACAGGTAGCTGGTGTATGGGCATTTCTCCTTCTTCAAGCTAGTGTGCTGGTGTACTATTTGTATTTCTCCCATAAACAAAGTATATATATATGATAATTTTTTCTACAGATAAAGGAATAATAAAAATTCCTTTTTTTTTTTTCTAAATGCAACTAAATGTAATAAAATTGTTGTGTATCAGTGAATGTACAGATGCACCACACATTTTGAACATGTTCTATATGTTTTCTTTTTTAAAGTTGTGTCACTGTTTGTTGATTCATCAAGTCATACGAGTTGAGTTAAGTTACAGTTTATGGACTCCAATAAAAAAATGTATATTGCTGAAGACAACGACTTAAAAAAGTTAAAATAATGACAATCGGGACCTATAAGTATAATTGATACTTACACCAAATCTTTTGATGCATGTATCATAATTTGTGCATTATAATTCGTATCGTACAATACTATAATGCATAAATTATGATGCATTCATCAAAAGATGTGGTGTGAATATCACTCCTATAAGTATAAGGGGTCATTTTCAATGTGCGATGTTACAGCTGGGCAGTGAGAAAAGTTTTACAAAGTTTAATTATGCATGACTGCATGTGACTTTTTTGGTATTGAGATTTATGATGCGATTTAGAAAATAGACTAAAATACACCGTTCGTCCCTAAACTTGTTGTTGAGCATCGCGATGGGACAAACTTGGGCTTTTTCATCGTCCGGAGTCTCTTTTCCAAGTTTCATACTCGTAACTGGTCCTTTGACCATATTTCCGTTAGTCAAGGAAGTCAGTTGCCGTTTGATTTGTCTTTAGTCCAAGGGCACAATTGTCATTTCCCTATTTCAATACAGAGTGTTCGATACACTTTTACGTAGGTGCTACGATGATTAGTGCCTAATAAAGCAACTCTTATTCACCACTCATCCCTAAAGTCTCCAAAAAAAAAAAAAAAAAAAAAAAAAAAAAAAATCTTATCCTTAATATTTCCGATCAAGTTGTAATAATGGTACTTTGTGCTTGTGGTAGGCGGGCGGTAGTAAAGACCTCTTGGAACAATGTAAACGCAGACAGGCGTTAATATGCTTGTCCTGTTCAGGTTGTCTAGTCTTTAAATGATAATGCTTGTATTTTTTTAATTTAACATTTTATGTTTATAGTTTCATCTTGGTGTCAGCTTTTAAGTGTTTTCAAACGTTTGATTTCTGATTTTTTAGGGATCTAGATGTCCTATCAATGGATGGTTGGATCCACCATTGACGGCGAGAGCAAGGGAGGTGATCATCTACTTGCAGAGGCACATCCACCGAAATGAGGCGGCATTACAAGAATGCCAAGAAGCCCTCATAGGCGAGACCATGGAGGCTGTAAACGCAGTCGCCAGGGCCAATGAGGCAATGAGCTAGAGGCTAGTCAACAAGATACCCTAGCTGAACTCCTTCTTGAGAAGGAGAAAATATGTCGTTTGAGGAACTTCTGTGTTTTCTCCTGGATACTGATCATTGTCGTTTGTATATGGTTTATCTAGTGGGTTTACAATGTCGGTGGTTTTTTGCCTTTTGAGTCGGTGGTAGGGTCTCTGTAATAAGTCTTGTGGTGATGGTTGACTTGTGAAAAGTCATGGTTTGATTTACTTTGGTCCTTGTATAGTATAAGTAGTTTTACTTTTATGCTTTAGTCCTTATGAGTGTTATGCTTTTAATACTTGCTCCCTCCCCTTATAAATGATCAAACCCACATCAGTTGCCACACAAATATTATTCAATTCAAACCACACCTTAGTAAAATGATTAAACTCATAACACAGATACAAGTATCAAAGATGGATGGATGATCAGAGATGGATGAACAGACACCACTTTTGAGTATCAACATAAACTTCTTATGGTGTTGTTCATCCATTTTTGATTCTTCATTCCTGTTTGTGATAATAGAATAACAGTATCCAACTCAAAACACAAATCCAAGAAAAACATATCCAAGAATCATAGACGTATGAAGTCTCAAGGATGGGTGAACCGAAACCATTTCTGAGTATCAACATAAACTTGATATAGTGTTGTTCATCCATTTTTGATCCTTCATTCCTGTTTGTGATAATAGAATAACAGTATCCAAATCAAAACACAGATCCAAGAATCATAGACGTATGAAGTCTCAAGGATGTGTGAACAGTAATTGACTTTGTAAAAATCAACAGTTACTATGCGTATGAACTAGTAACAATACATAGAAATACACGGTAAAGTGGCAAATCAATACAATAAAAACACAATTTAACCCATAGGCATAGACTAACATGACATGATTTCATACATAATGCAAATGGATAAATTTCCAAATGCATAAAATTTTGTAGTCTACAAAGTTCAGAAATAGACATTGTTTAAACACAGCAAATGATGTTTAGGGGAATACATATTTGATGGAAAACATTGGCTTTCATATGCTTAACCAACATTTTTTTGTGGTGAAGAAAGCTTTTCTGCTATAATCTTGGTCTTAGTCCAAAATTGTTTTGGAGACCCACCAGAAGAAGCATCGACTTGACTTCCAGATTGAGACTGGACAACACTTGGTTGAAAATCACCTTCAGATTGAGCATCGGTTTGACAACGAGGTTTTCATTTCCTTCAAAGTTGTGACTGTAACCTTTGCCTTCTTCTTTCTTGTAACTTTTGGTGGGATGAACTGTTTTTTGAGGCATGTGTATCGCCTTGACTTCCTGTTACCCATCCTTGCCCAAGACATGTTTTCTTGTTGTGTCCAACATTGCCACATATACCACAAACCACACTCTTACTAGGCGTGACAAGTTCTTGGTTTTGTCACTATTATCATTTTCGATAAAAGCCTAGTTCTTTTCTTTCGTGGCCTACCTAATGGTTTATGATGTTTAGGTGGAAGAATGGTTGTGGGCACTTGTGACTTATTCCAATGTTGATAACCATTTATTGGCAGGATGTGGTGTTTGTAAGTTTCTTCCCAAGTCTTAAGCAAGTAACATGGATGAACCTATGATTCAACAGATCCTACTTGCATTCCATTGAACCTCATACACTGGTGGGTAGCAACAACATGTTTACATGGCATACCTGTAAGCTCTCATCTTCTACATGTACAAGCCCTAGCTTCAACATTCACAAAACACTTATCTCCCCATCCACTGACCTCATACTTATCTCCTTCAACACGTAAAATGGTGTACTTATAAGCCTCTTTCTTTATCAAGTCTAACATGAGTTTTGCCTTTGGTGTTAATGGTCCAGCACACTTGTGAATCACATTCACAACATTCACTATTCTTTTCATACAGTATTCTCTAATGTATTCCAAAGCAGTAATGATGGGTTGGTGCCTACCTCCCAATAGTTTCCCATTGAACACCTCACACATGTTATTAAGTAAGACATCAGAATGAGCCCTCCTTACACATTTATACAACATGTTTGATTTATACAAACAACGATGTTAAACAATGTCGTAGAACAAAAGATGTACATGTAGACATAGATTTGGTTAGTTACCGAAAATGCGACCTTGACCAATGGGTTGGTGGTATCTTACTTAACCGAGGCATGGGCGGGTTCGCTAAACCTCTTGAATGCCGCATGGGCGCCTCAAATTGTTGGACGGTTGTTGTTCGCACATCTCCACAAATGTTCCTTGTAAGCTTTAGCATTCCATTGCAATTTCATATTATCATGGATGTGCTTCAAACAATATTTGTGTTCGACACTAGGAATATCTTCGCTAATCTTTGGAATGATACCCTACACAAATAAACATCAATTCATTACTAATAAAACTTGCATTTATCGAAAATACAAGTGAATCTAATCAACTAAATGGTAACATCACCTTTTTCCGTCGTGATAAAAGTGTAGTTTGAGTTTGGTTGCAAGTCAAGATCATCTCTTAGACATTCAAGAAACTAAATCCATGAGTCTTTGCTTTCAACACGAACCGCGTGAGGCTAAAGGGTATATTCCATTGTTGTTGTCTATACCGATCTTTGTAAGAAGTCGGCCGGAAAAGGACCCTCATAAAAGCACCATCTAACCCCAACAACTCTCTTTGACAAACTTTATATCCTTCCTTCAAAGCACCTAAGCATACATACATTCTTTTGAAAACTCGTTGGACTTGTTGCATCTATTGCGGTTTGTACACTTATCCTAGCTCATTGTATCGGGTTTGTTTTTCGCACCTCTTAAACATAGTCTTGTAAAGGATGTATTGCTACTTATGATCACCCTAATCTCATTTTTCGCCTTATTTTTTTGCCCTTAATGCCTTTTGCATAGACACCGAACTTCAAACTGCTTCTCGAGCGGATCTTGAACAGCCTTGATTGGAATATCTGGATTGAATTGAACTTGGTCAACTATTTGCTTGAAAGAAACTTGTAGTCAAGCTTTAATCTCTCTTGATTGCAAACATTTGTGTTCATCCACGAAAGTTCGAAGAATCCATACATCTTTAGTCAGTATTTTTGGCTACATACAACAACCATGGGCAATCTGTTGCTTGCTCCTTGAGTAATCACAAATATACATCCTTCCAAGGCCACTAGTTATCGACCGGTTTTCCTCTTTGGGGCTTTTCTCATTTAACACCTTCGGTTATTCCACAAACAGGTATTTTTTCAAGATACCTAACCCTAATTCTCTGTTTGTCATTCTTAATGAGTTACAATTTCCTCCTAGTCTTTATTGAAAGCAGGTAGATCCTATCTTTCACTTCTTTTGTAGTTACAAAAGTTTGACCACAAAAAATATATTTCGTCCTCTATTTGTGTCGCCTCACTTAACTTTTGTTTCTTGTATGCCTCATTTTTTCTTCCTAATAACATACTCATCCTCATTCTCGAACCACTTGCAAAATCATTATCATCTAATGATCCAACTCACTTTTCTTAAAAATCATCCGTATCCGCCGGAGGTACCTATATATGGTAACTCTGTAGTCTCGATCACTTTGAACAGATTAACATCAAAATCGGGCTCCTCAAAAGTATTAGCCTCATCGACAACTGTGTTTCCATCACGATTGTTCTCAATATCATCATCATCACTCATATAAATGTCTGTGTCACTCACATTGTCATCACTTAAAGCTTCATCGATTTCACATACTTGTACAGATTTATCTTTTGGATATGCTCCAGGATTACATATTTCCTCCTCACGATGACCTAACTCTTGATCATTTTGACATACCTCTTGAGGACTATCTATTTGGATATGCTCAACATGTTTATCTATATCTTGGTTGACATCACCTACAACATCTTGATCTCGACAGACCTCTACAGATGAAACCAAGGGTTCTGCTTTCGGCATCCGACTAGATTGTACCAAAGTATTGACTTCCAAAGGTTGATGTGTAACATGACATATATCCTCTACCACGATTTATTAACAATGTTTTCTAAGAACAATTTGTTTGAGCAATATGGAACAATAGCAAGAGCGCCTTTTTCTTTGTTGCATCTACATCACCGTTGATGCATAATCAGCGCGGCAGGATTCAACGACTCTCCTTGGCCGTTAGTCGTCTTCTCGAGCCTTAGTAGACACTGTCAACAAAGAGAACCGTTAGGAGTGGACCCGAGGTCGTAGCCCGGGTCCACCTCCGACGGTCAGTTAGTATCACGATGTAGCATAACAAGTGTTGTTAGGGTTAGAGATAACTTTGTCATGTATATATAGGACATGGATTAGGGTTTAGGCGTAGAGTGGGTCGTCTTGTCTTCCTGGCCCGACCCATTCCTCGCCCGATCCGGACTATCGTCCACAAGCCCCCAAGTCTAGTATGAGATAGCGCATGGCTATATTATGTTAGACTTAAGTTCGATAGTTGCGTGGGTGAAAGTGGAACCCGTATCTGCATCCCGGTAAGGGCATACCTTTTGTACCGATGGCGACGCGAAGATGGTGCGATGAAGACGTGTACAGTAGCATAAGTGTCTTGTTGTCGCGACAAAGAGTGCGGCTGAAGACATGCTTCATTGCATAAGTCTTGCGTTGTGCGCGACAAAAGGGTGCGACGAAGACGCTTCGCGCAGATTACATCCGTCTTTACGACCAATAGAGGACGTCTCCCCTGCGGCAAGATGGTGCGAATATTTAAATCCGTCTTTGTACCGCTTCCAAATAATCTACGTGACACGTACGGAAACAGTGGTAGCGTATACCCTGGTAGCCCCCCAAGTTTGATGGTGCTACTCGTGTAGGAGCATTAAACTTACTTATGCCTGCGTAAAACACTTAATGCAAATATTAAAAGTATATGCCGCGAATTGCAGCATATAAAACCTAATGAATTTAAGCAATATATATAGCACATAGCATATAAAATATATAGCACATAGCATATAAGAAAAGTGGCAGTACGCACCCGTCGTGGGATGCGTACCAACGAAATAATTAATTGTATTTTTTTTAAAATAAAAACTCGGATGGATGTACCGTGACCGCGACTAATAGACGCAGATGGATTTATCGTAACCGCATAGATTCGAACGTTTGTGGATGATCGCAGATATTTATACCACGGCCTTTGTCCAGTGCGCATCATGGCGATTGACTAGCATCGTGGTGTTCGCGCGTACGCGTTCTCTGCGAAGATGTCTGAACGCACAGCCTAATGCGGGTAGATTTATCGCGACTGCGTTGTTCGAGCGAACAGCGTACCAACCGTAAAAACAGATATGCGCGCGAATTAATTCGCGGCTAAAAATAAAATAGCTCGATCGTGCGGATATTTTCTTAGGTCCAATCGTGCGGACTAAAATATAAAATAGGTCCGATCATGCGGACTTTTTCTTTATATGTAAAAGAATAGACTATTAAGTAAATAATGATCTTTTGATAAGAATATGCAATTTAACGTAATGTTTTATGCAACGTTTAGATTTGACCATATAATTTCCATAAAATGATATCACTATAACAGACGTAAATTTGTTTCCATGTATCAAGTCTATAAAAGTGAGAAAACTTGACTTTTGTTTTATCAAAACATAACTTTTGTTTTATTAAATCGGTGCTTTGACGTGATATATGATTTCTGCCATGATAATCGAATAGAACTTATTTACGCATGGCAGAATGCACATGATGGCAGAATGCAAAGTTATACGCATGGCTGAATACAAAGTTTTTAGAGTTACCGACTTTAGAAATTGATTTCTGCGTTTCGGTAATATGAGAACACGAAACATAGTTTATTCGTGTCCCACGGATGGCGCCAACTTGTTGATGCATAATCTGGCGCGGGCAGGATTCAACGACTCTCCTTGGCGTTAGTTGTCTTCTCGAGCCTAGTAGACTGTCAACAAAGAGAACCGTTAGGAGTGGACCCGAGGTCGTAGCCCCGGGTCCACCTCCGACGGTCAAGTTAGTATGCGATGTAGCATAACAAGTGTTGTTAGGGTTAGAGATAACCTGTCATGTATATATAGGACATGGATTAGGGTTTAGGCGTAGAGTGGGCCGCTATCATCCGGGCCTGACCCATTCTTGGGCCAGTCCGGACTATACGTCCACATCAGCAATAACTGTCCTAATTGACTTTGGTGACATTTGATCAACATCCAATGTTGTCTTACCATTTTCAACATAAACCTCTATCATCTTATGGTCATCAACAAGATATTTCAATATTTCTAAATTAGCACTCTCACTTAAGCTATACAAACCATCATCTAAATTACTACCAGGCTTAACAAAGTAATAGTAATTTTTTGAACCAAGCTCATAACCCAATTCATACATAAGAACATCCAACTCTTCGACTGACATACTATCAACATCAACCAAATCAACTAAATTTTCAATACCTCCAACGTAGATTCTGCCAGGCCAGTATTTAAAGAAACCGTTGTGATGAACCCTCATGCTAAACATATTAGATCTACCACCTGAAAACATGTCAATATATGTTTAGGGCATTCTAAAAACTTAATTGAAAAACATTAAATACCCCAATTAGAAATTCCAATGACTATAATCAAAAAAAAAAGAAAAAAAGAAAAAAAAGAAACAGTACCGTATTTCTTCTTAGCAGAGTCGTACAGGACGGTATCATCAACTGGATAACCTGGATGTCTTCTTACTTTCCATAGAGTAAAGTCCATTTTATGATTGATAAACAAGGGTTTTGTGACATGCAATTAGAGTTTGTGAATTCTGATAATTCTTGTAACGAAAGTTGTGGGACGAAAAATAATACAAACTATGTGTTTATGGGACGGGAAGAGGGTTACATTACATGTGGCAATCATTAAAATTTTTAAATGAAATAAAGAAATGACAATTGTCTTGACTAAAGACAAATCAACAAAGAATCGACGCCCTTGACTAATGGAAATATGGTCAAAGGACCAGATTCTGATATGAAACTTGGAAAAGGGACTCGAACGATGAAAAGCCCAAGTTTGTCCTATCGCGATGCCATGCAACAACAAGTTTAGAGACGAGCGGTGTATTTTAGTCTAGAAAATATTAAATTCTAATTTACGCTTATACCCTTTTAACTTTTAATCATAGAAATGTAAATTTGACCATTTCATCTTTTAAGTTATTTTACACATACTGAAAACAACTACCTATAATTGTATAGCTGTAATTATTAAATATAAATGCCAGTTGTCACTAATTGCTTCTTCAAGTAATATGAAGTGTTAAAAATAAATAAAAATGCTATTTGCTAATTGTCAAAAAAAAAAAAAAAAAAAAAAAGTTGTACAAAATACTAAATACTTATTGCTGGTTACTTCTATTCAAACAAAAAACTCTATTCAAGTGAGGTTTGTGATAGGTAAGATGCAAAGTAGAAGATCTTTAACTGAGTGTCTAGAGACTATTTTTCTTCAATATTTAAAACGAAAATGTGTTTAATTATTTGAGCAAATACGTAGCATATATGTCTGTGAGTTATTAGCAAAACCGCATATGAAAATAAAAGAGAAAAAGGAAAGATATACTCCATCATTCCAAAATTATTGTTTACATTCTTTTTCGGGGATTGCTAATTATTGTTTACATTCTCTTTCAGGATATGCTAAATTAATTGTCCACTACTAAAAATAAATAAAGAAATTTGATCTAAGTTACTACTAAATTACTTTTATTTGAATTTATATTTATCAACTTAAAGAAAACAATAATTAATTAGTTAAGAGTAAAACTGTTATTTTGCAAAATATAAGAAAAAATAAAATAGAAATAATCATGCTTTTATTTTTATTAAACTGTGTCCTCGAAGACAATAATTTTAAGACCTGGTAAATAAAAGAGAAAATGAAAAAGAATAAAAACTGGATAGGCATGAATATTATCCAAAAGATATACTGTACGTAGTAAAAAAGTCTAAAAGACCCGCACATGTTGCTGACCGATCCAAAATCACTAAAAAAAAAAAAAGTAAGTCCAACAAGATCAGTTTCGTATAAAAACACAACATCATCATCTTTTAAATATAAACACATTTGCCACATGTTTCAGATTTGATCTTGCTTTTTTACAATACTATATCAAGAATCTTGATTTGTATCACAGAAACACAAACACCTTGATCTTGGGTGTGTTTATTGACTAATTATGGGGTCATTAAAGAATGAAGATGAGCTAGAAGGATCAAAGGATGCTATTTTGTATGTTAATGGTGTACTGAAACTGCTTCCTGATGGTTTAGCTCACTTAACTCTACTTGAGTATCTTAGAGGTATAATATTTGTATATATTTGTTGACCCTTTATATAATTTTATGTTCTTTGTTTAAAAAGTGAAAAAAAGGTATTTTGGGATTTGGATTTGTGTTTGCATCACTTTTCAAGACTTTTTAGTTGTTTAATTTTCCTACTAAGAGGTGTTTGGGAATTGGGATTGCTTATTGAAGTTGCTTATGTTAATATGAAATGATAAGATGTGTTTGAACTATGCTACATGGGGTGTTTGGGATTGCTAATTGCTTACCTGCTTATTTCAAAGTGCTTATATGAGATGAAACTAATATTTTTTCTTTTTAATAATCTTCATACTTATCTCAAAACCTCTTATTATATGTTCTCATTTAAAGTATTTTTTCGAGTATTATTGCATTTCATACAAAATAAACATATTTAAGCACTTTTCTCTTAAGTCCTTATTTTTAAGCCGCCTATGAGTAAGCAAAACCATACACAGGAAAATTATAGAATCCCAAACACCCTCTTGGTGACCAATTGTTGAAAAGTGCTAATGTTAATTTCACCCTCAAATAACTATGTAAGTAGTTTAGATCAGATATGCTATCCCAAACACTCTAAACTGCTTCCTATGGAAACCAAATAATCATATTAATAGTTTCGGTATGATGGTAAATCTGACTTTGTATTGTTGGTCCTTGTTGTGGGTGATAAAGATGTAGGTTTGACGGGAACGAAGCTAGGCTGTGGTGAAGGAGGTTGTGGGGCTTGCACTGTCATGGTATCTTATTTTGATCAAATTTCGAAGAAATGCGTGTGAGTCTCTTTTCCCATTTTCCCTGTATTTTTTAGCGACATCAAAGATTGAAGTCAACTTATTAAACTTTTGGTTTTATTGTATATATTGGTTGGCCATTTAAAGTAGGTTCCCTATAGGCTCGCTTTCTTTTGCTGTTTTTAAAACTTGTATTAGATCTTTTCTTGTTGTGATTTGTGACATCTAAGGAACTAAATTTGAGTTTGTTTCTTTTATAATTATCAGGCACCAAGCGATCAATGCTTGCCTGGCTCCATTATATTCTGTTGAAGGAATGCATGTAATCACAGTGGAGGGGTTAGGGAATCGGAAATTTGGTTTGCATCCAGTTCAGGTAGGATCCTGTTCTAGTTCCCTTTTTTTGTTGTTTCATTTGGCGGGTGACATTCTTTAAGGTCATTTGTGCTTTGTTGGCCAGTCAATTAGGAGGTGTTTGGACTCTTTGTTCTGATACTCATTGTAATTGTTTAGTCTCACAAAAGTATACTTTTTGATCATTTTTAACTATTAAGTTTTTTAAAATAATAAATGTTTGCCAAAAGGTCAAACACCTTATTTGATTATTTCAACTTTAAATGGAAAAAAGGACATCTATCTTCCTCGGTCTGTCTTATTATGGGTAACTATTTTTTTTTTATCACAATAAGTTACTTTTAAAAGGCATATCCAGACAACCTCTTAACTTAAGTCTGATGAACTTAATCTATTTGATCACGAAAACCATGTCTTGTTTAACAATATGCAGGAATCATTAGCAAGTCGTCACGGGTCACAGTGTGGATTTTGCACACCTGGATTTATCATGTCTATGTATGCATTATTAAGGTCTAGCAAAACCCCGCCAACTGAAGAACAAATCGAAGAAAGCCTTGCAGGAAATTTATGTCGATGCACAGGTTATAGACCAATTCTTGATGCATTTCGAGTCTTTGCAAAAAGTAATGACTTGTTATACACAAGTGGTTCAGTTTCATCAGAAGAACCTAAAGATGGTGAATTTATTTGCCCTTCAACTGGTAAACCCTGTTCTTGTGGGCCCAACAAAGAAACAACCATCGACAAAACAAAGATTTGTCATGATAGTATTAAGCCTGTTTCTTACAATGAAATTGATGGGAGTTCATATACGAATAAAGAACATATATTCCCGCCTCAGCTTTTGCTGAGGAAATTAAGTTATTTAAGTTTAAACGGGTCTGGTGGGATCAAATGGCATCGACCGTTACTATTAAAACAAATATTGGATTTAAAATCACGATATCCTGATGCAAAACTAGTTGTGGGAAACACGGAAGTCGGGATCGAAACTAGGTTAAAGAAAATTCACTACCCAGTTTTTGTTTCTGTCACCCATGTACCAGAACTTAATGTATTGACCGTTAACGATGATGGGATAGAGATAGGTGCTGGTGTTAGGCTATCAGAGCTCCAAAATTTTCTCAAAAAAATGATTGAAGAACGTCCCGTTTATGAAACATCAGCTTGTAAGGCTATCACTGAACAAATAAAATGGTTTGCGGGAACCCAAATAAGAAATGTAGCATCAGTTGGTGGGAATATATGTACCGCTAGTCCAATTTCAGACTTGAATCCTCTTTGGATGGCTTCAAGAGCAAAGTTCAATATTGTTGACATTAAAGGAACCGTTAGAACTGTTTTGGCAGAAAATTTCTTTTTGGGTTATCGAAAAGTGGATTTGGGGAATGATGAGATTCTTTTATCAGTTATGCTTCCTTGGACCCGACAGTTTGAGTATGTGAAAGAATTTAAACAGGCTCATAGAAGGGATGACGATATTGCACTTGTGAATGGTGGTATGCGTGTTTATCTTGAAAAGAACAATAATAAATGGATTGTTTCGGATGCGTGTGTTGTATATGGTGGTGTTGCTCCTGTTTCGTTATCGGCCGTAAAAACAAAAGATTATATAATCGGGAAGGTCTGGAATAAGGAATTGTTACAGAACAGTCTGGAAATCTTGACACAGGATGTTGTGATATCCGAAAACGCGCCAGGTGGCATGGTGGAGTTTAGGAAGTCGTTGACTTTAAGTTTCTTTTTAAATTTTATATGTGGGTATGCCATCAAATGGACGGTCAAAATTTCTTTGATGAAGCTTTACCTGTATCTCATTTATCAGCTATCGAGTCATTTCATCGTCCATCTGTTATGGGTAGTCAAGATTATGAAATTATGAAACAGGGGACTTCTGTGGGGTCCCCTGAGGTGCATATGTCAGCAAGACTTCAGGTAACAGGTGAGGCTGAATACACAGATGACACACCAATGGCGCCTAATGGTTTACATGCTGCTTTGATATTAAGCAAGAAGCCTCATGCTCGTTTGGTTTCGATTGATGATTCGGGTGCTAGGTCAACACCTGGATTTGCTGGCATCTTTTTTGCTAAAGATATACCGGGTGATAATATTACTGGCCCTGTTGTTGAAGATGAGGAAGTTTTTGCTTCTGAGATCGTCACTTGTGTGGGCCAGGTACAGAATTACGTCTTTATTAGGAGCAAAATGGGCGGGTGGGTAATGGGTCAAAACAGATTTGGGTCAGTGTGAGTCATTTTTTAGTACTCGTCAAAATGTTCCGGTTGATCCAACCAGTTATATAAATAGAAGTACTGAAGTAGGTGACTTATAGGAAATTACAGATATAGTCCTTAGGGTGTCAATAAGTACTACATAGGTCCTCATGTTGAGGACCCTGTAGCTGATTCCAAGTGAATGACCAAAATGACCTATCTCTATCCCTTTGATTTGCCTCTTCACTTTTAATCTCTGTAAGTTCTTGTGACATACCTTAAAAATAATTAATGTGTTAAAACTTGATCTAAGAAAACTACAAATATAGGGACAACAGTCGGACCCATTTGGCCAAAAATTTACCATTTCTGCAAGGTGTTTGCTTTTCTGTATTTTTGAGCAATAGTGGGTCTTCTTTTAATAGTTGATCAGTTATTATCTAATTGGCTATCCCTTGTTGATATAGCTTCTTTTCAAATTAATGCAGGCTATTGGAGTTGTTGTTGCTGACACTCATGAGAATGCAAAGCTTGCAGCAAGAAAAGTCAATATCGAGTATGAAGAACTGCCAGCGATCTTATCCATAGAGGATGCTGTTAAGTCCAAAAGTTTTCATCCAAATTCTAGTAGGATCTTAAGTAAAGGGGATGTTGAACTCTGTTTCCAATCAGGCCAATGTCATAAAATTATTGAAGGCGAGGTTCATATTGGAGGTCAAGAACACTTCTATCTAGAGCCACAAAGTACATTTGTTTGGACTATGGATGGTGGCAATGAGGTTCACATGATTTCATCAACTCAAGTGAGCAAGCATTTACCCTTCAAGGTTACAAAAGTCTTTTATATCAATAATTTTTTTAATATCTTGCTGTTTTGCATTTAGGCACCGCAAAAGCATCAAAAGTATGTGTCGCATGTGCTTGGTCTTCCGATGTCAAAAGTGGTGTGCAAGGTGAAGCGTATTGGTGGTGGATTTGGTGGGAAGGAAACAAGATCAGCTTTCTTGGCTGCTGTTGCTGCTGTACCAGCATATATGTTAAATCGGCCTGTGAAACTTACACTAGATAGAGATGTAGATATGATGACAACTGGTCAGCGGCATAGCTTTCTTGGAAAGTATAAGGTATTGTTTTGAAGTTTCAGTTACATTTAAATAGCTTTTGTTTTGGTTTTTTGCATAGAATGTCAAAGTTAGTTTATATTTCTCCTGTTTTAACTCTACTTTTTGTTTCTTTGTACATGGGTTATTAAGATGGCTTTGTATCCTATCGGGTCAATTTTTATGCGAAAAACCAATAAAACAAACGTATATTAAATTATGACTTTACTTAAAAAATGTTATGTTTATGCATAACATGAAAACTTATATGAAAATATCAAGATTTTGGGGTACAACATGACCCAAATGGGCCGCAAACCATCTTTTAATGACTTATAGAACATAGTACAATGACTAAGTATGTTGGCATTTTATGAAGGGCCCTTTATTAAATTATCAACTAGTCAAAGATCACTCATCACTACAATGGTAATGTTATATCGTTTAGGTCGGGTTCACGAATGAAGGGAAGGTCCTTGCACTGGATCTTGAAATCTACAACAATGCGGGAAATTCACTTGATCTTTCGTTAGCAATACTTGAACGTGCAATGTATCACTCAGAGAATGTCTACGAGATCCCACACGTTAGGATTAATGGAAGTGTTTGTTTCACTAATTTTCCTAGCAACACTGCATTCAGAGGGTTTGGTGGACCCCAAGGTATGCTCATTGCCGAAAATTGGATTCAAAGAATTGCCATGGAAGTAAAGAAAAGCCCTGAAGAAATTAGAGTAAGTTATTCGTTCATGTTCGGAATTGGATCACAAATGTTATGTTTAATGGAGATTGTTAGTACTAAAAAGTGTGATTCTGTTTCAGGAAATTAATTTCTTAAGTGAAGGATCAATATTACACTACGGTCAACAAATTCAAGACTGTACTTTGAATCGGCTTTGGGATGAACTCAAGAAATCTTGCAAGTTTTTGGAAGTCCGAAAAGAAGTTGAAGAGTTTAATCAACAAAATCGATGGAAGAAGCGTGGAATTGCTATAGTTCCCACTAAATTTGGCATTTCGTTTACAACAAAGTTCATGAATCAGGTGATTTTGTTTTTCTGATTGTCCTGATTATTTAGGGATCACTTATTCAGTTTTGTATAATTTGTTTTTATGCAAGCTGTCACGAAACTGATTAGTAAAGGGTAAAACAGAATTACCTAATTAGAATGTCATATTGGTCATTTTATACATATTGATTTTTTAAATATCAAAATTTGTCAAACACACGAACATCACGTATACAACTTCAAACAGTAGCAAACCTAAATATAATCTTCTACGTGTTCTATTAAACTATTTATGTGGTTCAAATACCACTTAATGATATTTTTGTGCCCATTGACTGCAGGCAGGTGCACTCGTTCAAGTGTATACAGATGGAACTGTGTTGGTCACACATGGTGGTGTCGAGATGGGTCAGGGTTTACATACAAAGGTTGCTCAAATTGCAGCTTCCGCCTTTGATATTCCTCTTAGTTCAGTATTTATTTCTGAGACAAGTACCGACAAGGTAATAACATATTTTATGTTCTTCAAATTGAAACATTATTTTAAAATGTAGCACAATGTAAGCTTTTCTCGACTGTTTGATCTGTTGGTATAGGTTCCTAATGCATCTCCAACAGCAGCTTCTGCTAGTTCTGATATGTATGGGGCTGCGGTTTTGGATGCGTGTAATCAAATAAAAGCAAGAATGGAGCCAATAGCATCTCTTGAAAAACACAATTCTTTTGAAGAGGTACATGAATGGCACTTCATTAATTCAACAAAATTGAAACAGAAGGATCCAGTGATTCATTATGGGCATTTTTTTTTTTTTCAGTTGGTATTAGCATGCTATTTCGAGCGTGTAGATCTTTCTGCACACGGGTTTTACATTGTCCCCGACATTGGTTTTGACTGGGCAACAGGAAAAGGCCATCCGTTCAGGTATTTCACATATGGAGCCGCATTTGCTGAGGTGGAAATTGACACTTTGACTGGGGATTTCCACACGAGGGCTGCTGATGTCATCTTGGATCTCGGATTCTCTATCAATCCAGCCATTGATGTTGGACAGATTGAAGGAGCATTTGTTCAAGGTATGGGATGGGTAGCTCTAGAAGAGCTAAAATGGGGTGACGATGCTCACAAATGGATTCCACCTGGTTGCTTGTTCACTTCTGGTCCAGGAAATTACAAAATTCCATCTGTAAATGATGTCCCTTTCAAATTCAAGGTTTCGTTATTGAAGGTACAACACTTCATTTATCATCTATTTTATGATTATCCTACTTTATGCTTTGTGTATAGGGTTTTCGTCACACAAACCCTACATACTTATTATAAATGCAAACAAGTACCATACTTTTTTGGTGTTGAGTATGTCCTCATTTTTGGTTGTCAGTAAAATATATACGACTGTTGTTTTGAAATTCATAAACACCTTTTTAAACTTGGGTGACATAATTAACCAGAAAAATACTTCCAAGAAGTTAACCGCATTCTTGAAAAGTATATAGGGATCTGTTGACGACAACCCTTGTTTCTAAACAAGTTATATGCTTGAAGAAATACAGAATAAAAGATGTACGTATAGATCTAATTTTTTTGTAATACAGGATGCTCCAAATGACAAGGCTGTACATTCATCAAAAGCTGTTGGTGAACCTCCGTTCTTTCTGGCTTCATCTGTGTTTTTTGCAATAAAAGATGCCATTATAGCTGCAAGAGCTGAATCCGGGTCTCATGGCTGGTTTCCTCTTGACAATCCTGCAACTCCCGAGCGCATCCGCATGGCTTGTATTGATGACTTCACTGCGCCATTTGTTAAGTCTGATTTTCGACCCAAGCTTAGCGTCTAGCAAGTGAATAGTAAGTGAATCAGCTCGACACGTAAAGCCCGTGATTGTACTGTATGTACATCATTTTGTATACTAGTTAATTAAGAATACTATTCTGATTCAGCCCCTTGTGAACCTGGTAAACTGCTATAGTTCCCACTTAATTAAGAACTCATTGATTATTACATGTAATGTCATGATATCTGTTACTTATCTTTGTGGAAATCGATGGAATTGCATTGATATGAAATCGCAATAGTTAGTTTACTACATAGTACACGCTGCCTCGAAATGAATTTATTATTAACTTAATTTGATCCATGTTTTGGTGTGTAAACTTTAAATAGGATGATTAGGTTGTCATCTACCAACTTTTTTAATCCAGATTACAAGTTGTCATTTTTTTTAATAACATGGATTGATAGTTTCCCTCTATCCTGTAAGGTTAAAAGTTTTGTTTATGCATTAAACACGTTTATGAGAATAAAACACTAATCCCTGTTACTGTAAAATGCTTTGCAAGTTTTGTATTAGGCAAATTTAAAATGGATATCATAATTCATTTGATTCCTGTTGCATCTGAAACTGCTGCTTTGCCTAGTTCTGATATGCATGATGCTCAGTTTAGTATATGCAAATTCCCTTTCTTTATTGCCAAAAAGACTAAACAGCAGCATTGATTACCATTCCGAAGCAACTGAGACAAATATGACCAAACTCGCATGCATAAGAATCCTCTGCGCCCATGAAGAAGAACTGAATCCGTGTGTCGCACCATTTTTTTAACAACAATTCTCATTAAGAGCTAGCATGAAGCTAGAAAAAAGAGATTACAATATATTTGGACAAGCTATAAACTGGATTAAAAGCTCAATCAATCCAATTAGGACGTGATTTTTTCCAATTTCACCGCAAAGGGTATCTTTGTGAGGGGGTTTAGGAACATAGAAAATCCTATTCCGGTATCACCATATGATCCATGTGGAGATCAAGGACCACACATTCTTCCCCACACTACAGTTCACAAAGAATCGATTGTATTTGATGCTTTACATTCTAACAAGATAACTGCTTGTAAAGATACGGAAATAAAAAAATGTAAAACAAAAACATCAATAGGTTATTGTACCGTTACTGTAGAGACACTTTTAGAAATAGCAGTAAACATATATTCTTCTTTTTACCCGCGCTATTTAGAAAAGAACGGCTGAAAGGTGTTAATTTCAGGTTTTAGTCACACTTGCTAAAAAGCTTGACAAAAAAAGGTCTAAACATTTGAGCTGCGCTTAATAGGCCGAGTTTGCCCTCCTCTTTGGTGAAACTCGATCATTTTGTCACATATATCATTTCTTATATTTTTCCTTTGTTTTTATACAGTAAAAGATGCCATTGAATATTCATGCAAAACAAACTTCTATGTTTTCTCTTTGTTTGTAAAGATGAATCTATTAGAGGATAGAGTAGTTGGCCTGAGTGAATTGTAACAAAACCGACCAAAAGCGCGCAAATAAAACCTAACGGAATCAAAAGCATTCAAAAACGACCTCTCTTTATCCGCGACCAAGCAATGGCAGCAACAAGGACACCACCCATGTGAGCAGATGCATGAGTCAGATCTTTATGTTTTTGACTCGCAAACATAATCACATCACTCCCAAATATACCCATCCCCATTAAGATTGCACGCTTAAGCTTATTATGCTTTTTTTGTCTTGAGTAGAGGATGATATGTAACAGCATGATAGGTTTAACTGCAGCACTTGCTCCCAGGCCGAAAATTTTTGAAGGATTATGTTTATTCGATCCTTTGATCTTTGATGATCGGGCCAGAAAAGATGTGTGCACCAGGAAGAAGGCAGAACCAGCAACAGCCCCAGCCAGATACAACTTCAGTAGATATGCAGAGCCAAATTTCTCTCCAATAGTTTTCCCGAATAAGCCAAGCGTGAGCATGTTTAAGAATAGATGATAACCTTGAATATGACTGAAAGCACAAGTTATCATAGTATGGAACCTTCCACTTTTAAACTTGTCCAACTGTATCAAAAAGTTGTTGCACATGAACTTAATGTCGGCAACTCTCCAAAGCAGAAACACAGCCACATTTGTCGCAATTAAGCCTATTAGCATGCCATGATTTGCTAGGGACCATCTATTATGTGACCGCCAGTAGCGAAGTGGTGGGTAGAACGTGCTGTAGCTTCTACATTGGAACCCAAATTGTCCATGTATATCGCTTGAAAGTTTTGGCTTCAGATGTGCATTATGCAATAACCGCCTAATAGGAAGTCGTATTTTCACCAAATTATTTGTGGATGGTTGCAGCAATGTCAACGGAAAAGTATGGTAACAACGGTGCCCATGTAAAGTGGCCCGGCGTTGGGAAGCAGTTTTGATCCTAAGGAATCTAAAACAATTTTTCTAGGGTTTTGCAAGATTCTTCTTAGGGAAACTAGCTTGTACATGGTAGTGTTAGAGGGTTTTCAACTAAAAAAGCTGCAAACTTCGGTTGATATCGTATATTCGTATGTGTTTTTCATTCATATATACATATGTAGAGACGTACTAGAGAGAGAGAGAGACAGAATATAGAATAATAATAGCCTTCGAAGTTTAAAACTTGAGAGACAAGCAAAACTCATCGTTACCTTCTACTTACACGTATATTAGAGGATAGAGTCCATTAGGGTTTTACTTTAAATCATGTATTTGCTTTATAAATAGTTCATTAATAAAACATAATGCCCACGATGTTTCAATGTTTAACAGATCCACTCTGGACTCAATTAAGCTTAGTGTTTAGTAAGTAGTCAACCACTTAAAACATATACTGCTTATAAAATTGGAAAAATGCTATAGTTTGGCTTAAGAGTTGATATATTTGTATGCAAAGTAATGATATCTGTTTACTCTTGGCAAAAAAAGAAAAGAAAAAAGTGATAACATTGATATGGAATCATAAAAATCACTGCAAGAAGTTGAATGGTTGTCTTAAAACAAGTGGAGCATATTTATTTTTTGACGAAATACTTTTCAACTCCAAAATACATAGGGTGTGTTTAGTTGAAGGAAAACACTTTTCTTGTCCATAAAATATTTTGTAAAAAATAAAGAAATGGCGTTCAAATAAGCGTTTTTCAACAAAATATTTTGGAGAACACAAAAACACCTATTTCTTAATTTAACAAGGAAAATTACAAAACAAATTTTAGTTGTTTTCCTTGTTTTCCTTTGTAACCCACAACCCTCCCTCCCCTTATTCAAAATAGAAAATACAAACATCAAGTAAACACGTTTTCTATATTTACAAGTGTTTTGTGAAGATAAATTTTCCTTCCAAATTTTTACAAAACTTAAAAATAGAAAAACAAGAGAATTTTTTCTTTCAACTAAACGCGCCGGTAATATTTGCTTGCCTTTTCTGAGCAAAGAAACGGAAATACTATAAATATTGATAGTAACTGATCATTACTTGTGGATTACATGTTTTCATTGATATAAAGATACAATAACACAAATGATTTGTAAAACAAAAATAAGTGAAGGGCATTGCATGTTCAGACCTTATATATATTAACTCATGAATAAGCATGACAAAAACTAGTAAACTTTATTGGGAGTCAACTTTAAGATGATGTAACAAGTCAACCTTAATTTTATCATTTTACTTTGCTGAGGAAGTTTGTGCTTTAATGATGCTTTGGCGGTGGAGGAGACTTGTAGTAGTAGGCTGTAGACCGTTGAGACTTTGACAGTTGATGTGATATATAGTAATATGGATGGTGGGGTGTGTGAGATGGTGCGGGAGGAGACTTGTAAACATACGGAGGAGATAGTGTTGGCGGAGGTGTTGATTTGTACACATAAAGATGTGGCGGGGATGGTGACGGAGGCAGTGGAGAATTATAACCATGAGGTTTATCCGCGAGGACAATGGTGGCTAACAAGAAGAAAGCAAAAGTATACATAAGCTGAAGCCAATGCCTCAACACCCTAATGTTTCCCATATCCACACACCCTTCTCTTCAAGACTAGGAATTGTGTTTTTTTTTATGTGTTGAAATGGTTTGATTAGCAACCTTTTTATAGCAAATCATACATGAACATATTTTTTAATATAAAACCTCGTTATCATAGTATTATTTTATAATAGTGTTCACTTAGTGACAATTAAACCAATAAGTCAAAGACGTCTCCACAAAAAAGTCAGAGCAGTTGGTGGTCTGTCACTACGGTAAATTGTTATGAAAATTCTTTCTGAAGTGTGCTTTTGATTTTTTTAATTAAACACGTTTATCCTGAAAAATAATTGCTTAAGAAGTCGTGTTATTTTCACTGCAAGAAAAATATAGTTCGTGTAATTTGGTGTACTTCCTAATTCCTATCTAGCTTTTTATTTATTGTATTATTTTTTTTTTTCAATAAATTTCGTGAAAACAAATTTGTTGGTAAAGCTAGGGTCTGTATTTTGGTGTATGTCTTGTGGAGTACTCTCATCATCCCAAACAGAGCTCAAAAATTTGATTTTATTGTCGAAACTTGAAACCGATCATGTTTTTGACATAACTTATCTACAATATATATGTAGGCAAATAGAGAGAAACGACACATTATATAGTGATATTATGCAAGCAAGGAAGAAAACTCAGGATTAGTAACAAAGTTCTCAAAAATAGAAAGAAAGAATGACATGTATAAATGATTAATTAATTAGTACAACATAAATAAATAAAGCTCATTGCATATCAGCCCTTCTTAACACGATAATACACTTGTTAAGAATTAGAAAAAAGAAAAAAAGAAAAAAATTGTATTGAGAGGCATCAAGATTCAAGGCATGCAATGATGATGTAACAAGTCGAGATTGTCTCATTCTGTTATGTGAAAGTCTTGAAGAAGCTTGTGCTTTAATAATGTATCGGTGGAGGGGGAGAGTTGTAAACGTATGGGGGTGGTGGGGAAGGTGATGGTGGTGGTGGAGACTTGTACACGTAAGGAGGTGGTGGAGAAGGTGATGATGGAGGTGGCGACTTGTAGACATATGGAGGTGGTGGTGGAGACTTGTAAACATATGGGGGTGGTGGTGGAGACTTGTAAACGTAATGCGCCGATGGTGGTGGAGACTTGTAAACGTAATGCGATGGTGGTGGTGGAGACTTGTAAACGTATGGAGGTGGTGGTGAAGACTTGTAAACGTAATGCGGTGGTGGTGGTGGAGACTTGTAAACGTATGGGGGTGGTGGTGGAGACTTGTAAACGTAATGCGATGGTGGCGGTGGAGACTTGTAAACATATGGGGGTGGTGGTGGAGACTTGTAAACGTAATGTGATGGTGGCGGTGGAGACTTGTAAACATATGGGGGTGGTGGTGGAGACTTGTAAACATATGGGGGTGGTGGTGGAGACTTGTAAACGTAATGTGATGGTGGCGGTGGAGACTTGTAAACATATGGGGGTGGTGGTGGAGACTTGTAAACGTAATGCGATGGTGGTGGTGGAGACTTGTAAACATATGGAGGTGGTGGTGGAAACTTGTAAACGTAATGCGATGGTGGTGGTGGAGACTTGTAAACGTATGGAGGTGGCGGTGGAGACTTGTAAACGTAATGTGAGGGTGGTGGTGGAGACTTGTAAACATATGAAGGTGGTGGCGGGGACTTATAAACGTAACGTGAAGGGGGTGGTGGAGACTTGTAAACGTAATGTGGTGGAGGTGGCGGAGACTTGTACTTATAAGAATGTCGAGGAGATTTATGATGATACGGCAAATGTGGCAATTGGTGTTTCACTGGCGGTGGCAGAGACTTGTAGACATAAGAATGAGGGGGAGATTTATGAAGATATGGCTAGTGTGGCAATTGGTGTCTTGGTGGTGGCGGAGACTTGTAAATGTAAGGTGATTTTGAGAGTGTATGCTTCACCTTTGGCAATTTCCAAGCATTAGGCTTTGGAAAATTATAACCATATGATTTATCTGCGAGGACAATAGTGGCTAACAAAAAGAACGCAAAAGCATACACAACTTGAGGCCATTGCCTCACCCCTTTGTTTATCATAGCAAGAGACCCTTTTTTTTTTTCTTAACAAGTGGGATTTGTTTTTGTGTTTTTAAAACTGTTTGATAACAGACTTCTTTTATAGTGATCCTCTACATTTTTTAATAAATATTACATGATGTATTATTGTTTTCTTTACTTCAAATGGATTGATGGCTTACCATTACGGTGTTCTTCAAACAATAAACTAATAAGTCAAATATGTCTCTTCAAAAAGGACAGTGTAGTTGTTGGTATGTATCAATTGACTTAATTTTTGTTTATGCCTTGAAACATGTATATGAGAATAAAACACGATCATATGTACCAGTTGAGTTGATTGTTTTGTTTATGCAGTAAACATGTTTATGAGAATAAAACACCCTTGAGAGTGCAACATATTTTTACTTTCGGAAACTGTAAATAAATATTATATTTTGATTGGTTAATAGCAAGGTTGTAAAAATCTTGAGAGTGCAACATATTTTTACTGTACCCAAAAAAACAAGCGTAAATAAATATTATATTTTGATTGGTTAATAGCAAGGTTGTAAAAATTGCTAGGCGCTAGTGAGGCGGTCGGGCTAGCGATTAATCGGTTAGGCGGGGATTAATCGAATTGGAATTTTTATGCACAAAATTGTAAGTTTAGATATTATATTATATTATATGTATAAAATAAGCCTAGTGCATCAAAGTTAAGTGTTCAAATATAACATAATACATAATTATTCAAAGTTCAAAGTCAAATATAGAAAATACTCAGTTTGTTGACTATTTTTAAGCGATCTTTGACCGATTAATCGGTTTTTGACCGATTTTAAGCAATTTTGTCCGATTTTCAAGCGATTTTGTTGACCGATTATTAAACAATTTTGTTCGATTAACCCGATTAAACCGATTTTGTTCGATTAATCGGTTTGTTGACTGATTTTTAAGTGATCTTTGACCAAACCGATTAAATAGGCCGATTAAGATAAATCAAAACGCTTAGTGAGCGATCAACGATTATGCGAAGACTAATCGGCCGCCTGGGCCGATTTTTACAACAGAGGTTAATTGAGTTTACAATCAAACCCTAAATTTTTAATAAGAGGCTAATATTAAATTTAATGTTATGGACTTAAATAGAAAATTCGCAGTTTTTATAATTTAAAAAAAAATGTATATAACAAAAATCCCGTGTACTTTTTCTTTGGTTAGAAACAACAACTACTATTATTATTAACATTATTATTATAATTACTATTATAATACTACCTCCGTCTCAAAATTATAGTCCCTTATTGACTTTTTCGGTTTTTTTTTACTAACTTTGACTTTAAATATTTTTGTTTGTGTTATACAATAGTTGATGAAAAATATACCAATGAAAATACATTTAAAACCCAATACATTCATATATTTTTCATCAAATATTATATAACACAAACAAAAATATTTAAGGTCAAAGTTGTAAAAAAAAGACCGAAAAAGTCAATAGGGAACTATAATTTTGGGACGGAAGGAGTAACAGTTATAGCTAACGCTTTGCTATATATATCATTTCCATCACAAAGTACATACTGATCATATACAAGGCGTTCCGTGGTTTTTAGGGGCCTATGCCATGATTATAATATGAACACAAAAACTTATACAAATACAAAATCAGCTTATAAATGTTGCAAAAAGTTAATCCAATTAACTTTTCCAAAACACTAGATACATTCAACGTTAAAAATTTCAACATTAATATTATTTTGATACCTTTCTCGACAATATCTTTTATCTTCACTATCTTAAGTCCATCTTAAAAAGATACCATTCATAACCAAATTTCTCACAAATGTGTTACAAGTGTCAATTATGTTAACTCATTTACGCTAGTTTGGAAATAAAACTAAAATAACCAAGACAAAAACTAAAATAACCTAAAGTATTCATCTTCTTCACCAGTTTGATATCCATCCTTTGTTACTACGGTTTTTTCATTTGGAGCACCTATAAAAGTTGATTTTCACTTTACCTGCTATCAAGACCAGTTTTTCTAGCATTTGAAAGCATATATTTATTAATTTTGTGTCATTAGTCAAATTAAATCAACACTGAGGTCTGCCGTTCAAAAAAAAAATCAACACTGAGGTCTAAAATAATGAGGCCCTTACAAAATCGAAGGCCCTGAGCGGGTTAATCACTTCGCACATCCTCAAATCCGGCCATGATCATATAAGTATAAGTATTCAAACACATAGAATCATGAGAAAAGAAGATCTTATGCAACTAACTTTTGGAATCCATAAAATCTAAAAGTGCAACAAGATATATGCATAGCAAATGAAAGGTTGACATGAATTTAGTGATTTTGTTTAAAATTGGCTCTTTTTCAAAAGTCTAACAATTTATAATAAATTACGCAAAACATAAGTTGTTTATAGTGGCATCAAATCAAATGATCACTACATGATTGATAATGAATATCATCTTTTATATAATAAAGGAAAACTCCGTTTGTGAGTTTTTGAAAGAAAAATAAGTAAATCACTCCTTATTAGCTAGTAACAAGGGTAAAAGCTAAAGAAGCATACTTTAAAAAATGTACCGACATGAAATAATTACTTTTTATTAGCACATAAACCAATGTATATTTTCAAATTTTATTCCAACTTCACCCATATAAGTGGTTTATATTAAAATAATAACTGAAATGACTATACTACAATTGTTTTTGTAAAATAATATCTGTTGCAAAAATCGGTCTAGGCGGCCGATTAATCGCTAGGCGGTGATTAGCCGTTCCGATTTTCATTAATCGGCCTTATTAATCGGCTACTGACAAAAATCGGATAAAAACTGGATTAATCGGCCTGGCGGCCGATTAATCGCCAAATCGAGAAAATCGGATAAATCGGAAAAATCGATTCACGGGTAAAATCGCAAAATCGAAAAAATCGGCAAGATCGGAAAAATCGCCAAATCGAAAAAATCGGCGAGATCGGCCGTCGGGCATATAGTTTCAAAATTTTATAATTATATATATAAAAAATCCAATCCGATTAATTCCCGATTAATCCCCGCCTAACCGATTAATCGCTAGGCCCTACCCGGTCGCCCAACTACCGCCTAGCGATTTTTGCAACCTTGAAAATAATCACACCCACTCAAGAACACAAACAACATTCTCAGATTTTCATCAAATGTGGTGGTGGATATAATTATTCGAAGTGGGGTCTGTTAGTTTTTAAGGGAAGTGTAAGAAATTTAATGGTGTGTGAATGGTTTATTATCTGGATATCAATCTGAATCGTGTAATCACATTCGGATTAAAGTATTTCGACCCTATATGCCTCGGGTTTATGAAATCCTTAATCGGATAAGACAGATTGTGTAATTAAAATCTAAGGCACGAGAAATTAATCAGAAATGTTAGAGATATTATTGTTGTTATATTCTGCATATGAGTCCAGGAATGTGGTTAAATAACCACCAACCGAAACAATTATTTTCGGTTATTTACCAATCATTTTGTTGGTTGACAAACGATGTGTCGGTTGGGTTTTTGGCGGGAAATACGGTAAATCCTTTTATACCGATTCTTAAAAACCGTTTAACATCCAATCCAAGCATGCTAAGCATAGACTCAAATCAAGCTTTAAACATAAACATGTACAAGACCCATACTCACTAAAACGACCCATTTTACCACGACACAAAAGAAGACTAGTGTGGGGCTTCCAACTTCAATCGTTTGGTCTAAAAGACAAAAATCTTCTAATCTCCACTTCTAAGCTACTACCATCGCTTTAGCCTATGCCATATCCTTACCCTTTCTTGAGTCTCCGGTACCTATAAACCACAACATAACTATAACATAAGTGAATGCTTAGTAAGTACATAGTAAGAACATTAATCACAATCATAAATTAGGAGCAATGCTATAAAACATAAACATACATGAATATAAGCATATAATCATGCTATTAAATACATACAATGAGCTATGGATCCAAGCTAGCTATAACATGCTCCATTAACACTTTAACATGATGTAAACTATAACAAACCCATTACTAATGTACTTGCCTCAATTCACCAATCACAATTGAACTTGCTACTATCTCCTCACTTGCTCCATATTATAAAGTTAGTCTTAATTAGTGACTAATTCAATAATTTTATTATAAAACATCAACTTTAACTCTTACCCAAATTTCTTCCTTATAAACCCTAACTTTTAATTTATGAAAATACTTACTTGATGATGGGAATTATGATTAGGAGCTTTTAACAACTTGTTTCATCACACTTTCTTGATCAATTATCTCAAATTAGGTTAATTTCACTTTTCCCTATCTTTTTGGTCTCCTGAAAATCGATCTTCTCATACACTCTCTAAAATTCTGGATAATTTTAGCTCCTAAATGATAATTATCCTTTAAACTCTGGTCTATTGAAAACTTTAGTCCTCTAAGTCCTATTTGTCTTGTTTTGACCACTTAAGTTCCTATAACTTAACACATTCTAAAACAATATAATACAATTACTTATATTTTAAAATAACACCTTAACGGGAATCGGGTGTAACAGTTTTGATCATTTGGCTCGACTTTGTTTGACGATTTAGTTTGGTTAGTGGTTTTGACCGTTGTGGTATTGAAGTTTGTGATAGTATCCATATTGCTACTTGCATCGGTTTCGGGGAGAATTCATATCCTTTTCATGCGTTCGGTTATAATGCACTATTGTTTGTTAAATCCGGTTTGCATCGGTTATGGTGATGGTGATGGTGATGTTAAAGTCTTAACTAATCCGACTATTTCTTGAATAGTTATGTGTAGCATCTCGACATCAACAACTTGTTTTTAGTTTCAAACGTGGTTCTGCATCTGGTTCCGGCTAGTTTCGCTCTGATTCTGCCTGGTTCTGCATTTGGTTACATCCGGCTCTGCATATGTCTGGTTTCATCTGGTTTTGCTTAGTTCTGAATCTGTCTGAACTCCATCACGCATCTGGTCCTGTTATGGTTCTCCATCTATTTGAATCTGTTTGTTTGAATCTGCTTTGTCTGGATCCGTCTTCCTGAATCTGCTCTTCATCTGCTCTATCTTTCTGAGTCTACTGTGTCTGCACCTGTCTGCCTGAATATGCTATGCATCTGCCTGTCTGCATCTGTTTTTATGAATTTGCATCTATCTGTATGAATCTGTGTGCCTAAATCTACTCTCGTTCATCTCCGTAATTATGTTGTTGTGCTCTTATTTTGGTTTTGCAATGACTTTGGTCCGTCTATTTCCGACTTGACCGTTGTTGCCTTGTTATAGTTTGGATTGCATCGGATTGAGACTCTGTCGAGCATCGAGTTTACACTTTGTGACACTTCGCTTTTCGTTTGTTTTTTAGTTGTAGTTTATTTTCTTTTGGCAAATTCTCAATGTTTACCGCTGCAACATTGCGAGTTTGAGTGGGGATATTAGATAATAAAGTTGTGTATGCCCGGCCCGTCGGGTTTGACCCGTTATTTATAGGGTTAGATTAGTTTGTCTTCTATTCAATATCTTATAATTATTTAGTGAATCTGATCAATATGTTGTTTAAGCCTCATTGTCAGTCCGTCACATACATGACACATAAGAGATGGCCAATAGATTGTAATTGATGCTTTACATTCTAACAAGACTGCTTGTA
This sequence comes from Chrysanthemum lavandulifolium, assembly GCA_022545495.1. Taxonomy (NCBI): domain Eukaryota; kingdom Viridiplantae; phylum Streptophyta; class Magnoliopsida; order Asterales; family Asteraceae; genus Chrysanthemum; species Chrysanthemum lavandulifolium. Next base: position 103,333,168 of record CM040245.1, read on the forward strand.
AAACTACGGAAAAAAAAAAATGTAAAACAAAAACATCAATACGTTTTACTACAAGGAATATGTCCACAAGATTATATGAGCAGTAAACATATATTCTTCTTTTTACCAGCGCTATTTAGACCAAACGGATGAAAGGTGTTAATTTCAGGTTTTAGTCACACTTGCTAAAAAGCTTGACAAGAAGGTCTAAACATTTGAGCTGCACGTAATAGGCCGAGTTTGCCTTCCTCTTTGGCAAAACTCGATCATTTTGTGTTATTTTTTTTCTTTGTTTTTATACAGTAAAAGATGCCATTAAATATTCATGCAAAACAAACTTATTTGTTTGTAAGTAGGAATCTAATAGAGGATAGAGTAGTTGGCCGGGTGAATTGTAACGAAACCGACCAAAAGCAAATAAAACATAATCGGAATAAAAAGCATTCAAAAACGACCTCTCTTTATCCGTGACCAAGAAATGGCAGAGCAACAATGACACTTTTGCACAGGTCTTTTGCGGATCTTTGATCAATCATGATGAGCATGTATAATGAAACAATATGAGTATGCATAAGAATCTGTATGCAGGGACTCGGTATAACAACAGAGAGGGTGGGTTTGTTTACAGAAAAACACACATTATTTATTATTATTCCACACTCTAAACGTTTACATTTGATATGTATATATACTATGTCAATCGGTGTGTATGAACCGATGTGACTTTTCCTATGAGATATGTTTCAAGCGACACATCTCTTCCTTATTTACAGGAAACTGATAAAAACAGTTTCTATCTATCTATCTAACACTATTGGTCCTTCTACTTTCAAGGACTTATGATTCTTGATTAAATTCGATGCCAACATTCACTCCCCTAATCAAGACATCATAATCTTCACTCTGTTCTTGTTCATCGTTGATTTGCAGTCTCGTTCCTCTTTTGCATCTTCTGTAATTGATCGCCTTGTTACTTGTTCTTTCTTTCATGTGTTGCCTTTCTTTGTTCCATGATAATCTTCTTGGTCATCATCCTTGTACATTTTCCGGTGCTTCTAAGTTCTTCCTCTATTTCAACACTTGTCTTTGCATCAACCTGTGGTCCATGAATGTCTGCAGCACCTCTGCCATTCCCTGCCGCCACATCTGGCTTTCCTTGCCTTGATCTCTTGTGTTCCCTCATAGTAAACTTCACCATTCCTATGTACATCTTTTCACCGTGTCTTCTTCTTGCCATCTGCATAAGACATTTTCTTTTGGAACTTCTCTTCTTGCAACATCCTTCTTTCTTTTCTGCCCAAAACTGTAACGTGTCCATGATCATTTTCATGCTCTGTTTTCGGATCTTCTTCTTCTTCAAAGCGATATCTTCCTTGGACTGCAAATGATCGATCCATTGTAACCATGTCGCTCTAATACCACTTTTGCACAGGTCTTTCGCGGATCTTGGATCAATCATGATGAACATGTATAATGAAACAATATGAGTATGCATAAGAATCTGTATGCAGGGACTCGGTATAACAACAGAGAGGGTGGGTTTGTTTACAGAAAAACACACTTTACTTATTATTATTCCACACTCTAAACGTTTATATTTGATATGTATATATACTATGTCAATCGGTGTGTATGAACCGATGTGACTTTTCCTATGAGATATGTTCCAAGCGACACATCTCTTCCTTATTTACAGGAAACTGATAAAAACAGTTTCTATCTATCTATCTAACACTATTGGTCCTTCTACTTTCAAGGACTTATGATTCTTGATTAAATTCGATGCCAACAGACACCACCCATGTGAGCAGATACATAAGTCAGATTTGTATATTTTTGACTCGCTAACATAATCACATCAGTCCCAAATATACACATATCCATTAGGATTGCACGTTTAAGAATTAGTTATCATAGTATGTTTAAGAATAAGCGTGAGCATGTTTAAGAATAGATGATAACCTTGAACATGACTGAAAGCATAGTTATCATAGTATGGAACCTTCCACTTTTTAACTTGTCCAACTATAGCAAAATGTTGTTGCACATGAACTTAATGTTAGCAACTCTCCAAAGCAGAAACACGACCACATTTGTAGCAACTAAGCCTATTAGCACGCCATGATTTGCTAGGGACCTTCTATTAGTGATCTCCGGTAGCGAAGTGGTAGAACGTGCTCTAGCTTCTACATTGACACCCAAATTGTCCATGTATATCGTTTGAAAGTTTTGGCTTCAAATATGCATTATGCAATAACCGCCTAATAGGAAGTCGTATTTTCACTAAATTATTTGTGGGAGGTTGCAGCAATGTCAACAGAGAAGTATGGTAACAACGTTGCCCATGTAAAGTGGCCCGACTTTGGGGAAGTGGTTTGATCGGAATCTAAAACAAATTTTCTAGGGGTTTTGCAAGACTCTTCTTAGGGAAACTAGCTTGTACATGGTAGCGTTAAAGGGTTTTCAACTAAAAGAAAGCTTCAACCTTCAGTTGATATAATGTATGTGTTTTTCATTCATATATATTTGTGGGTGGTTGCAGCAATGTCAACAGAGAAGTATGGTAACAACAGTGCCCATTTAAAGCGGCCCGGCGTTGGGGAAGTGGTTTGATCGGAATCTAAAACAAATTTTCTAGGGTTTTGCAAGACTCTTCATAGGGAAACTAGCTTGTACATGGTAGCATTAGAGGGTTTTCAACTAAGAGAAAGCTTCAACCTTCAGTTGATATAATGTATGTGTTTTTCATTCATATATATACTAGTCGATTACTCGCGCCTAGCGGCAGCGGTGTCTAGCAACAACGATGTCTGGTTTTTGACAAAGTTTAATCGATGGATGTTTTCTTTCGATAAATCGTATTAGTAGCTTCATGAATTCTTCCCGAAGAATCGTTTTACTGATAGCATGGTTGCATTACGGCGATTATGTTTACCTTTCAACAAAATCTAATAGGATCCATTTGTGTGTACCTGTTTTTTAACAAATGTTTTAAGTCACATTTATCGATTAATATTGTAATAATAGACTACTCGTATAAAGTGAAAATAACATAATATTTAGAGACAATTTTACCATTTGTGGTATTGGGTTATAGTCAAATTTCCATGTGTCGACAAATTCACGATTAGCGTTAAAAGTCTTTTACTTTTTGGTGTTATTATCTAAACTTATTTAGTTGCGATTTTCTTTCGTGAAAATTTAACATATATTGTGTTTGTTCTCCTAAGTTAGTTGATACAATGTTAACAAACTAATAATTTACATAAACATTTATGTGTTTTTAAGGTAATAGTTGTTCGTGTGTTCGCGCACGCCGTTTTTGTGTGTGTATGTTTAGTTCTTTTGGTTTGTATTCACAACTTTTTTGACATGAAGTAGGATAGCCGTGTGATGTGGATACAATTAGATAATCTTATCTTTTTGTGTGTACGTCTCACTTATTTGATCTTTGCCACTAAGAGTTTACTGTTATAATTTTTTGTGTTCTTTAGCGCTCACATGGTTAGTTTTTATATGGTTATGTAAAGTTTAAAATTTGAATTTATATTGAGCCGTATAGTTTTGAAGGTTGGTGCTTTCAAGATTTTATCGATCAGTGTGACATCTATAGTTTCGAAAAAAGAAGTTCTATTTAGCCATCCTTTTATTTATTTTTTCTGCTGCCATACATTTTTTTCTTTTACTTGTTTACACTTTGTATTCAACAATTTCAAAGTAGAACTTTATTTCAGATTTTAGACATTTATCCAATGTTTTGAAAACAGGGTCTTTAATCGACCCAGTCGAGTCATCACGTTACCGGTTCGACCACCGGGTCAACCGGTTTTCTATATAAAAAAAACCTCTTTTTCTCAAGAATACAAAAAAGAAGTATATATATAAATCATGACTAATCCATTTATTGAGCCTAGAAACACATTTAATGACAAAGATAACGTTTAGAAATAAAATTACGCAAATATATATGATTAACTTGTTTTATTTAAAAAAACATGCAAAAACCAAACCCGATCGGGTTTCTAGAACCGGGTTGACCGGGGTTACTTAAAACCCGGCGGGTCTAATTGAGTTTCGAAAAAACCAGGTTTAATATGGCCCTTTTTTTGGCCGAAACCAGTTTAACCGGTTGACCCGGGAGGGTTGAACCAGGTTTCAAAACATTGATTTTATCACAAAGTTATAAGAAAGTTCAAATTTTCCTCTACAAAAACCCAATTCTAAAACAATCTGAATCTTTCATTTGGTGTCAAATATTTTCTGAAACAATTTCACAAGCATTGGCCCCATTTTTACGCATCATCTATAACCCAAATTTCAAGGAAAGAAAACCAATGTGAAAAACATAGGCCTAAGTAACATCCTTTAAAGAAAAAAAAATCAACAAAAGCGAAATGAAAAAAAGTATATCGTCATCGACCTCAAATTTTTTATTAGTCAACCCATGACTGAAAAAAATATGTTTCAATGTATAGAAGACCTCATACACTACCTAACAAGTTTTTTTTGCCAAGCGAATCATAACTACAAACCACCAACACAACAAATCTAATATCCAAACACAACCTTAAAAAAGCTATAGCATTTAAATGTATCATAAACTACAAGATCAAATGTACTCGGTTCTTGATATGTAGGCTTTAGTTTTCATCATTTGCCTCAAAAGGTTATCATCGTCCTTGGAAAAAATATCAAAAAATAAAAAGAACCAAAAGCTAACAGATTTTGACTTTAATCATATGTCAAAGATATTGTAACTACCAAGAAGAAACACAAATAAAAAACCAATTTAGCGAGACCCGGTTTTTAGCAACCAACAAAAAGATCAAAACCAACACTGGTCTTAGTCTTAAAACCAACAAAACTTTACCTCAGATCCATGTTCAAAAGAAAACAATAGAGACAATTTTACATCTAACCAAAATACTGTTAGCCCGTATTGTATTATTGTAACGGTTCAAGCCCATAAAACCCTAGTCTAGAATATTCCGATATAAATAGGCATGATCGGAATATTCTAGACTAGGGTTTTATGGGCTTGAGCCCGTTACAATAATACAATACGGGCTAACAAATACAAATTAGACAACCATGAATTTTTAGATCTAACAAAAAGACAACTTATAAAAAACATAAAACTTTAGATATACTATCTACATCCAATCATATTCACAACCATTAGACCGGACATCACGACTGGCCAAAAGTACTCCAAAAACCTTTAAATATACCATCAATCAAAAGATCATCATCAATCAAACAAACCATAACTTAGAAACTCTAAAATATTGAAAACATAAAAGGTTTCGAGCAACAGACCTTAAATCTAACCAAATTGAGTTATTGAGCCACAAACATATAGATCTTACATAAAAGTAAAATGATGGTGTCGTATGGCAAAATCAAACATGTAAATAGATGCAAACATCGGTAGCCTTTAACACATACAACAAATTCAAAGACAAAAAAAAAAAAAAAAAAAAAAAAAAAAAAAGCCACAAAATGGCCAACACCACCTTAGCTCACAATCATCACACACCCATCACCATTGTCACACGCCATAAATGGCGGCAGCGAAGGGACCGAAGTCATCAAAGAGGCTGGCGGCGCGCGTGTTTATTTGTTGGCCTGCAAAGAGGTGGGAGAGAGAGTTGAGATGTTTTACTTGTGTGTGTATTTTGTTTTGGTAAAATTAATGGGTGGATGTGTAATATATAAAGCGGTTAGGTTCTTTCATAAGTTTCAACTAATAACTTTTCAGCCTTGTACAAATTGAATTTTCATAATTCCAGCGCCGTGTGCAAAGAAGGTAGCTATTGCAATTGAATGATTCAATACTTTCCAAATACACATTAAATCCAACCGTGTACAAAGAAGGTAGCTGCATTTGAATGATTCAATACTTTCCAACTAAACAATAATTCCAGCTGTGTAATAGAGTATCAAGGTTTATGAGAATTCAAGACCTGCCTAATATAGATTAACTTTTTTAACATTTCACATTGCTTGACTTTTCAACTTACAACGAGTGACAGAACTAGGAAGTTAGAGGATGGGGGCAAAAAAAATACCTTGACAAAACTCGTTGTGTACACAAAGATGAAAATAGAGATATAAGGTTTTTACATTGTTAGGCTTAAGTGCGGGTGCAATTTAATTTTGTCGTGGAGGGCACTTAAAAAGCCCAATAATAAATTTTTGTACTCTAGAAACTGAATTTGTTGGGCCAAGCATGGAGGACACTGCCCCCAAACCAAACTTTTTCATCCGCCGTGCTTACAACCGCCGACGCCTATCTTAGAGGATAGAGTAGTTGACCGAGCCCGTTTGTGGGTTTAAGGTCCATTAGGGTTTTAGGTTATCATGTATTTGCTTTATAAATAGTTCATCAATAAAACATAGCACCCACGAGGTTTCAGTGTTTAACAGAATCCACTCCGGACTCAATTAAGCTCAGTGTTTAGTAAGTAGTCAACCACTTAAAACATAAACTCCTTATAAAATTGGAAAAATGTTATAGTTCGGCTTAAGAGTTGATTGATTTGTATGTAAAGTTATAACATTTGTTTACTCTTGAAAAAAAAAGCGATCACATTGATATGGAATCATAAAAATTACTGTAATAAATTGAATTGGTTGTCTTAAAACTGTTCGGAAATTTAGTTCAATCGAGGGATATGATCATACTTGGAAATAGGTTTGGAGGTACGGAGCGTACACCCATTAAATTGACTCTAATAGTGGCTTTAAGTTTCTTATGTACTCATCAGGGAGTAACTCATCAGAAGGTTCAATCCTTCAGCGGGTTACTACTGCTAGTACTAATGTTACTACTGTTGACAGAGTTACTACTGCTAGTACTAATGTTACTACTGTTGGCATAGTTACTACTGCTAGTAATGCTGGAATTAGTTTGTAACTACTTTGACCTATTAATAGACAGTTTCAATCTCGCAATTAAGACCGTAATAACTTAGTCTTGTAGTCACTATGTCTATAATGGAGGAACATTATGAGGAGATTAATTGAACGATTAGTTCTCATAATTCCATTGACTAAGAGTAAATCGATCCTATAAATAGGATACAATATGCATGGAAAGAGATACGAAACATAAACACTTGAAAGCGAACAGGTTCTTGATTTGTGTCTAAAACAAGAACACCACTTGGTCTTATCCCATAGAGATATTCGTGTAACCCAGGCATAAGGTCGAATAGTTTCTATTGGAAAGTGATTTCACGATTTCACGTGATATCAAGTATTCATTAATTATCTACACCCAACCAAGAATACATCGAAAAGAAACTAACAAAAACAAGTGGAGCATATATATTGTTTTTGACTAAATACTTTTCAACTCCAAAATATTGATAGCAACTGATCATTACTTGTGGATTACATGTTTTCATTAATATATAGGGACAATAACACAAATGATTTGCAATGAATAAGTATGACAAAAACTAGTAAACTTTATTGGGAGTCAACTTTAAGATGATATAACAAGTCAACCTATTTTATCATTTTACTTTGCTGAGGAAGTTTGTGGTTTAATGATGCTTTGGTGGCGGAGGAGCCTTGTAGTAGTAGGCTCTAGACCGTTTAGACTTCGATAGTTGATGTTGTGATATATAGTAATATGGATAGCGGGGTGTGTGAGATGGTGCGGGAGGAGACTTGTAAGATGGTGCTGGCGAAGACAGTGATTTGTACACATAAGGAAGTGGTGGGGATGGTGACTATTGGGTTAATCCCAATCGACTCAGTCAACACCCGTATGACCCGGTCAACCAAGAAGTCAAAGATAAAAGTCAACCAAACAGTTTTTAAAGACAATTACAAAATAAGTGCTATTTGGCAGTTACAACTCCTAACCGACATATCTGTTGGTTCACATGAACCAACATGAACCAACATGACTCTTCATTTTACCCTTTCGAAAAGTATAAATAGATAGGAACATGTATTCAAACAGATTAATGACTGATAAATAAAAGGCTTTTACAGATTCAATTGTTTCTTGTACTTTTTGGTATATCTTGATTATAGATCCAGAAAAACGGGCCAACAGTGACGGAGGCGGTGGAGAATTATAACCATGAGGTTTATCCGCGAGGACAATGGTGGCTAACAAGAAGAAAGCAAAAGCATACACAAGTTGAGGCCAATGCCTCAGCACCCTATTGTTTCCCATATCCACACACCCTACTCCTTTTGAAGACTAAGAATTGTTTTTTTTCATGTGTTGAAATGGTGTGATTAGCAACCTTTTTATAGCAAATCATGCATAAACATATTTTTAATACAAAACCTGGTTATCATAGTAATATTTTATAATAGAAATGGATTAATGGTTTTCCAACTCGGTGTTCACTTAGTGACAATCTAACTAATAAGTCAAAGATGCTCCTCAAAAAAGTTAGAGTAGTTGGTGGTCTGCCTCTACAGTAAATTGTTATGAAAATTCGTTCCGAAGTGATTCACTATGTTTAATTTCAAGAAGAAAGTAAAACATAAGTGGAAGAAATCAATTTTTTTTTTGTTCTTAAGAATTTTTAAAAGAGTGAAAAGGAAAGAGAAGAAGTAAAGTGGAGGCTTTCGTAGTGAATGACTTTTAATATCCTTAATTTGAGATGAAAGTGACTGAAATGTTTTTCTTATGCATGTTGACTAAATTAATACTACAAGCCTATGTCATATTTTGTCTTTTTGTAAGGGTATTTGTCATTTGTTTTCATCTTTTCATCACTTCTCTTCTTATATTTTACAGGGTTGAGTTATTAACTATTGGTTAAAACCCTCTTTTTTTGTTTTTTTATTTTTTTATTTTTTTTTATTTTTATAATTTTGTTTATATAAAATTATAAACCCGAAAATACTGAATCAGAATATAAAGTTTAATGTTCAAACGCTTAAAACTGCCGTAAATACGAATGAACCGACAAAAACGCATGTTGTCTTGGAAAAACAGGGGACAAAGGGGACAAGGTGGCTAGGGGTAGGGATAAAAGTGACCCATTTTACAACTAAAAAAAACAAATAAAATTATACTCCCTTTGTCTCGAAATTACTGTCATGAGTGAGAAAACACAAACTTTAATAAAAGTGTGGCCATATTATATTTCAGCCACTTAAATAGAATATCCCCCCACTATATTCTTTAGTTTTTACTTAAAAAGGAAAGTGGACGATTAATTTGAGACAACCAAAAAAGAAATATGGACTATAAATATGAGACGGAGGGAGTAACAAACTTTCATTTTTTTTCCCTTCACCACTTACCATCCTCCCCTTCTTACTGAGTACCAAAAATATAGCTTGTGTAATTTGATGTACTTTCTATCTTGCTTCTTGCGGATTTTATTATTATTATTTTTTTCACATAAACTTCCTGAAAAAAACTTGGTTGGTAAAGCTAGGGTCTGTATTTTGGTGTATGTCTATTGTGGAGTACTTTTGACATAAGTTATCTGCAATATATATGTAGGCAAATAGAGAGAGAAATGACGCATTATATATAGTGATATATATTATGCAAGCAAGGAAGAAAACTCAGGATTACTAACAAAGTTCTTAAAAATAGAAAGAAAGAATGACATGTATAAATGATTAGTACAACATAAATAAATAAAGCTCATTGCATATCACGCCTTCTCAACACGATAATACACTTGTTAAGAATTAAAAAAAAAAAAAAGACAAGAAAAAAAAATTGTATTGAAAGACATCAAGATTCAAGGCATGCAAAGATGATGTAACAAGTCGAGGTTGTCTCATTCTGTTATGTGAAAGTCTTGAAGAAGCTTGTGCTTTAATAATGTATTGATGGAGGGGGAGAGTTGTAAACGTATGGAGGTGGTGGGGAAGGTGATGGTGGTGGTGGAGACTTGTACACATAAGGAGGTGGTGGAGAAGGTGATGGTGGAGGTGGCGACTTGTAGAGATATGGAGGTGGTGGTGGAAACTTGTAAACGTAATGCGATGGTGGTGATGGAGACTTGTAAACATATGGGGGTGGTGGTGGAGACTTGTAAACATATGGAGGTGGTTGTGGAGACTTGTAAACATAATGCGATGGTGGTGCTGGAGATTTGTAAACATATGGGGGTGGTGGTGGAGACTTGTAAACGTAATGCGATGGTGGTGGTGGAGACTTGTAAACGTATGGAGGTGGTGGTGGAGACTTGTAAACGTAATGTGAGGGTGGTGGTGGAGACTTGTAAACATACGAAGGTGGTGGCGGGGACTTATAAACGTAACGTGAGGGGGGTGGTGGAGACTTGTAAACGTAATGTGATGGAGGTGGCGGAGACTTGTACTTATAAGAATGTCGAGGAGATTTATGATGATATGGCAAATGTGGCAATTGGTGTTTCACTGGAGGTGGCGGAGACTTGTAGACATAAGAATGAGGGGGATTTATGAAGATATGGCAAGTGTGGCAATTGGTGTCTTGGTGGTGGCGGAGACTTGTAAATGTAAGGTGATTTTGGGAGTGTATGCTTCACCTTTGGCAATTTCCAAGCATTAGGCTTTGGAGAATTATAACCATATGGTTTATCTGAGAGGACAATAGTGGCTAACAAAAAGAACGCAAAAGCATACACAACTTGAGGCCATTGCCTCAACACCCCTTTGTTTACCATAGTAATTAAGAGACCTTTTTTTTCTTAACAAGACTGTGATTTGATTGTGTTTTTAAAACTGTTTGATAACAGACTTCTTTTATAGTGATCCTCTACATTTTTTAATAAATATTACATGATGTATTATTGTTTTCTTTAATTCAAATGGATTGATGGCTTACCATTACGTTCTTCAATCAATACACTAATAAGTCAAATATGTACCAGTTGAGTTAATTTTTGTTATGCCTTAAAACATGTTTATGATAATAAAACACGATCATATGTACCAATTAAGGAGATTGTTTTGTTTATGCATTAAACATGTTTATGAGAATAAAACACGAACCCTTGAGATTGCAACATATTCTTCAACTTGCATTAGAAAAATATAAGATTGATACTTTACATTCATTTTATTCCTAATGTACAGTGCTCAGTCTAACAATTTATAAAAAGTTGAGCAAAATATGAGTGGTTTATAGTGGCATCAAATCAAATGATCACTACCTGATTGAATAATGATATCATCTTTTATATAATAAAAGAAAACCCCGTTTGCGAGTTTTTGAAATAAAAACTACTAAAGCACTTCACTACTAGAAAATAGACTTTCAGCGACAGATTTTCCGACGGATACTTTTCCGTCGCTAATTTACCGACCATATTCCGACAAAACAGTGACAACTGTGTTTTCGAGTAATTTCGATTGAATTCCAAGAGATTCGACCGTTGTCGGAATCCGTCGGTAATTCACATAACCTACCGTCAATTTCCGGCGCCATTCCGACATCTATTTTTTCGTCACTAACCCGTTGGAAATGTTTCAATTTCTAATGATTTTTTATGTTTTAATATTTCCGTCGGAAATATTTTATTTCCGACGGATTTCCGACAGAAATATTAAAATTTATTATGTGCATATATGATATGTTAAACTATGTCGACTTATATTTCAACTTAACTATTTTTAGTGCTTAATGACTGAATTACTATTATTATAAAATTTATATCAATATACCAAACGAGACTTAATGTAATATAAAAAATATTGTATTGTTTTTTGGAAACCGGATGTGTTTTATATGTTTTTCTCTACTAACTCTTCAAATTTGGCAATTTTTTCATTTGTCATAATATCGGTTTAATTTGACCCGGCAGTTCAATCAGTAACCGGTGAACGTTGACTTGACCGGGTCAACTAAAACCCAGGTTTTAAAACATTGATTATGAATACAGTATGTGACCACTTATCATCTTTTTCTATTGCTATTTTGGTTGCTTATTTACTTTTTTTTTTATGTATTCTATTGTTAATTTGGTTGCTTAATTACTTCTTTAATGTTTGCTAATGCTGCTCGTGTATGTATTAATTTTCTCGTCTTCCATGACCCGAATTTCTGGTTTCACCATCGCATGTCGATATAATTTTGTCTCGAATTACAAAATAATAAAACAAATATTAAATAATAAAAGATACTATCTAAAGTTGATACATCAAACTTTCATATATATTGGCAACCCCATTTATTATAAACTTAAATAATAACAAAATTTCAAAAACTTTTCAAAACTTATTAGGGTTTTGTTAAAAACAACCCTATGGGTTGTATATAAGCCTTCTAAAAATATATAATTAGCATTTAATAAACATTTAATAAACATTTAATGAACTCTAAATATTCCATAGTTAATATCACTTACCTTGTTTATAATTATTAAAAGTATATAATTATGGACAATTTGACTTCATTAATTGTTATTTTCATAAGTTTGGAAGGCTTACAAACAACCCATAGGGTTGTTTTTAAAAACTTTTCCTTTTAAAAAACTTATAAAATACACACACACGCACTTTTAGTCTTCTTCCAAAACTTGATTTCACTGTTCCATCCATCCATCCGCCACCCGCCGCCGCCGCCGTCCACCACCCGCCGCCGTCCGCCACCGCCGTCCACCACCGCTGTCCGATTCCTTTCATTAAGGTTTAACTCTTCCTTTCAGTTGAGCTTATTTTGCCCTAATTTTTCCCCTAATTTTTGCTTCAGTGTTTTATTGATTGTCACCTATATGTAAGTTGACTTTGATTATTACCTGTTAAAATAGTAATTACCGATGATTTACGGCGCGTTTTTCGATCGGTGTTTCCTCAGATTTCGACGGATAGTAGTTACCGACCAGATTCACAGACGGCCTATTTGATCACAACTGTTGGAAGCAATTTATTCTTGACAGATTTCCGACGGATAAAACTGTCGCTAAAGACCTGTTATGTAGTAGTGCTTCTTATTATGCTTATAACTTTCCAGATCTTATCTACTATGTGTGCATGCAATTCATACGAAGACCTGTGAACCTATAAATTTTTTGTAATGGCGTTGCTTCCTTTTACGTCATATATGTGATACATTGGCAATCTAAGAATAAATATGAATGCAGCCAACATAGAAGATGATGACTTGAAGCTCTATGAATGATATAGACAACCTATACGGTACCATAAACGAAAAGCTAATGTATCAGACTCTAGTTTTTCAAGAACGAGAAACCACTGTATCAGGGTCTGAAATCTTGCTCTACACTTTAGAAATTACTTATATAAAAAATATAAGGGTTAATGGTCCAAAAAATATACAAACTTGCCACCTTTTACTATTGTGACAATAAACTTTTAATTTTCCTATTAAAACAAAAGACTTTCTTAATGACTCTTATTGTAACCAAAAAACTTTCTTAATGACTCTATTGTAACCAAAACTGACACGTGGCAACATTAATTAACCCTTAACCCAAAAAACTCATTTATACTCGTTTTATTATTCTGGGGGACCATTTTTTGCCAACTTTCCAAACCTAAATACTAATATAAAAAAGCTACAAACAACTCACAAACCCAAATTTGACCACCCAAATTGCAGGTTGAAGATATACCTGCAAATTAGACATTAATATATGTATCTTCAAAATTTGAGACCACCCGATTTATAGTCTTCAATTTATTACCACTCAGACCTGCTTCTATAAACACAACATCAGACCATATTTTTGCAAATTCAATATCTTCCTTTGATTCCACTGCAACTTGTCTCTCCAAAGTTGGGTTCCAACTTGTGCCAAATTTGTGATATAAATTCTCTTCAGTCTTGAAATGTCTTTGACACGAAAACTTTCATTCTTGCGACACTCCGCATGA
>CM040245.1:103347067-103391971 GCA_022545495.1 Chrysanthemum lavandulifolium
CTTCACCGACATGTGCTTGAGCATTGTTGTTGTTGTATGGAACCAATTGATTTTGTTGAGGTTGTTGTGAAGGATCATATGGTGTGATTGTAGCAGTTGGTTGAGTTCTTTGGTTGAGAAGGATAATTCAGTTGAGCATACAAGGCAAGTTGTTGATTTTCCGGATTTGTCGTTGAAGCAATTTGAGCACGGAGAATCCTTTCCCGATCAACTTCCTTTTCATGAGGCTTCAAGTAATCGTACAATAATCCATATGCAGACTGATGCATGTTCTTCGCTTGACGGAGAAAAATGACATATTTCTCCCATTCAGGACCAAGACTACTCAAGAACTTAGTATTCACTGCAATTCTTGGCATGATGATGTTGTGTTTATCCAAATCATTGATGATGTCTGAAAATCGATGATGATAGGACTCTAGTGTCTCTCCGTGTTCAATCATGAAGTGTTCATAAGCCAAGTAAATTTTGGATTCCAAATCCTCCCGATTGAGTATGATCCTTCCATAAGAAGACGAATATGATCCCACATTTTCTTTGCGTCTTTTGAGCATCAACACTACGAAGAATTGGGTTTGGTAATCCTAAGAGGATATATTCCATTGCAAGCTCATCTCGCTTCATAGTGTAGAAGTTCTTGAGGATTCAAGTCCGCAACAAGAGCAATGTTTGTTTGTTCATCTCTTGGTGGAATAGCATTTGGATCTCCTGCACAATGACAAGAGGCATCTCAAATGGACCTTCCAAGATAACCTTCTTTAAGAACTTTCCATGTGGCTTCTTCAGATCACAAAATCTAAAGAACCTTATCACCCATTGATCATAGTTTCCTAGAGTAAGCATTGGAGGTCTATCAAGTGATCCAGCCTCATGAATTGATTGTTGGCTGCTTAAAGCTTCACACATCTTTGCAAACCAAGTGGGTTCCTTCATAGTGTTCCTTGATGGATGTTGATTGAATTCATTTGTGTAGGGTTGAACTTGAAGACTTGGTGGTGTGTGAACCATTTGAGGAGGTGGAATTGCACCAAGTTGTGGAGTATGTTGTTGATTAAATTGTTGTTGATAAATTGCTTGTTGTTGATTCCATTGTTGATGTTGAGGACTTAATTGTTGTTGACGTTGAGTATAAGTATAAGGGAAATAGTTAGAGTATGGTGGTTGTGACATGTTTATAAACTTGTGTTATAAAATGGATCTTTGTAGTCGAATGAACCTTAGTTGATGAAGTGTCCTTAGGCGTAGAAATCACAATAATCCAAGTAGCACTTATGCGTAAAAACAACAAAGTTACGCGTAACAATCAAGAATTACGCGTAGATTTAGCTTACGCGTAAGTATGGAAAAGACTCTAAAGTTATGCGTGACACAAAGTTAGGCGAGAAACTTAGGCGTAGGATTACCTTATGCGTGAAGACCGAGCTTAGGCGTAAGATGAATCTTATGCGTGGGATTTCACGCCGTAAGCTTTATGCTTATGCGTAAGTTTAGGGTTTTATCCCAAGTGATCTTTTACACTATCACAAAGGCAAAAGATATCCAAAGTCGACGTATTTTCGTGCTTATCCAAGCAAGAAAACACGGAGTAAACCACGAAAACAAAGATCAAACCAAGGAATAACTTACGCGTAATATTAGGGTTTTGATACGCGTAAGATTACTCGTAAAAATGATGTTGCCCAAATTTGTTTCTAAACTAGATTTTTGTTATGGAATAGCTTCAATATCACCAAAATAACACAAAAGTGTGAAACTTGATGAACCAAAATAGCTAAACGGGTTACTGCGTGAAACGACACCCACGAACAAAAACAAGCTTAAAACTTAGATCCACGCCAGAAAGTTTCAAACTTTTGCCAAAACAGTTATTTTAACACCTTAAAATGTTGAAAGTACAAGAATCTTGAATAAAAAGTGTAAAACCGTGTTTTTAAGCGAACCAAAGATCACGTTACCTTTACGCGTAAGACCAAAACCTTACTTCAAAAGCAATAATGATTCACCCAACTAGTTGGCGATTGATACCACTGTTAGGTCACTAGTTTTACAACACAAGCTTACTAGAAAGAGATTAAGGCGATTGAACAAGAAATCAAACACAAACACACGATATAAAGACACGGTTATGCGTAGAGTGTAGTGAAAGAAATAACTTGAACAACCAACCATCAAGTGAGGGTTATATAAGAGTATTTATAGGAGGGAAGCTAGGGCAACACTCCTAGTTCCCATCCTTTCCTTTATGGGCTTGGGCCTAAGCTCATGGGCCTTCTACATAAGCTTAAGGCTAATAACAAACATAAAGGCCATAATTAAGCTAACTATTACATATGAGTAACTAACACTTGATTAAGGTTTAGGAGTGATTCCAACATGTAGGGATGATATTTGATCATTCCTTAGATCATTACAAGTATACAAATTAACCATGGTTAGTTTTTAACCCAATATATAGTTAACTCCTAAATTTTCCCTATAAATACCAAGCTAAAAACTACATAATTTCTTGCACCGCACCTCTTTATCTATCAAAGTTCTAAACCCTAAGGCACTTATCTTATATTTTGTAAGAAAGTTAACTAGTTTTTGAAAGAAAACTAGTGTTTGATCTTCGTTCTTGGAAGTTTTCAAGAAAGAGTCGTTATAATCTTCAAATAACTTCAAGTCTCCAAAAAGACGTTATAATCTTCTTTTCTTCTTCGGGTTCTCAAGAAGGCGTTGTTATAATCTTCTAATAGCCTCGGGTTTTCGAAAATTACAAATTCTACGTCGAAGCTCCGCTTATATTTCTTTTTTCCATAATACTCAAGCATTCTATATTAAGGTAAGTATTTATAAAACTCAAACTTATTTAAATACTTATAAACTTTGTTAGTTTATTTATTGTATTTATAAACACTTGATATATCATATAATCAAGTAATCAAAATACATGTTTTACGTATTGAGCACTACAACACTAGGGAACTTCATGTGAGGGGTTCATTTGGGTAAACGGATCGACAAGTTGCTGGATTTACGAATTAAAGTGTCCTAGCTCCTCCAACGTTTACTGCATGACCTCTGAATTATGATGGCCCAAACGGTAGTACGAGATATACAAACTAAAACCATTTCTATAAACAAACATACAAATACTACATCATGATCAATATAAGAACGTATATAGGCCTGTTTATACTTTCGCATCGTTATTCCGAACCTAAGAGTTCACATCATATTCTAGGTTATACGTAGAGACTTCCAGGCTTATCCATCGATTCCGTTATACATTGTGATATCATTTATTAAGGTGAGTTTCATAGCCCCTATTTTTATATGTTTTGAGTTACTTTTGGGGGAGATACATGCTCAACTATTTTCATTTACTTTCACAAGTACTCTAAACTTTTAAGGATTACCGTGAGTCATAGCCCCTACTCTTTTAATACTTGGTTTACAAACTCTTTGGGGGAGATACATGCTCAATTACTTGCTTTTACTTTTACAAATACTCAAAACAGTATACTTGATTGCATTATACATGATTGCATTATACTTGATTGCATTATACTTGATTGCGTTATACTTGATTGTGTTATACTTAAGTTTGAAAGTTTCCTCGTGAGCAACACTAAAGTCTCCCAACATAAACGGAGCAGTCCAATTCGAAAGTCTCCCAACATAAACGGAGCGGTTCTCGATCGAAAGTCTCCCAATATAAAAGGAGCAGTCCAATTTGAAAGTCTCCCTTATCGACGGAGCAACACTAAGTGAAATAATCTGAAATATTATGACAGCATGTGTGCTTGACTATAAAATGTACTATATTTTAGCAGTGGGTTGTAAACACACAGGTTGCAGGTTTTGTATGGGCGGAGTTTGCAACTGAGTGGATTTACAATGCCTTTGCTGTGTGAACATTCTTAAAAGTCTTTACAATTTAACTAAACTCTATGAACTCACCAACCATTGTGTTGACACTTTTTAGCATGTTTATCTCAGGACATAAGGCGATAGCTATTGCATGGAACATAGAGTCGCACGACATACTTTGAAAACTTATGCTTTTATCATTTACCATTCGAAACATTTATGTATTATACTTTGGGACCCCATTGTTTGTAACTCTGATTTCATTAATCGAATGGTAACTTTTTAAAACGTCTCATTTAGAGGTCGTTTTCTATAACTTGTACTTTGTATTATGAAGTAGCACCCCAGTGACACAATCTTCCGCTGCGATATTTTGGGGGTGTTACACCAGTCCCCACCAACACATCAAACAAACCATTAAAACTGTTGTTGTACACCACTAATCACCCTCGCACCAGACAAAACATAACCACCTCACCACCAATCACCACCCTCACAATCTCCATTGGTGTCACCTTCGATCACCGATGCTCTCTTAACCCTAGACAGTCTACCACTTACGCACGCTGATAACATCAAATAGTCCTGATATTTTAGTGTCACTTTCCACTTAATATGCTCGTCATTTGTATTGTTTTACTTGAAAATATACTCTTACTTCTTAATTTGTCATTTTCAGGTCATTAAGAGATAGGAATAGAGAGACATGGATTTAGAAGGTTATTAAAGTAAATATACAAGAGTATGCTGGCAAGAAAATAGTTACGACGTAATTCAATACTCTGCTTATGTCGTAACTAGGATTTACACTAGAAGACCAAAATCAATGCAGTTCAAGGTTACGGCGTAACTTCACAACATAGTTGCGCCGTATATAATTCCAGACTTAGAATAATTTTGATGGTCAAGATACTTACATCGTAACCCATTTGCAAGGTTACGGTGTAAAGGTGATGACATTCTCTACGAGAGTTTTACGGTCGTAACCCATTCTTAAGGTTACGCCATAAATATTTTACTATGGATAAGATCGTCTGAGATACGATGGTTACAGCGTAACCAATTCACAAGGTTACGCCATAACTTTGACGAGACTATAAATACAAGCCTTAATTCTGCATTTTCACATCATCTTCTCAACACACAACACCGAGGGACGAAAAAGGGCTTCCAGAGGGACGATATTCAGCAGCATGCAAAGCATTTCCAAGGGAGAATTGACGCCATTTACTACACAAGTTTTAGACACCATTTACTACACAAGTTTTAGTATTTCGTATCAAACATTTGTATTTAATTCAATGTCTTTCATTATGGTCTTAAACATTGAATTTCCTGCATTATTTAATATGATTGGCTAAACATCTTTGGTGTTAGCCTAGTTATGAAATTGTTATTGCTATGATTTAGTTTTCTTGTTTTCGTATCACTTTATGTGCTTATTTTCTTTACTTATTCGTGGACACCTTTGTTTCGGTAGTATTAATGTTTGGTAGTATCTAGGAAGCTATGAGAATTGAACATCGTACCCTAGACGAATAGGTTGCGAGTAGTGGTAAGAATTGACCATAGGACTACCATTATCTTGTGTGCGAATTGACCATAGGATCACCTACCAAACGGAGATGCTTAAGAAGTTAATGGGAAACCGAAGTTCCGAGAGGTCGGGTTTCCTTAGAATAAGTCTAGATTGTAGCTGGTACTTAATGAATCTACATAGGTTAACCCACAAACTCTGATAATCGTATGGTTACAGAATAGGAACCTATGGAACATAGGCTAGACGAATTTACCCGAGTCTAGTAACATTTACCCCCACATGAAGCGATAGAAAACAATAATAGGAAAACGTAATTATGGCGTAACAAGATTAGTAATTAGGTTAACACATTTCTCCATATTGATTATTCACAACTTTAATATTGTTTTCATTTCATTTCGTTTAATTAGTTTAATATTAATCTATTCAAAACCCTTTTAAAATCAGTGACATTAGAACGTAGATTAGATTCGAACTCATAGCTCTTGCGACGACCTCGGCTTTACCGATTACTACACTACACACGACCGGGTACACTGCCCGTTAGCGCATTAGGTAGACCTTAGGTAAACGAGTTTATTAATATTAAAACCTGGTCTGTAAATGCAACATCACATGCTATATCACATGCTATATCACATGCTATTGCAGATCTAAGGACCGGAACAATAAAATTTCAATAGTTACCATATCATGTCATATGTTACCTTCATGCCGCATGTGACATCCCTACTACATGACATCCTCCTCGTTGTGACTTTTATGTTGAGGAAGATGTATTTGGGTTTTTATACATTTCGAAACCGTTAAACAAGTGTATCTTGTCCCACTTCAGGTGATCCCAGATTACCCACTTGAGCCGATCGACTAAGGGTTATAAACCCTAAGTCGAATATCGACTTTGGTCGACTTTTTGGGGTTCGTCCCTTTGGGACTTTCGGTCGAGGAAAAAGACGTAGTGCCACGTCTACAAGTTGGTCTCTAATTTTTCGTGTTGTATATTCCATAGATAAATTCACGAACTTGGTAAACCTAACTCATGTTGGTGAGGTACCGCTCCCAAGTGAGCGGGCGTTGGTCGAGGGGAAGGCCTCCCCTCGCGGGGTTTGGGGCAGCGCCCCAAAACCTAAATAATTTTAGGCATTCGAGTATTACCTGTTTTTCCCTCCAACCAGTTTTCCCCCACCAAATGATACAACTTTTCCCAACAGTTGTGACCCTTCCCGTCAACCGATTTTTACCGAATATAAGCTATGTTTTATAGGACATAATTGATGTCTTTCAAACATAACACACATAATAACTTTATGTGTATTACTTTCTTCTTTCGTGAACAAAGTGCAATTATCTATATTATCTAATTGAGGATTTCTTGATACCTAAGGCACATAGGGTCAAAATAATTCAATCTGAAAGTGATCTTTATAAGATTCAGATAATATATCAGGATTATTATTACTCACACACACCCAATTTCTAAAAGCTCAATCATGTGAAACACATAATTCTAGACTTTGTACATGAACTACAATATATATTGCAAATGATATATATTTCAAATGATATGTAAAATTTCGTTCGATCCATAGCAGTTCCATTTTTCTTCCATTACGGAAATGGGGATATATATATTTGACTATTCAACTTAAATACTTGCCTGGGTTGTGCAAAAAATTTAATCCATAAAAGAAATTCTCTAAGGGAGTTGTGCAACATGGGTCATTTGAACAGATATAAGATTGTTTCGATTCCAAACCCTGCAAAAACTCATATGCTCGGTGAATAAAGAGAAATGATTAGGAGACTTAAAAGTTATGCCTAATTTTGTGCCCGAATATGTATGGCAACAATTCATTGGTTGTATAATCGGACCCACTTCGTCACAGTCCAATCAAGTAATGATACATAAATTAGACACACAATTAGTCATTCCTTTTAGGTCTCTCAATCTTTTTCCTAAATCAAATCACTTTCTTTTGGATAAAAATAGGAGTGAGAAAATTTTTCCCTACGTGAATTGTTTGAATCGATAATTAAAAAAAAGGGATATACTATAGAGACCCCTATGAAGGCTATTGTAAAATTTTATAACAAGATTTAAACCAAAACTTGAATCTCAATTCAAGTATCTCTTTATTAAACAACCAAAACCACAATAGATCAGAAAGACCCTGATCTCAATCAGTATCAGAATATCAAACCAAGAACTCACAAACTTGCCACTGCTACTCAGGTGCAAGCCTATCGACTAAGTTGCCAATAGTTCATACAAATCACTCAACCTCACAATGAATAACAAGAACAGAACTAACAAAGCTTTGGTTGAATACAAAGAGAAAAGTGTGTGTGAATATGTTTGCGTGTATGCAGAGAAGGAGTTATGAAACCCTAGCGTATATCTTCAGCTTATATAGGATTGACTCCTCATTGACTTCAACTTCCAGCACATGTCCACTTTAGCCCTTATACTTCCAGACTTCAGCTAAACAGCACCCAAAGAAGAAACCAAGGCTAAAATATAAAAACAACAATGACACAATTAGTCCCTTAACATTTGTTCCAGGTTAGGAGATTATTATTTCAACAGCTATAAATTAAAGGTGGGGTTTAAGGTAAAAGATTTCGTTTGTCCCCTTTTGTTTCCGGTACAACACAATTTTTTGTCAGTTTATGTTGCGTATTTCTGACAGTTTTAAGCGTTTGACTTATTAAAGTTTATATTTTATGTTATGTGCTTCTAGGTTTATAGTTTTTTTATATAAATAAAATTAAAAAATTAAAAAAAAATAAAAACCCAAAACGGAAGGAGTCCCCTTTGTAAAAAAGAGTCCTTATAACTTGTCCCTTCAAAAACTTATAGAGTAAAATTGTTCTATGTAATCGTTGTCACTCGAAAATAGATTAAATTCACTTGTTTGTATAACATGAAATTCATTGACCTCAAGAAAAAAAGCTTTTGAGTGCTTCCGTTGTATTGAACTTCGAATTGTTGATGACCCGAACCAAATTTTAACCAGACAAAAATTAATGTCAAAACATGACAGAATTTAAAAAAGATAAGTACGTGTAACGTGCATGTATTAAGCAGAGGGTGGAAGCCATGCACGTCTTATACTTTTCTTGAAGGTTATAAATTTTTTATTTTTTTTAAAAAGGCCTAAAATATCTACACGCGTACGCAATTAACTAAATATTTTTCTCACACATTAAATACAAAATGTATACAATCTTAGAAGATGATCAGATTCTTTAAAAGTAAAAAAGATGATCAGATAATTAGCAATTTGCTTCATGAACGCGTTTAATACATTATTACAATAATATACCTTACTGGCAATCACCAACAACTCTTTGACTTTACTAAAGAACATCTTTGGCTAAATAGTCGTTTCTTTACCACAAAAATGAAGAACACCGAGTGGGGAACCGTCAATCTAGTGTTATAAAAATAATATGACAACCTGTTATTTGTATTTTAAATTCAAAACGAACGGTATAAAAAGGATTCTATGCAAACCATTCTAACACACACAAAAAAGAAGTCTTGGTATTGTTAAGGCAGATCAAGGTGTAAGATATGAGAAGCCTTGGGGTTTTGAGGCATTGGCCTCAACTTGTTTATGCATATTTTTTCTTCTTGTTAATAACTATTGTCATTGCCGATAAATCATATGGTTATAGTTCTCCAAAGCCTAATGGTTGGAAATTACCAACCGTGAAGCATATATTGCCGAAGCCATCATATGTTTACAAGTCACCGCCACCACCAACCAAATACACATGGCCAAGTTTACCTTATCTTCACAAGTCTCCTCCTCGTTCGTATATCTACAAGTCCCCGCCGCCACCTGCGTACATCTATAAGTCTCCTCCTCAACCGTCACGATCTCCACCTCGTCCTTATGTATACAAATCCCCACCACCTCCATCACCATCTCCACCACCTCCATATGTCTACAAGTCTCCACCTCCTCCTTCACCATATCCACCACCTCCATACGTCTACAAGTCTCCACCTCCTCCATCACCATCTCCTCCACCGCCTCTATATGTCTACAAGTCGCCACCTCCACCATCACTATATCCACCACCTCCATATATCTACAAGTCTCCACCTCCACCATCACCATCTCCACCACCTCCATATGTCTACAAGTCTCCACCTCCCCCATCACCATATCCACCACCTCCATATGTATACAAGTCTCCACCTCCACCATCACCATCTCCACCACCCCCATATGTCTACAAGTCTCCACCTCCCCCATCACCATCTCCACCACCTCTATATGTCTACAAGTCTCCACCTCCACCATCACCATCTCCACCACCCCCATATGTCTACAAGTCTCCACCTCCCCCATCACCATCTCCACCACCTCCATATGTCTACAAGTCGCCACCTCCACCATCACCATCTCCACCACCTCCATATGTCTACAAATCTCCACCTCCCCCATCACCATCTCCACCACCTCCATATGTCTACAAGTCGCCACCTCTCCCATCACCATCTCCGCCACCTCCATATGTCTACAAGTCGCCACCTCCACCATCATCATCTCCGCCACCTCCATATGTCTACAAGTCGCCACCTCCACCATCACCATCTCCACCACCTCCATATGTCTACAAGTCCCCACCTCCCCCATCATCATCTCCACCACCTCCATATGTCTACAAGTCTCCACCTCCCCCGTCACCATTTCCACCACCTCCATATATCTATAAGTCGCCACCTCCACCATCACCATCTCCACCACCTCCATATGTCTACAAGTCTCCACCTCCACCTTCTCCTTTACCTAAGCATCCATATTACCACAAATTACCACATCTACCATCAAAGTTACCAACTCCAACTTACTACTATAAGTCTCCCCCACCAGCAAGACATTATTAAAGCACAAAGTTCTTCAAGGAGCAAAAATAAGACATATTTGGCTTATTTTTATTAGAATTGCTTTACAATACAATTATTTGCATGTGGTATTTCTTAATCAAGTGTACTCATGTGTTGATAAGGTCTAAACGTTCAATGACCTTACATATATGTTTATTGAGTTATACGTATGTTATTCTTTTTGTACATCCATGAAACAAACCATTCATAATAATCACTTTTCATTTTTTTCATTATATCAATAGCTTGTTCACTTGCTGTAGCTTTCCCAATGCAAGTATGGAGCATATGTTTTGCTTATTATTTAGTTAAGTTATTACTTTTAAAATGTATTTCTGTTATGTGTGATAAGAAATTGAGAGCAATAGATCATTATATCATTTAAACATCTAATTAATCATATAGTAGCCACACGGATTAACTATATGCAGGGAGATAGCTTAATTCAAGCTTCATTTATATAGCTAGCACCACAACATTGATCTATGGTTATAAAAAAAGCTTTGCAATGTTGCTCCTCAATCGATAGTTATAGAGGGTTAATAAATCCGCCATTCTAAACAAAAATTAGTAACCACGTTTTCTATTTTAAAATGTAACGATCGGGAATTTTACGTCAACTTTTATTTATGAACTTTAATGTTTTATCCAAATCGCGAAAATTTTAAACTTTACAAATAACCGTTAGGTTATCCCGTGCATAATAAGAACCACTATTAGACATTTTATATCACACTAGACTAATGTTTAGTCTACTTAAAATTATTTAATTAATTATTTTTATTCAAACCCAATGTTTCAAAATAACTTGTGATTTACACTTTTTAGCTTATGTGTTAAGCATTTTAACTTATACGCATGTTTACCCAATACTCGCACCACATTTCTACAAACACATTAAAAATACTTACACATATTTAAATTTACTTATCATTTTAATTTCGCGAAAATTAACTTTTACGAGTAACCGGATAGGTTTACTCGCGTACGTCATTACACGTACATTAAACTTGAACCGACTCTAGACTATGCTTAGTCTACACGTTTTACACATTTTAATTGCATTAAGCAAATATTTTACGGGTTATACATTTACTTTTTTATTTTTACGTAAATTTTGTACATTTTACGTTTTACGCGTTTACAACTTACTTTTTTAAGTTTAATAATGTCTGATCACCCCTTTAAGCCAGTGTCTCATCTAAAATACTAAAGTTGGTTATATTGACAAGTTATAACATTTTTATAAGCTTTAGATTTTAATATTACCCGATTTTATGTTTTGCATTTTAAAACTTCACGTTATCAATTACCAGAATCAAACTATGCCCTTAAATCACAAAACTATCAAAATTACAAAACTATTACCCTCCCAAAACCATATAGGTGGCCGGTTTTAGTGACTCACCAAGACACGTAAGTATCTTAGTAGTGGGTTACTAGGACAGTTGTAAGTAATCACTTGCATGCTCATCAAATTAGTACCAACACATCTTAGTCTCATGCAACTTGATCTCAACAAAATTCTTCACCCTGTTGTGTTCTCTCTTCTTGTCATGACTACACCACACCAAAACACCAAATTCATCTTTTGTTTTCACTTATTTCATGATCAAAGGTTGTAGATCTTGTTGTTCTAGTTTGTTTCTTGGATTGGTTCTTCATAATCATCATCAAATGTCATCATCAACATCATCTTTATAAGGTTTAAGGGGTTGAGATCACAAGTATTTTGCAAGGATTTTTAGATCTTGGGTTCTTGACTCATGTGGGTTGAAGAGCTAGTGGTAGCTCTTGAGCTTGTTCTTGATTTCACCATCTTTTCTTTTTGTAAGGAATCACCACATTTTATTTTTATACCATGGTATTGATCATGTACATATATGTATTTTTATGAGATCTACATATATTACACATTATACATGGTGGTTAAGATTATGCATTATACATGGTGGTTGAGACAAGATAACTATAAGAAACATGTTTTGATCACAATTATTTGGGACAGATTTGATTAGTGACCAAAATGACACAATCTGTAAAATCAGTGGAATTCTAGACTTGGATAAAAAATATAGGGTTATATATCTATGTCTTAACTTCGTTTCGCCGGGTGGCTCCAGTAAATCCACCCGATGATTTAATTAAAAAATAAACGGTAAAACTATGCTTTCAGTGGCTAAAAAATCTTAAAACTTGTAAAGAACCTCTTGTTGGTGTTCAAATAAGAGACGCGGTAGACCTATTAACTTAAACGTGACCACTTGAACCGGATCAAACGGAGTTGTAGTTTGTAAGATAAACCCATTTTCGTGGGACTGTTTGGTTCTATCAATTACCAGCTTTGACACTTAAAGGTATTTTAGTCATTTCACCTAGGTTATAAAAATTTTAAGAATTTAGGCCCCACAAATCTGATAAATACACTCAAATACCTTTCTATGGGTGTAAAAACCGAGTCATAACTCTTTACGGTTTAGGAGTAGCGAATTTTTTAAAATCGGATAAATCTTATAAAACCGATTAACTTTGTAATAAAACTTGTAAAAATTATGTAGATTGTCTAAACTAGTCTCTAAAATTTATAAACTTTTAAAAACACTAAGAGCATCGACAATGAAGCCCTATTATGCACTCGGTGAATGATAACTCATGGATCAATGTATTGTGAAAATCCACCTAGACTTGTATATTGAATGTCTATGGCTCTCTGTACACACCTTTAATAAAGAGGAAATTTTTAAAACGAACACTTTTCTCTACCAGTTTTCAGATATAAACCACGCCCACAATATTTTCCAAAATGAACTTTTGAATATGAGACGTTAGATTTGTAGCTTACGCGTGTTCGAGGCGAGACATAGGCGTGGCATAAACCTGGGCGAAACCTGGGCGTGAACCTAGGCGTGCAAGTGACCTAGGCGTGAACCTGGGCGTGACTTGCATAAACCTTGCTCTTGTAGGCGTGCCCTAGGCGTGGACCACTACTTCTTGCTCATTGTAGGCGTGCCCTTTGTGCTTGTCTACACTGTTTTCTCTGCCACTGATGCCAAAAGAAGTGCCAGAGACTCACATGTTCATGTATGTTATGTTTACTACTTTACTCTTCCCTCTTGTCTAGTCATACAATATTTACTATTGGTTAAATTTGCTAGAGTGACAAAGTGAAAATAGTAGAGCATTGCTTGGAAGAATATTATTGGAGATTTAGATTATTGAATTGAATGCCCTAGGCGAGATCATGTGAATTGAATGTTAATTAGGCGTGCCTAAGGCGAGGCTTGGGCTTGTCTTGGGGGTTAAGATTGTGACGTTTTGTTGACAGTGACATAAATTGGTCATATAGGTAAACTCCATAAAAAAGGTTCATTCCCGTATACTCACTATCTATACGGTTTGTTTTTGTAATTTGCTTTTTAATAAATGATTACATGGCATATATATAAATATTTTATTACTACACATTTTCAGTGCATATAAAATACGTAGAGATTTGATGAGTTTTGTATATTTATGTAATTTTAAAACCATACTTCAACAAAGATTTATTATCCCAACAAACAATAACTTATAATAATATAAATTTTGGTCAACACAAAAAAAAAGTTGCACGATCTAACTAATCGCATATGTAAAAGAATTGTTTATGTCTATTAGGTAGAATGTTTAGGTATATTTTTGTTTCAATTCACTAGTGTTTACTAATATATTGATTGCATTTTTTAGATTGCAATTTTGTATCTATAACTTAGAATAATTATTAAAACTATATATTATTTGCTATTTAATCTATAAGTAATTAAAAATAATATGATGATGTGAAAACTTATTAAACTGTGTAATGTTCAATGCACTGTGAGGTTGATGTGACACTGAGTTGGCATTGTATTAAACTCTATATTATAATATGTATTAGAGATGCCCTAAGTACAATGTATAATCTATATATAAAACTTTATAAAACTCACTTGCATATTCATATTCGTTATTCTCAATCTAAGACGGAACATATTATTTTTACATTGCTACTTGTATAATTCTCGGCTTCTCGTTGCATTGTCTCAATGTAATTATCTCGTTGCTTTGCGGTGAGTTTCATAGCTCTGCTTTTACATTGTTTATACCTATGTTTTGAAATACTTGGGGTGAGAATACATTGCTTACTTTTACATACGGACACAAGTACTCTAAACGATTATGCATACAAAATCGAATAAACCGGCCAAATTGCTATGTACATACATGAACGAATGTACTAGTCAACCACTATTTGTTCAAAACCGAATGTAACGAGCAAACCAACGATAAACCTTGTGGTCCACTTTTACAGATACTTAAATCTATGAACTCACAAACCTTTGTGTTGACAATTTTAGCACGTCTTTTCTCAGGTTCGTAAGACATAACTTTGGCTTAGAGCATTAGAGTCGCATGAAATGTTTGAAGACTTGATGCATACATATTTACCATTCGATGATATTTTGAAATATTTATGTACTTAACACTTTGGGACCTTTTGTTATAACTCTGATTTTATTTATCGAATGGTAAATTTTAAAAACATCTCATTTAGAGGTCGTTTTTTATGACTTGAACTTTGTATTATGAAGTAGCACTCCAGTAACATTATCTTTCGCTGCGCTATTTTAAGGGTGTTACATAAAATTATACTGTGTATACAAAATAGCACTCGATATATTATCCATAAAAAGCTCATTTAAAGAAAAGAAAATGCATGTGATGTTAAAATTCCTAATAACTTTTCTGAAGGGGGCATCTAGATATGTCTTAAGACTTCTTCTAGCTCCAATGATCACTTCTACAGTTCTACGTGTGTGCAACTAAGGATGTAATCATAAAAATTAATGTGCAAATTACTTGCAAGTAGACAGAAGAAAGAAAATGAATCACATATCCATTTTTAATGGAAGATACTCTGAAAATGCGTGGGTTGTGTCAACCTCGACAATTATCTATGTTAATCATATGGGCCATTATTATTAGCATGGTCTTGGGCCATTATTATCGATATCAAACTTAGAATTGATCATGCTATAACCGGAAAAACAGTTCCATATGTATACTACATGAGAGATATAGTCTTTTCCGGTATCTCATGTGGAACCAATGTAAGGTTAAGTGGAAACATGTGTTCATCAACTGAAAACATATAAAATCACGACATGCATGTCTAATAAGTCCTTTAGTCATTTCCTAGTAAAAATTACTGGTTTAATGAAGTTCTGTTAATGTACATTCACAAAACAACAGTGTTTCTATTCCTTGAATGCCATTGGGCTGATTATTCGCTATTTATATCTAAACTGCAGCACGATATCCTACACTTCTGAACTAGCTAGCCGGAGAATTACTACAGGATTAAAATGCATGTGGTTTAAATATAAGGAATGTGGAATAACTTAAAATTGTACAAATAGAATTAAAAATATGTTACTATATATCTTATATATGGGATTACCCTTTTGCGGTTTTGCCTAATAAACGCGATTAATGCATATAAATTTTCACCAACTAATCTGACTTTCCTAAAGAGGCATCTTTGACTTATTAGTTTACAAAGTGAAGAATACCTGAGTGGGAAGCCATTAATCAATTGCTAGCAAAAAATAATATGCCAACCTGTAACCTGTATTTGAAAAATGTAGAGAATTGCTATAAATTGGTCTTGAATTGAACCACTTAAACACACAAACAATTCTTAGTCTTTTAAAGTAAACGGGAGCTTAGTATGGGAAATATTGGGGTGTTGAGGCATTGGCCTCATCTTGTGTATGCTTTTGCTTTCTTCTTGTTAGCTACTATTGTCATCGCTGATAAATCATATGGCTATGGTTCTCCAAAACCTAATGGCTGGAAATTGCCAAAGGTGAAGCATACCTTGCCAAAATCACCTTACGTCTACAAGTCTCCACCACCACCAATGAAACACGAATTGCCATACGTTAAGCCATATCTTCATAAATCTTCTCCTCGTTCTTACATCTACAAGTCTCCACCACCACCATCACCTTACGTTTACAAGTCTCCACCACCACCACCCAAACACAAACTGCCATATCTACCTTATATTCACAAATCCCCTCCTCGTTCTTATACCTACAAGTCACCACCCCCACCTCCGTATGTTTACAAGTCTCCACCACCACCGTCACACTACGTTTACAAGTCTCCACCACCACCTCCATATGTTTATAAGTCTCCACCACCACCGTCACATTACGCTTATGTTTACAAGTCTCCACCACCACCTTCACATTACATTTACAAGTCTCCACCACCACCTCCTTATGTTTACAAGTCTCCACCACCACCTTCACACTACGTTTACAAGTCTCCACCACCACCTCCTTATGTTTACAAGTCTCCACCACCACCTTCACACTACGTTTACAAGTCTCCACCACCACCTCCTTATGTTTACAAGTCTCCACCACCACCTTCACATTACGTTTACAAGTCTCCACCACCACCTCCTTATGTTTACAAGTCTCCACCTCCCCCGTCACCATCACCACCACCACCATACGTTTACAAGTCTCCCCCTCCACCATCACCATCCCCACCACCTCCATATGTGTACAAGTCACCACCTCCCCCATCACTATCACCACCACCGCCATATATTTACAACTCTCCCCCTCCACCGTCACCATCACCACCACCTCCATATGTTTACAAATCTCCTCCCCCGCCATCTCCTTCACCCCACCATCCATATTACAGTAAGTCACCACTTCCATTATTAAAGCCTTCTATTCCGGCTTACTACTACAAGTCTCCCCCTCCACCCAAACGTTATTAAAGCACAAGCTTCTTAATGAGACAAGATTGACTTGTTACACTATCTTATAAATTGCTGAGAGTTCTTCCAATACAACTTTTTTGCTTTTTTATATTTTCTGTCCTTTCTATAAGCAAATGTGTTCATGTGTTTAGAAGGCCTCAATGTTCATGACAGTGACCTTCATTTATGTATGTTGTACTAATTATTTATATATTCATTTATTTCTTTCTTTAAGTGAGAACTTTAAAGTAATGCTTCCTTCTCTTCCTCGCATAATATACCTTTCTTTCTTTTTGCCTATCAATATAGTGTAGAAAAAATTCTCAATAAAAGGTATTCTAATTATCATTAAACATTTAACCACTCAGGGTGGCTTTAGTAGCAAAAGTCTTGTGACTAACATCACTAAAATGTGTAAGGTTTAAAGTTTAATTCAATTCTTGCTAGATGTAAACAACTCTGAAATGGCCACACCAACCTCATGAAAAGGAAGAGCTTTACCCGGTTTGCGTTTTTACATTAGAATCAAATTCATAAATTTATTTTGGGATGATGAGAAACTAGATAGTATATTAGTTATCAAACCCATATATAAATTTACTATTACGTCGAGTCCACTGCACCATCAACTTACATGGGAGAACTTCAAGGTTTCAAGAGTAGAAAACTGCATGTCTGAAACCGGTAATGCAGTCCTAGCTATAATCAACTCCCCACCAGATTGTTAAGTCAGACCAAAGTCTCTCACCGCCTGACAATTCAAAAAATTGTGATCTGCATCTTTAGGAATAATCAAGATACACACGTACATAGAACTTGCAAAACACGTACAGTCTAGGTTTATAAATTGGATTTGGAAATGAAAACTCATCAACACAAGCTATTAATATCATTCAGGAGTTGTATCATCTAGAGGAAATCAGCCAATGTGATTCAGCTATATATTACATCAAGCTATTATGGCTTTGATCTTATATGCCACGTTTCTCTTTATTTGCCTACATATTGTAGTTAAATTATGTCAAAAACATAATCGGTCTCAACAATAAAATCAAATTCTTGAACTCTTATTGGGATGATGATAGTACTAAACATTAAACTAATAGATACGGGTTTATAACCCTAGCTTTACATACCAATTTTCTTTTCAGAGTGTATGATAAAAATCTGGCAAGAAGCTAGATGGAAAGTACAATAAATTACACGAATGCTCAGTGGAACTACAACTCTTAAACAATGTTGGAATATCCACATCAATCATATAACAAACTAAAAATAGTGATTTAACAGTTTTAATTTTACTGTAGAATATATTGAACCATTATGAAACTGTGATGAACGACCCCATACATGTATTTGCTATTACAATGAGTCCACAAAAATCAAAAAGTTTAAGGTTTCAGGAGCGGAGAACTGCTGAAACCGATAATGCAGCCATGTATTACATATACTCCCCACCAGCTGCTGAAGTGACCGGTAGAAAATCAAGACACACACAGAGAACTTGCTAAACACCGAGTTTGGGTTAAGAAATCGGATTTGACTAATAGTGAAGAAAATTCATCAGCATAAGTCATTCATGGGTGCAGCTCATACTTAAGCACATGGGTTTTGAATCCATTGCTGTCGTTTAATCTTTAGGGTTAATTGCTTGAAAATATGTCATACTTGCCACTTTTTGTTATTGTCTATAAACTCTTTTTTTTCTTATTGTGTGTACTGAACTTTCAAATTTCGATCATTGTGTGTATTTTGTGACCATTTTACCCTTACTTTTCTCAAATTTGAAGGGTAAAATGGTCATTTTATATGGTAGAATAGTTACAAAATACACATAATTATCGAAATTTGAAAGTTCAGTACACACAATAAGAAAAAAAAAATGTTCATTATATAGAATAACAAAAGTGTTTATTTACCAGGGTGCAGGATTACTCCCCTTTACCCTAGAATAACAAAAGTGACAAGTATAATACATTTTCAAGTAAATAGATTTCAGGCTATGTTATTTTTCCATGGAGTATGTTTTTTCTTGGACACAAGCGGGATCTGTTCTTTCTTCTATTTGCTTACATGCATCCTAAACTGGGCATACATAACACAGCTAGCCAAAGCCACTGTTGTAGAAGCATTATGAACCACATGACTGTTACTGTCAATAATTCAATTAATTTTTCTAATACAATTCGAAGAATATTTGCAATCAGCTGGGTTAGCATTTTTTTCATAAACAAACCAATTAACTCGATCAACTTGTACATAACCTACTCTGACTTTTTGAAAAGACATGTCTGACTGATTAGTTTATTAACCACAAAGTGAAGAACACCATAATGGGAAACCATTAATCCATTTGAATTAAAGAAAACAACATGACATCCTATAATATGCATTAAAAAAATGTAGATGATTACTATAAAACAAGTCTGTAACCAAACAGTTTAAGCACACAAAAACAAATCTTAGCCTTGCAAAGGAAAAGGGTCTCTTAATATGGTAAACAATGGGGTGTTGAGGCACTGTCCTCAAGTTGTGTATGTTTTTGCTTTCTTTCTTTTAGCTACTATTGTGCTCGCTGATAAACCGTATGGTTATAATTCTCCAAAAGTTAAACATACACTCCGAAAATCACCTTACGTTTACAAGTCTCCGCCAGTGAAACACCATATGCCATATCATCATAAATCTCCTCAACATTCTTATAAGTACAAGTCTCCGCCACCACCCTCACGTTACATTTACAAGTCTCCACCACCACCGTCACATTACGTTTACAAGTCTCCACCATCACCATCACGTTATGTTTATAAGTCCCCACCACCTCCTCCAGTGAAACACCATATGCCATATCATCATAAATCTCCTCAACATTCTTATAAGTACAAGTCTCCGCCACCACCCTCACGTTACGTTTACAAGTCTCCACCACCAACCTCACGCTACGTTTACAAGTCTCCACCACCACAGTCACATTACGTTTACAAGTCTCCACCACCACCATCACGTTATGTTTATAAGTCCCCACCACCTCCTCCATATGGTTACAAGTCTCCACCACCACCATCACATTACGTTTACAAGTCCCCACCACCTCCTCCATATGTTT
This sequence comes from Chrysanthemum lavandulifolium, assembly GCA_022545495.1. Lineage (NCBI taxonomy): Eukaryota > Viridiplantae > Streptophyta > Magnoliopsida > Asterales > Asteraceae > Chrysanthemum > Chrysanthemum lavandulifolium. The sequence continues at coordinate 103,367,277 of CM040245.1, forward strand.
ACAAGTCTCCACCACCACCATCACATTACGTTTATAAGTCTCCACCACCACCATCACAATACGTTTACAAGTCTCCACCACCACCTCCATATGTTTACAAGTCTCCACCACCACCATCACATTACGTTTACAAGTCTCCACCACCACCTCCATATGTTTACAAGTCTCCGCCACCACCATCACATTACGTTTACAAGTCTCCACCACCACCATCACAATATGTTTACAAGTCTCCACCACCACCTCCATATGTTTACAAGTCTCCACCACCACCTCCATATGTTTACAAGTCTCCACCACCACCATCACAATACGTTTACAAGTCTCCACCACCACCTCCATATGTTTACAAGTCTCCACCACCACCATCACATTACGTTTACAAGTCTCCACCACCACCTCCATATGTTTACAAGTCTCCGCCACCACCATCACATTACGTTTACAAGTCTCCACCACCACCATCACAATATGTTTACAAGTCTCTGCCACCACCTCCATATGTTTACAAGTCTCCACCGCCACCTTCACATTACGTTTACCCATCTCCACCACCACCTCCGTATGTTTACAAGTCTCCACCACCACCATCACCTTCTCCCCCACCTCCTTATGTGTACAAGTCTCCACCACCACCATCGCCTTCCCCACCACCCCTATATGTTTACAACTCTCCCCCTCCACCAAAACATTATTAAGGCACAAGCATTTTCAGCATAACCGAGTGAGGCAAGGTTAACGTGTTACATCATCGTAAAGGTTCCTTGATGCTTATAACCTTTTGTTTTTGTATTTCCATTTTTAACAAGTGTATTCTCGTGTTAATAAGGCCTCAGCGTGAAACGGGGCTTGATTTATCCATGTTGTAGTCATCATTTATGCATGTGATTCTTTCTTTCTATTTTATAAGAACTTCTTAAGTAATCCTGAGTTTCTTCCCTCCATAATATCAATGTATATAATGCGACGTTTCTTTCTATCTTCCTACATATTGCAGATAAGTTATCTCAAAAACATGATTGATTATTTGATTTCAACGATAAAATCAAATTCTAGAACTCTTTTTGGGATGATGATGGTAGTGCAGAATATACTATTTAAACGGTTTATAAGTATTTATGAAACAGATCCTAGCTTTACGTGCCAAGTTTTCTTTTCTTCCACATAGTTTATGACAAAAATCCAGCAAGCTAGCTAGCTAGCTAACAAGCTAGATGAAAAGTACACTAAAATACACGAATGCTCGAAGCAGGGATGGAACTAGGGGGCCTAGGATGTAAGGGGACCCGAAAGAGTTTTGCTTCTTAGTGCTAATTTTCGTAAAAAATATCAAATATTTATAAATGCACCCGGACCTAAAATATTGAGTTTCTAGTTATTGCTTAGTTAGTACATTAATAAGTGCTAATTAATTGCACCGAGTTTTTATATAAATTGGCCGTTTTAGTTGAAATCGTACTTTTTGTTAATTTTTTACCTTATTTTACAAGTTCAAAATATTATGTGCACTCAATCAGTTTTAAGGGAAAATTGGTCAAATAGACAACGCGCCCTGATGCATATCACTTTATGGACCACTCCCTTTTAAAATTCGAAAATAGACATGTTGCCCACCGCTTTTCTTGGACCCAACCAGGGGCTGCCATGTGTCCGACAACTTATGACACAAGTCGTATTTTGAAGGTATATATCATGTATTGTAACGTATTTTTTGGGCAACTTGTATTATTTTTGGGCATCTTTATGTTTTTTGGGCAACTTGTATTTATACACGAGGATAGTTTTGTCATTTCATATTTAAAAAAAAAACAAAAAAACAAACGCCCACAAAACACATAGTACATGTCCTTTAATGTCTTGTGTTCCCAATCACTTTCTTCTTTCTTCAATACAATTTGTTTAACAAAATCTTTCTTTCTTCTTTTGGTCTATTGACTTCATATCTTTATCCCAATCTTTCTGCTTTTGTTTAGAAAATATGTCTGACAATATCCCATTGGATGTTCAACTAGATATCATCCGTAGGCTACCTCCTAAGTCTATACTCCAAAGAACATAGTGTTTGCAAGTTATGGAAGGCTAGTATAGATTGTGGAAGCTTCATCTTTAATTACGGTGTTCGTCGTAATGATCGGTGTTTATTTACGCTAACATTCGATATGGGTGACCAAGGTTTTGTGTTAGCTTTAGATGAACGACTAATCGCTACGCCACTTAATACAAATTTAATGCTTTCATCTATGATTACTGCTTGGCAATTCTAATGGTCTTTGGTGTTTTGTCTATGGTTCTAATCTAATGATCATTATTTGGAACCCGCTAATCAAAAAATCACTTGCGATTTGTCCCGGTTTACACTCATCAAATCGAACGTCAAAAGATTTGTTTTGGTTTTGCCGTCCGTCCGGAAACTCTTGACCCAACGATCGTGAAGGTCTCATATCCTGTTTTCGAAAGTGGTTTCTGGTATGTCTCTGTCTTTTCTTTGAACTCGTTAAGGTGGACAATCCTTGAAAATTTCCACCCCCTCGTGAAACTATCAAATTGAAACGTAAAAGTCATGCGGTTGTAGGTCGTTTTCTCTTGGACTTTGGAGTGAAAAGTTAACTAATGAGGACGGTGTTATTTATAAGATTTATATGTTGATTTCTTTTGATTTGGTAACCAACCAATTTAAAGTTATAGACCTACCACAAATTTTAAAAAATGAACTCCCAGTTCCATTCAATGTTTTTGATCTTAGAACCTCTCTAGTGATTTCTGGGACGATCATTGGTGAAGACATTCCATTGTTTTGCGGATGGTTGTTGGACGTTAATGGTTCTTCCATAACATCATTTAGAAGCCTATTCGCCATCCCTACCCTATATTCGGTTCGTTTGCTTGGGTTCACAAAGGATCAAGCTCCAATAGTGGAAGCGTCTGGCCAATCATTTGGGTCGATCGGTATTTGTGTACAACAAAGAACTTGAATTATTTGTCTGCATGGGAATGTTAGGAGATGCGGGATCTTTCTACATCGCCCATACAAAGAATCTCTTCTTTTGTTAAATCACCGCACCATGATGTTTATAGTATGTTTTATTTTTATTTTTAACTTACCATTCTATTAAGGAAAATGATAAAAATGCATCGAACTTGACACTTGTTGTCATTGTGTGTAGTCAACTATTTTTTTCATTGTAACACAAACCTTTGAATTTTGTCATTGTATGTAGCCATTAGGTGAATTTGTGTCATTGTATGTACCCAAATGACTTAGCGTTACATCGTTAGTCCTTATTTACTAACGATCGTTAGTAAATAACTTAAAATTTCGTTCTCTTACGTTTTTATTCGTTTTCATCCGTTATTATACGTTTCGTCCGTTTTATACTTTTCGTCCGTTTTATACATTTTGGTCCAATGCTTTCATCCGTTTTTACATTTCGTTTGTTTACTTACGTTTCGACGTTTTCTTACGTTTTAGTCCGTTATTATATCGTTTCGTCCGTTTTATACTTTTCGTCCGTTTATACATTTTGGTCCAATGCTTTCATTCGCTTTTACATTTCGTTTGTTTACTTACATTTTCTTACGTTTAGTCCGTTATTATCGTTTTATCCGTTTTATCGTTTTATCATTTTCTTACGTTTTCATCCGTTTTATCGTTTTTCCTTTTTATACGTTTCGTCTATGCGTTTTGTCCGTTTTTCGTTTTCATTCGTGTTTATCGTTTTCATCCGTTTTCTTACGTTTTCATTGTTTTATACATTTTAAATCTTTTTTAAAGTTTTATCATTTTCTAACATTTTCATCTTTTTATACGCTTCGTTGGTTTCTTACTTTTCGTTCATTTTCTTACTTTTCGAACGAAATGTATAAAACTTAAGAATACGGACAAAACGTATAAAATGGATGAAGGTGTAAGAAAACAGATGAAAACTTAAAAAAGACGAAACGTATAAAACAGATAAAAGCAGATTTAAAACATAAAAACAGATTAAAACGTTGAAAATCGACGAAGACATTTAAAACGGCGGCGTATAAACGGACGAAAAATATAAAACAGATGAAAACGATTGAAAACGATAAAACATAGAAACGGATGAAAACTTATAAAACGGACTAAAGCGTATAAGCGAATGCAAACGATAAAGCGGGCGGCGTAAGAAACGGACGAGAATGTAAGAAAGCGACGAAACGTAAAAACGGAAAAGCAACGGACGAAAAAGTATAAAACGGACAAAACGATAATAACGGATGAAAACGAATAAAACGTAAGAGAACGAAATTTCAAGTTATTTACTAACGACTGGTTAATATAAAAGGACTAACGATGTAACGCTAAACCTGACCGGGTACATACAATAACACAAATTCACCTAATCGGCTACATACAATGACAAAATTCAAAGGTTTGTGTTACAATGAAAAAAAATAGTTATTACACACAACAACAATGTCAAGTTCGATATTTTTTGTCATTTTCCTTCTATTAATGTTTTATTTTTAACTTACACCATTATATTCATGTTCAACAGTTTGTTCAAAGAAGTTAGGGATCATGCTTAATGGGAATGAAGCTTTGTGGTTTTAGTACGATGTCGTATGTGAAGGAAGCATGGAGTGGTTAGCTTTTTCTCACGTGCTTCTGAATTTTATAAATCAAGTGATTATATATTATGTAACCATTAAACTCATAATTATGTAGTAGGTTTTCTGTATGAAACGTTGTATGTCAACGTATTTACTATTTCCTATGTTCTTTAATCCCATTATACATCTTTGTTTAATCTGGGGAACTAGCAGTTGTTTCCAATAAACAATGTGGCAACTAACTGTTCTACTTAGGGCAACTTCTTTTCCTTATTGACTAATTTTATAAACCAATGAGTCCTTCTAGTTGTTACAATTCGTATTCTACAATCAACTAATAACTACCAAGTAGTGACTATGCACACTTGAACTTAACAGATTTACCATTCAACACTAGTACAATTTAACTAGCAGTTGTAAGTTTAATACTAGCAGCACTAAACCAATATATCTCTATTCGGCCCGTAATTGTAAGACCAACACCTACACAAGGGCACGAATGGTATCAAGCAGCACCTACACACGGGCAAAGACAAACACGGCCATACACAACAAAGATTAACGACGGTGGCATCATTTCGTTTATGTGTTCTATCACAAGCGATGGTTAAAATAGCTAGCAGTAGTAACATGTATACTGACAATTGTAAGTATACAACCAATTCAGTTTTACTAGCGGTAGTAACAATAAGTATTATGGTAGTAAAAATGACTAGCAGTTGTAAGTCTACAACCACTTCAGTTTTACTAGCGGTAGTAAAATTAACTATAGCGGTAGTAAAAATAACTAGCAGTTGTAAGTATACAACCGTTTCATTTTCAATGTTTGGCGTTGCTTTCATGATTCAATGTTTTCAAGTTTTACGTAGTTATTTCATTAGTTGTATCATTAAAATACATACCTAACTTTGAACTTAGTTTGCAGACTCATTAAACTGAAATATTGAATAAGCCAAACATGTATCACAGAACAAATGTAATAAGAGCCATATCTTCATCTTGATTAGTAGGTTCTCTTGTATGTTGCAAGATCCTGTAGTGCTTTTTTACTACTTCTATACCAAGAGCCATCTCTTCATCTTGATTGGGATCAAGAGTCTATGTCATTGCATCAAGTTCATGTTCACTATTTTCTTCAAATTCATCTTCATCTACGTCATGTTCCTCGTACCCTCCATCGTCATTATCATTCATGCTGCATGCATGCATAATGGTAAACCAATATAATACATCAATAAATAATGTCGTTTGACAGAATAACAATTTATCCTCACTTTACAATCATTAACAATGGCCCTAATAAACCATAACATGTATTGTTGGTATTAATGTAGTTGGATATAATTAAAAAGCAAACAACAACAACAGAGAATAAATAATCTACTAAAACTCACCTTTCACAAATTTTTCACAACAAAATCTAAAAATATTCTATTTAAAGTATCACAGGATCAACATTAAAGGAGGCGACGTTTTGTTTTCTCTGGATATTTGACTTTTAATGTAGAAGACTAATAGGTTTTATTGGGCCCATCAAATATTTAACGGCACATGACCTAGGTACCGTCCTGCGCCTTAAAAGTTCGGGTAGCAGAATTCCAGATTAGCCAAGTTGGAGGCAAGAAATGGGTTTTGGCCATATTTTACGGACCAAATTTGAAAAGCTTTTATCTTGGGCGCGAATTAATGAACCAACCCAACAACCACATATAATGATCATAACACACCCTCGTTCGACCATCAATTGCAAATCAACAACCTCATCCAAAGCCTCCTCGTCGACAATAAAAAAACCAAAAAATTCCTTGAAAACCATGTCGTTTCGAGCTAATGTTATCACCATTATGAGAGATTATATTAGCAACATGCGGATATGATGATCGGTAACATTTTGAATCGGTTGCCAATAACGAGCGGTGAGCACCTCTATTTTATCTACAAATTGGAGGTTTAAGTGGACCTTGGTCACCAAGTCATAATTGATGAGGATTTCTTTTATTATTTAACATATAAGTTTGATGGGAGCCATGTTACTAGACTTTTAAATCACCACGGGTCCCATAAAAAGTTTGTCTTCTCTGTAGATCCCAAACCGTTGTGCGGAATGGAAGACTTGAATTATGAAGAGATTCGTGATTGGCTTATGTTTTGGCATCGCAAGGAATTCGTGAGTCGACAGTTAGAAACTGGTATGGACAACCAGTTACATTGCCAACCGAACTTTACGGGCGTATTGAATTGAAACATCTTGAAATTCATTGTTGTGATTTTCCTAGTTTGGTGTTTTTCACTAGTTTTCCAAATTTATTGAGCATAGAATTGTGTTTAGTCAAATTTTTTACCGGTACAGTTTGGGATTTAATTGCTGGTTGTCCCATACTTGAGTCTCTTATATTGGATGTTGAGAGTACAAACAGGATGAAACTATGAAATCTTGCAAGTCTTAGGAATTTGAAGAAGTTACATTTGTCATTCGGTATTTCGAATGCTGTCACGACAATCATAGCATCCAATATCTTTTACCTGACAAGAATTCCATCTCTTGAGACCTGTGGAAATCTAGAAGGGGGGGTTGAATAGTTTTACCAATTTAAAACTTCCTTTTAAATATTTAGATCGACTTATGTCAATATATTTGGTTGTTTATGTTGGACGTTGATAGATAGATATAAAAACGTGTAATGAAAGATAAAGAGTAAGAAGCACATCACCACGACACAAGTTATTTATAGTGGTTCGGCTACAAGGACACCTTCCTTGCCCTACTCCACTCCCCGAGTCACCTACTTGAGAGTTCCTAAGCACTACACCAAATCTCCTTATGGCGGAGAAGCCTTCACAACGTCGCTTAACCTGTTTCCGGTACAAAGCTAAATACCGAGTTCTTTCACACCAAGTCGAACCACACCTAACACAACGTCGCCTACCCTTTATACGGTGCTAGGCTAACCACCGAGTTCTTTCACACCTTAGGAGAACTAATCCTATCACAACGTCGCCTACCCTTTATTAGATACTAGGCTAAGCACCTAGTTCCATTACTATGGAGGAACTACTACCCTTCACGCCACAACACCTAATCTCAAGGAGATCTACTCCTTGTTACAACACCATCAAGGATATCACCATCCTTGTAAATGAACAAATACTTATATGTATAACGATGCATCTCATCGATTATATGACCTAGGAATTCTTCCCAAATGCTACTTGATTTGATTCTTCGGCATCCTTCACTAATGCCTTTGACACAACGCTTGGCACCCTTCACTAATGCCTTCGTCTTGACACCTATAGCATTTTTCACTAATGCTCTTGACATGAACAATAAGCACCTTTCACTAATGCTTTCGTCTTGACAATTTTGGCATCCTTCACTAATGCCTTTAACCCAATATCTATGGAGAAAGGAAGAACTATCAACAAGAGAACCTTAGTTGTCTTGATGATGACGAAGCATTGCAACTCATGGACTTGAGCTTGCACGTCTTCAAGAAGTGATCTCTCCTTTAAGAGGAACCTAGAAGATCACACAAAACAAAAGACAAACTACATAGATCACTTGGATCCGAGGTTAGAGGTTAGAATACTTGGGAAAGTATGTGTGTAAAGTGATGAATAGAAAGGAAGAAATGGCTCTCTATTTATAGAGAAAATTCTCTCTTGTTTCCCGGATCCCACGGATCCCTTCCACTTGGGATCCGGCTAGCACAAAACCAGGGATCCGTGGAACGCTCCTCTTTACCCATGGGTATTTTTGGTTATAGGTCATGGGTTATGGGTTGATCCATGGTTTTCTTTCTAGATACAATGAACTTGTTTAAGTGGTATATATAAAACCATGGGTTATGGGTCAATACCATTTGCTAGTTTTTACCCATTTAGTATATACTTGTTTTTACCCATTTTAGTACACTTAGTTTAAGTATATGCTAACCCAATATGTAAACATTAGTTGTTGTACATATGTATTTAAATCATAAAATCACTTATACTTGTTTTAGTGTTTTATGTGAAAACGTAAGTGTGTTAGGAAACTATTAACTCAAACTATTTACGTATTCTATTCGTTTCGTTAAAATGATTTTACGTTTGTTATCGACAAAACATTAGAAGATCGTAAAATATAAATAAACGTTTTTACGGCTTATTTGTATTAACAATCTCCCTTTTGTTGATGACAAAACATAAAATTATTTTAAGGAAAAAAGCTAAAATTGTAAAAGTTTGAATTTGTAGTTTTACTTTCTTCTCCCCTTTTGTCGAAACAAAAGTGTTAAAAGAGACTAACACAATTTTATATATATAAAAAAAATGTAAAATGTAAAGAGAGCAAGTGACGGAATGGTACTCGTCTTAACTCCCCCTTGACGAGTCCATCCCTTTGAAAGGGCATCAAGGACATGACGTAAAATAAACTAATTGTGGTTGCAATTAAGTTTGCAAATGGTTCGTCTAAGTGACGAAAACGTGCTCCCCCTTGAAGATTGCAAAGATGCAATGGGGTATCATGAAGTATAATCCAAAAACGGCTTAATGTTGCAAATGTTTTTGCAATATCGTTTGACACAAAGCTCCCCCTAGATTTATGGTGTCAAAATCTTCATGTGTTATTTTGAAAATCTACAAAGTAAAGGTTAGAAAAACAAGAGTATAGTGCATAATTTCCTGCAAATAAAACTCAACTTAGTAGAAATTTGTGCTTGATCCACGGATCCCACGGTTCCCTTCTTGAAGGATCCGTCTAGGCATTATGGAGGATCCGGTCTGCTGACAGCTTCTTGAAAAATGAAGATGTGTCAAACAATGCTAGTGGAGACAATATATGTGTGCAATAAAGAGCACAGCGCACAGAATAATCAAAACATATAAATGTTCATTCAATAAAACAAGAGATAACCAAAAAAATCTCTAATACTAAGAGAATGAACTAGCCATACAAGTACTACTAATGCTAATGAGTTACCCAAATTCAAGGTTCAACTAAAACTTAATGATGATCAAGGGTGAGAAAGGTTTCCTAAACGTTCTAAGTTTGAGCTTTTTACTATGATGCTCATTGTAGTTTAGGCTTGTTAACCTCTTCGAAACGTTCGAGGAGGTGATAAAACATGAAACGTTGCTCTTCACGTAGTTCATGTATCAACCTTTCAACATGTTTACAATGATAGCAATCCTTGTCATGGTTTTGAATTTCTTGTAGTGAAAGTTCAAGTAAAGTGGGTTGAGTATCTTCAAATGAAGGAGGAATTGGTGGAGGCTTATTAAGTGATGGCTCTACAATGTTTGAGGGTGAAGATAAAGAAGCATCAACTTCCATATGGTCGGGTGGTTACCTTTGATGTCTTCTCATAATCCAAAATGGACTATTGGGAGGAATGATTCAACACTTTGATTTTGTTGCTCAATCTTTTCAAGTGAATTTGTTGGAAATGGCGAAAGATGAGATGGCCAAGAAGGTAACTCTTCTACATTGTGAGAGTGTGGAGATGATTGTGAGGTGGCTCTAGGCACTAATGATGTTGGTTGAGTTGTGGAGGTTATGTTTGGTATAATAGAATTTGGTGATGAAATCCTAGTGGGAACACTCTTCTTGGGGATTAATTTGATTGGTTTCCTTGGTGTAGGGGAAATCCTAGCATTGGTGGACTTAACCGGAGATGATTTGGTTGAGGAAACTTCGTGTATGATTCTAGCAAGTTTCTTGGGTGGTTTTTGAGTGGATGAGTTAGCACTAGGGGTTTTTCTCATGATGAGGTGACTAAGGGAGATGGTTGCAATTGCTGATAATTTATGTTTGTGTTTGATGACTAAAGTGTTCTTGGCAATGTGGCTTATAAAGGAAAGAACTTGGCAATTGCATTTAAGACTTAATCCACTAATGTTCTTGGAAATGTGATGATTAACATGCACAAGGTTGAGATTCAGAGTTTCACTGATCTAGGAACTCATTTAAGATGAGATGGAGTGTTTAAGTTAGGAAGATAAGTTGAAATGATTGTTTTAGCAACGTTTGACCTAAAGCGTCACCCGGATCCCACGGTCCCTCCTTGGAGGATCCGCTAGGCTAATCCTAGGGATCCGACTCTCGTGATTATGACAGTTTGAAATGAGGTTTCTAGGAGCTAAAGCCTATCTCATTTGAATGTTTCATTCTCCTAAGTGTTTAAGATGAAAGGGTATTTGAATGATCAAAGGTAATAAGTGTTATAGCAAATAATTGCTTCTTATGGAAGGAGGATGGGACAAGATGACTACCAATGGATGTCCAAGGATAACACTAAGAGTTTTGGAGGTGTCAAGTCATAATAAATGATCCTAATGATCGATTTAAGCTTGAGGTGATATTTAGAAAAATCTTAAAATCACAAGAATTGAAACACTAATTTTTGTCTTACTTTGAGATAGAAATAACAAGTAATTTCCTAAAAATGTTTAATTTGTTCTCTTAAGTGTTTTGAGAGATGAGAAATAGTTTGTGGGTTATTGAGGCGGAAATATGGTGAGCTTTGATGTGTTGATAAATCAAGAGGCATTTTGACTAAGATTTTAAGTAAGCCTTTATTGAGTCTAAGCCATTCTCATCCTTGAAAAGGTTCTAGTTGGATTCTAAAATTATATGCTTAGCTAATGAGATGTTATCTAGAGCGTTTATCTTGATGCAAGAAATGCTGAATTGCTGATATGATGTCACGGATCCCACGGTTCCCTCAAGAAAGGGATCCGGCTAGGCTAATCCTTGGGATCCGGCATCTGTAGATCAGAATCTACACAGAAGTAATATGCAGATTTTGCACACTAATAAAACAATAAGTAAAGCAATAGGAACAAGCATGTCATCACAAAACACCACTTATAAAAATATGATAAAGTAACAATATCCAAATTTCCATAAACCAAAAGAACTAACACGTAATCATCCAAACATAAATTAAACGAAAATAAGCATAATCCTATTGTCTCTTTCGTCAATCCTTTCTTTTCCTTTTTGACGGCTTAGTGAGGTTGTAAGTGAGGTTTTGAATCATGCCCCTCAATTGTTTAAATTCCGCGGTCTCGTTTGGAATGATTGGAAGTTGTTCGTGGTATTCAAGGATTTCTAATTTGATGTTGGCTACGGGGTCGACATCTTCCTCATTTTCATCTTCTTCTTCACCGGCCGAGGAGTCCGAGAGAGCTTCAGGTTTCTCTCCATTAACCATGAACCGTTTAGAGCATTGTTTGATAAGAGGTACCATGACGTGATCGGAAAGGTAATGATCATCGTTAATAGGAGATGGTTGCAATGTACCAACATACTTACAAAGTCGTGTTAGGAGCATACCATATGGAAGTACCATGTTGGAAGCTTTGAATACCCCAGCCATTCTCCTTACCATGTAATAGGCAAGATTAAATGGCCTTTGGTGGGTAAGACAATAGATCATTTGCACAAGACATGCGTTTGGATGATCTTTGTTTCCAACTAGGCTAATGACATTTTCCTAAGGATTTCTTCCCATTTTCTAAACATGGGATGCATTTCGAAAAGTTCCATTTGAAAGGGATCACGGTGAATAAGCTTTTTGTTACGGTCGTAACGAGATTGGTCGGTCCTAACTTTGAAGATAGTATCTCTAATGGTTTCGGGATCGTCGAGAGGAGTGTTATAGAGAGGCTTAGGATCAAGTGCAAGGTTTTGAGCGTTAATTGCCCAATCTTGAGAGTACATACAAATTCCTTCACAAGGAATGCGAAGAATTTGAGCAAAGGTGTTGAGAGGAAAAATAAAGTTTTGTTTGTTGATGATGAAGGCGATTGAGATGCTATTATCGGTGTTTCTAATGATCCTAAAGCTTTTGTAAAATTCAAAAATGAAGATCGGACAAATTTGTTCATCTATGTCAAGGAGACAATCAAAATTGATTGTCGAGAAAACTTGACGAATGTCGGTATCATCAAGGAAACATTCCTTGACTACACGACCTTCGTGGATAAGTCGTTTTACAAGGCTTTTGAATATTTTACAGTCGGTTTTGGTCAATCCCCTTTTACGATAGTAGTGAGTAAGGTAATGGACGGTGTCATGATGATCTTGTTGAGTGGCTTTGGGCATGGTTGGTCCTAAAAATACAAATTTTCAATTAAGAGAAATTAGTTGGAATGGGTATATGGTTTTGATTTGTATTAACAATGTTGTGAACACAAAGTGATTTTGTTAAAATCCCCCTTTTCATGATTAGTTTGAAAAACCCTAATTGAGTTAATTGATTATATATTAAGAAACCATAAACCCTAGGATGAGGATGATGAGAGTTACAACAAGTTAATGTAATTACTTACAATGGTGTTCTAGGAGGGGATACTTGAAAGTATGGAAGCTAATGAGGATGAATTATGTAGCTTGGTCGTTTTTGTGTTGTGTGAATAGAGGGAAAGACAATCAGTGGTGAATTTTTGAAAGCGTATAGTGAGTTCATTCCACGTTCCCCGGATCCTTTATGTTTTGGATCCGGCTAGTACAACTAGGGGATTCGCCATCGTGGATGAAAATGGGTTGTTTGGCATTATTTTGTAGTAGGCTTATAAATTAGCTTACTAGAAAATAGTTCGGAGGTATTAGATGAAGATTGTTTTTGGATGACGGCTTTTGATGAATCACATGTTGAAGGTTCATATGTGATGACGGCGTTAATTTGACGAATCAAAAGGAGTATTATTCCCGATGATGAAAAAGACGGAAAAGTGACGAAAGAGACTTCTAATGATGTTAGTGATAAATAAACAAAGAGAACTTATGAAAATAAATTGAACTAATGTAACCTATCTAATGAAAAGTAAAACATACCTCTATGCTTCTTGGTTTGGCATAATACCAAAGATACTTCATGAGCTTTTAAAGTAATCATTTTTACTTGGTGTACGTAAGTTGTGATTACTTTTTAGATCCTTCCTTGAATGTTGACTTCATTATTCTTTGAATGAAGATTTTGGAGAGATTCTAGCATGAAGATTTTTTAGGAACAAAAGTTGTTAGAATCATCTATCAATGTCCAACAAAATGATTTAAAAAAAATATGACCCAAAAAAAATCCTTCTTTGTAGTTTTCAAACATACACGGATCGTATCAAGTCTTTAAAGTACAACATACTTTAAGAAACTTGGTAACTAAGCTCGATGCCAATTGTGGAAAACTAGAAGGGGGTTGAATAGTTTTACCAATTTAAAACTTCCTTTTAAATATTTAAATCGACTTATGTCAATCTATTTGGTTGTTTATGTTGGACGTTGATAGATAGATATAAAAACGTGTAATGAAAGATAAAGAGTAAGAAGCACATCACCACGACACAAGTTATTTATAGTGGTTCGGCTACAAGGACACCTTCCTTGCCCTACTCCACTCCCCGAGTCACCTACTCGAGAGTTCCTAAGCAATACACCAAATCTCCTTATGGCCGAGAAGCCTTCACAACGTCGCTTAACCTTTTTCCGGTACAAAGCTAAATACCGAGTTCTTTCACACCAAGGCGAACCACACCTAACACAACGCCGCCTACCCTTTATACAGTCCTAGGCTAACCACCGAGTTCTTTCACACCTTAGGAGAACTAATCCTATCACAACGTCGCCTACCCTTTATTAGGTACTAGGCTAAGCACCTAGTTCCATTACTATGGAGGAACTACTACCCTTCACGACACAACACCTAATCTCAAGGAGATCTACTCCTTGTTACAACACCATCAAGGATATCACCATCATTGTAAATGAACAAATACTTATATTTATAACGATGCATCTCATCGATTATACGACCTAGGCATTCTTCCCAAATGCTACTTGATTTGATTCTTCGACATCCTTCACTAATGCCTTTGACACAAAGCTTGGCACCCTTCACTAATGCCTTCGTATTGACACCTATAGCATTTTTCACTAATGCTCTTGACATGAACGATAAGCACCTTTCACTAATGCTTTCGTCTTGACAATTTCGGCATCCTTCACTAATGCCTTTAACCCAATATCTATGGAGAAAGGAAGAACTATCAACAAGAGAACCTTAGTTGTCTTGATGATGACGAAGCATTGCAACTCATGGACTTGAGCTTGCACGTCTTCCAGAAGTGGTGATATCTCCTTTAAGAGGAACCTAGAAGATCACACAAAAACAAAAGACAAACTACATAGATCACTTGGATCTGAGGTTAGAGGGTTAGAATACTTGGGGAAAGTATGTGTGTAAAGTGATGAATAGAAAGGAAGAAATGGCTCTCTATTTATAGAGAAAATTCTCATTGTTTCCCGGATCCCACGGATCCCTTCCACTGGGATCCGGCTAGCACAAAACCGTGGATCCGTGGAACGCTCCTCTTTACCCATGGGTATTTTTGGTTATAGGTCATGGGTTATGGGTTGATCCATGGTTTTCTTTCTAGATACAATGAACTTTTTTAAGTGGTATATATAAAACCATGGGTTATGGGTCAATACCATTTGCTAGTTTTACCCATTTAGTATATACTTGTTTTACCCATTTTAGTACACTTAGTTTAAGTATATGCTAACCCAATATGTAAACATTAGTTGTTGTACATATGTATTTAAATCATAAAATCACTTATACTTGTTTTAGTGTTTTATGTGAAAACGTAAGTGTGTTAGGAAACTATTAACTCAAACTATTTACGTATTCTATTTGTTTCGTTAAAATGATTTTACGTTTGTTATCGACAAAACATTAGAAGATCGTAAAATATAAATAAACGTTTTTACGGCTTATTTGTATTAACAAGACCCTTACATTGGATTTTGACTATTGCACGGTAAGACCGTTTTGAGATTTACACTTCTAATTTTACAATGTTAAATATATGTGTAACTGTAACGACATTTAATCTTTGAAACTAACCCAAAACTCGACTTGTTGTAGTTGATGCGTGATGGTAATTCCGGGATGAATGTCCCTTTGCCGTTTGTATCCCTCGTTAATCGAATCTAAAAGGAGTTGATTTTGGCGAGATCATATCGTGTCACTCATCGTCCAAATGATTCGTGTATCTCCAAACTTGAAAAATGGAAACCGAGTAAGTGTAATACTTTATTACTCTATTTCATACGTATCAAATAAACATCCGTAAACTGCCATGTTTTTCTATCTCAATACTATTTGATTTTCCAGGCTGCACACACGCTTAGTGTTTTACCTTTGGAACAACTTTCATTTGATTTAGACACAACCACATTCAGTCATGGGCAGATTCAGACAATGATTTTTCGATCCTTTCCTAGATCACATAATGAATTACACATAATAAAGTTTATACTTGCTTGTTCCACGTCGTTAAAGAAAATGTATATCAGGGCCAGCGATTTGATGGACGGTGGTTATGATAATATCAAGACGAATTGGGAGTTCGCTAGGAAGCTTTTGAAACTCCCCCGATCTTCCGTCACAGCCGTTGTAAAATTGTTCAAGTGGTTGTAGTTTTATGTATGGTTTCAATACCCTGCGTCAATTAAATTTGTGTACACAAAGTTTGGTGTGTCTGTTTATCAAGGGTTTATGTAGTAATCGTAATATGTTGTAGGTTGTCGTCTGTATGAAACGTTGTATGTCAACGTATTTAGTATTTCCTCTGTTGCCATTATCCATTTTATTTCATCTCGCCAACTAGCGCTTGTTTCCAAATATCAATTTGGCAACCAACTATTGAACGTAGGGCAACTTCTATCACTAGCGCTTGTTATAATAACTAGAAGTTGTAAGTATACAACCTATTTAGTTTACTAGCGAGTCGATTGTTTCCAAATATCAATTTGGCAAATAATCTGCTGAACGTAGGGCAACTTCTATCACTAGCGCTTGTTATAATAACTAGCGATTGTGCGTATAATATTAGCGATTGTAATTATACAACCTATTCAGTTTACTAGCGATGAGTCGATAATTAGCGATAGTAAAATTAACTAGCGCTTGTAATTTGGCAACCAATTCATTTTATAATTACAAATATTTAATTTAAGTAATCAAGCATAAAAGCATTGTACCATTTTTGACGTTTAGAAAAGTCGCATAAACCTCAAAATAATCAACTCACTCAACACATCTAATAACATGAGCGTTATGTGCTTACGTCAAACCGATGATAAACTCGGTCTACACATATAATCAACCAATTAGGAGCAACCAATTGTGTTGCTCTTTATAACAATTTTGTGGTATTTTTAAAATCCGTGACCTAACAAAAATAATGTAACATTTTTTTAATCTAACTAGTTACAATACATCGACATTTCCATTTCATCAGTATTCACTTGAATAGTATGTTTGAAAACAAATATTAATGTTAACAAATTAAATTCACACCAATAAGTTATGGTCTATAAAGACCTACAAATATTATTAATACACAAATACACCGAATAGTATTAGCGAGTAGAACCTTGGAGTGTATCGACTCTAGCCTCGGACCTCCTTTTATAGTCTAAGGAGTCCTTTACAATATCTGTGATAATTATACTTAACATACTTATCTAATAAAAACATCCTACCCAAGAAATTCAAGAATGTTACATATTAAACCGACACAATCATACTAGCGGTGAAAAACTACATTAACGATGGTTTGCTCTTTATTTTATCCCGGTCCCGCAAGCCCATCATTTTACCTTGACCTCGCCTATCCAACCCGATCGGCCAGATTGGTAGACGTACACTTGATTCGGAAGCGGGCACCAATCAACAGAGGACTGCAGACCATAATTTTAAGCCTCTCTTTGCATATTCTATCACTCCTTCGACCTAATACCCATGATATACTTCCTTCTTCCGCTCGGGTAGAGCGAGGTTAAAATAATCGGATGAAATTTGAACATCCCAAATGGCTAATGAGAGTCTAATCGGTTTAAACTCCCACCTTTGGTACGCCATATAGTGCGGGCATGCTTCCACAAACTTCAAAGGACACAGTTTTGGGTGAAGGAATGTTGTGAATGGTCGCGGGGCGTGTTATTAGTCGTCATTCTCGACATTTTAGAAACGACTAATTGTTTTAGTAGTCATTTAAGAACATGTTTCGGTTGTGGCGACAATCGCTTTGCGCTTATGTTTTATTTTGGGGGTAAAGGTTTAGGCTATGTATGGGCTTTTGGAACCGACGGTGCGTGGGCAACGGGTTAACATCTTCTACTTCTCTTTGGTGTTTTTGTTGGTGGAGGAATGGTTGTTTTTATGTGCTTTCCTTTATTTACAGCGTATTTAAAGCGAGGATTTTACTCGTTCTTGCACGCGGTATAATTAATTTCCAATTCTTGTTTTGTGGGTAGGCACGTTCTAGGCTCCTACCCTTCTATTTTTTTTGTTGGATTTGTCCCAAAATTTCTAGGAAGGAACGTGAATATTTACTTGCGATTTGTTCACCTTTTTTGGTATTTGGATAAGCCTTATCCGTAATTACAAACCGCTTGAATTTATCGGTTTATTATCCTTTTTTGTACTGAAAGTTTGCTATGTCTCTATATACTTTTTTTTGGAAAAATGTAGCTTCCACAGCTGTTGTTGGTTTTGGAAATGTTGCTTATGCACGTTTGACAAACTGAAGTAAATCATTCATATCGGCGCTTTAAATTTCACTTTTAAAATTTGAACTTCAACTAGTCAACCTTTTAATTCGAAAAAAACCATATGCAGGAGGGACTTTTTTTTATTATAACTGATTTGGAAAAAACAGAAACAAAGTTGGTATTTGCGTCGACACTAGCGGTGGTTTGAGCGAACCTAGCAGTGGTTTGTTAAATCAGCGATGGTTGCGTATTAACATATGCATATAATTGAGAATTTGTTCAAACCATGTAGCCTCCTTTGGTTTTTCCAAAACGCAACCATGTTGTGAGTTGCGTGAAGAGTTGGGCATCATCGATGTTTATTTCAAGTTGATTGCAACAGATTGTTAGGTGTTGCGAATTATGATGTGTGGGTCTAAACTATGTTTTTCCCTAGCGCTTGTAACTCTATTTTTTATCCCCAATTGAATCCAAATTAATCAGACTTTCAAAACAACTGTTTTACTCTTGTAGCGCTTGTTAGTATTTTTGGACGATTTATCTCAAATGTGCTATTCTAATTAGCAAGCGCAACCGTTATCGCCATCTACTATCTAGACACGACACCATTTTATGACGCTTAGAAAAGTCGCATAAACCTCAAAATAATCAACTCACTCTACACATGTAATAACACGGCGTTATGTGCTTACGTCAAAGTGAAGATGTTGATGTTTTACAATAACTTATGGTTTATAAAACACCGAAATAATATTAATACGAATACTCGAATAGTATTAGCGATTACAACCTTGAAGTGTATCGACTCTAAATATGCCGAAAAGTTATATCAAACTCTAGCATGGACCTCCTTTTATAAGCTAAGGAGTCCTTTACAATATACAAGATAATTATACTTAGCATATTTATCCGTACAAAACATCCTACCCAAGAAATTCTAGAATGTTACATATTAAACCGACACAATGATACTAGCAGTGAAAAACTACATTAGCAGTGGTACGCGACTTAATTGTGAGTGTGGATTCCTTCTTGTTTGCTATCATTTCCTTGAAGGATTTCCCGTCGTTTGGTTCTCCTGGGGCGGCCGTATTTTCATATGGGATTTCCTGCGAAGTTCGATAGGCTTCTCAACGGGTTTCCGTGTAAATCCGCCCTATGCGCGATCTTGGAAGAGCTTTTAGTGGGGTTGCTTTTCCAATCCGCCCGACTTTTATTTTAGAGCAATGGTAGAGCCACATATAATTCGAAAAAATACATCCACACGCGACGTGATAGGTTTGAATTGGAGTGAGGAGAGAGCGCCATAAAATACACCAATCATCCCTACACGATAGCATGGGATTTTTTACGAATTATTTATGTGGTTTGCTCTAAAATTAATCCTAGTGCCCATAAGCTTGTCATTTTACCTTTAACCCGCCTATCCAACCCGATATGCCGTGATTAGTAGACGTACACTTGCTTCGAGGGTCGGGCCGCAATCAACGATGACCGAGACCAAAAATTTCACCGTGTTGTTTGCCTCTCTTTGCACATTCTACCACTCCTTCGACCCCAATACCCATGATATACATCCTTCTTCCGCTCGGGAAGAGCGAGGTTAAGAAAGAACTGCCTGAACTTTGAACATCCCAAATGGCTAATGAGAGTCTAATCGGTTTAAACTCCAACCTTTGGTACGCCATATGGTCGTAAGGTGCTTCCACAAACCTCAAAGGACACGGGTTTTGGTTGAAGGAATGTTGTGAATGGTTGCGGAGATAGGTCAATTTTTCGTCTTAGAAACGACAAATTGTTTTAGTAATCATTTAAGAACATGTTTCAGTTGTCGCAACAATCGCTGCGCTATGTTTTTGTTTTGGGGGTAAAGGTTTAGGCTATGTATGGGCTTTTGGAACCGACGGTGCGTGGGCAACGGGTTAACATTTTCAACTTCTCTTTGTTGTTTTTGTTGGTGGAGGAATGGTTGTTTTTATGTGCTTTCCTTTATTTACCTCGCGTATTTAAAGGGAGGATTTTACTGTTCTTGCACGCGGTATAATTAATTTCCAATTCTTGTTTTGTGGGTAGGCACGTGCCTAGGCTCCTCGGCATCTAATTTTCTATTGGATTTGTCATAAATTTCTAGGAAGGAACGTGAATATTTACTTGATTTTCTCTCTCTTTTGGTATTTGGATAAGACTTATCCGTAATTACAAACCGCTTGAATTTATGGGTTTATTATCATCCTTTTTTGTACTGAAAGTTTGCTATGTCTGTACATCTGTTGTTGGTTTTGAAAATGTTGCTTAAGCACGTTTGACAAACTGAAGTAAATCATTCATATCAGCGCTTTAAATTTCACTTTTAAAATTTGAACTTCAACTAGTCATTTGGAAAACAGAAACAAAGTTGATATTTGCGTCGACACTAGCGGTGGTTTGAGCGACACTAGCGGTGGTTTAAGCGACCCTAGCAGTGGTTTTTTAAACTATAGCAGTGGTTGCGTATTCACATATGCATATAATTGATAATTTGTTCAAACCATGTAGCCTCCTTTGGTTTTTCCAAAACGCAACCATGTTGTGGTTTTTATCCCCAATTTAATCAAAATTAATTTGTACTTTCAAAACAACTGTTTTAACTCTTGTAGCAGCTTGTTAGTATTTTTGGGCGATTATCCCCAATTGTGCTATTCTAATGAGCAAACGCAACCGTTATCGCCATCTAGTATCTACACACGAAAATTCGACAATCAAGTCAAAGTTATTGGGCAATTTCGTTGGAACCTCGTGCCACCTTCCAATTTGCAACTGGGCAACTAAATGCCATCATTGGGCAATACTTGTTGTACGATCGGGCAACCATAATTCTTAACCATATGATCATAAAGGATACACTTAACAAAGATAAACCTAATAAACTAAGTTGGCATAGAAGCACTATCGCATGGTTGGCGGCATAAACTCATAATTATTTTTACAAGAACAAACATTCATAACATGTGGAACCATTCCTTGTGCACTAGCCCTTTTTTCTATGATCTCGAACCCTCTTTCGGTTTCGTGATAGCAACACGCTTTGTTAACTTCCTTCTTTTGAAAGGTGTTGCACTACCGCACCGCATGCCGGCCCTCTTCCCGCCATACCATATTTTTGAAATAAAATTGTGACAAAGCACGTAGCTCGTGCACAATGTAGACGTCCACGGATCCATTCTCATCGAAGGTCAAACATTCGTCAAACGTCATTGTATGTGTGCAAAATGTTAAACCATCTTCTAGTGCCTTATTTGGTGCGGCATAAAATAAAGCCCATTTCCCCTCCAATATCATTCAAAACATGATCAAGCACCACAGTAAATGCAACCACGGTGGAAGACTTTTACAAAACACTAGTAAAGACTTCAAGTGTTTGAAGCTATTGTCAAAAAGCTTTTGTATTTATAAAATTTCATTTTCACCCAACATTAAATATGCAAATGCTTTTGCAAAGGGTATTGTGTTCAATGCATCAAGTCTTTTATAACTTGATGCATTGGTAATGCTCGAGGAATGTGTGGATGTTGATAGTTGAAGATTATTAATTTGATTTAAAAATACAAAACCATTTCCCAAAAAGCAATCGACATACTTACCAAGAAACAGTGAAAAGTGAAAAAAAATAGCCAAATGCTAGAGTTCACAAAAAGTCAAAAAAGTAAAATGCAGAGGCCATCGATACTCTAACTATTTGTGACCACAAAAACCCATTTGCAAACACCAATTATTACAGTTAGTTTGGATTATTCACACTATACACCAATTCAAATTGTCAATAAATAATACATCATCTCACACAAAACTAAAACACCTTTTCATTTGTGAAATTTACCTTTCACTTCTCTTGTGATATTTTAGTCAATTGACATTTAGATCAATTAGATTATCAATCATCACAATCATTTACTTAAATGGCGTGTTCTTTGTGTCAAGATGGTACATGCACTCAATTTTACTAATTTGCACGATTCTTTATTTAAAGACATGATAGACCGTTTCAAAAGAATGGTAATTGCTTGTGAGCCGGAAAGACTATCCCAATAGAAGGAAATTTTAGAGAAACAAGAGGCGATTGATAAGAGGAAGAGAATGATTGAACAACTTCCAGAGTATGAATGTGAGTATGAAGATATGAAAGCGTTTCAAGAGGATCGAAGATGATAATGCTAATTTGGAAGCAACGTGTGAAGAGGCGATAGGCGATTTTAAGATTTACAAAGATTATAATGCGATGCTAAAGCGAAGTATGAAGAGATGCAAACCGCTTTTAAGATTTTGAAAGATCATAATGTTGTTGTCAAAGCTAAGTATCAAGAGATGGTTGAATGTGCCAAAAATCTTATCAACAGACTCAAAGAAGTTGCGGCTGATGCTGATGATTTTTAAGATTATGAATTGTAAATGTTTAAGAATGTGCTATTTTGGACTGATTAGGTATGTAAGGTAATAAGTATTTATCTAATTAACAAGGTACTAGATTACTACATCAAATTTTATGTTATGATTTTATGATATCATTTGTGAAAACATAAATAATCAAAATAATAGCCAATCTCGATATTCTTCACATGCGAATATACTCTAACTAGACTTAATTCCAATACTAAACTCAAAATTCCATTAGTTATTGATCGATATTATTAACTAGGAAACATAAATTTTCCAAACCTCAAGAGTCAAGATGATTCTTTAAAGACCGCAGTTGAAGAAAAGGAGAATGAAGGGGTGCAGGCAACCACTTCCGATATTCTTGCATCCACCGCTAGTATTGGGTAACCACTCGCCGCTATTATTATACCCATCGCCAGCCTCGGACGTTAACACCGCATAGGCAACCATTGCTACAATTATAACCACATCAATAACACCAACACCAAAACCAAAAAGGTCGACAATGAGATTGCCTTACAATTGGTTAACCAAAAGCAATCTCACCCTATCCTCGCACCTAGAGCTACCGCTAAGACTCTAAACATTGGTGAACCTGCGTAAAGATGTAGTTACTCAAACCGATATTAGAAAGGGTAAAGGGATTGCGGATCCAACTTTGGTGTTTCAAAGTACGAGAGGATCATATAGCTTTTGATGAAAAATCACTCCTTATTAGTCTACAAACCGCCACTAAATTTTTAATGAACCAAGTAATGTTACATACTTAACTAACAACATCTAAGGTATCATACCCTACATAATTACGAATCGATACACATAAAAAGAGCAACGGATTATAAAATGGAATTAACACCTATCTAACATAGCTATTCATCGAATAACAAAAACGATTTATTATAACACGTAACTAATTGGAAATAATCATATGTAATAAACAACGAGAACAATATTTACGTACCATATTTGGGAACATTTTTAAAACTTGATCAATCGAATGTGGTTTGCAATCAACACTGTAGCTTTAAAGATGGTGACATAACGGACGTTACAAGGAAGACGGTGACGAAGAAGACTGCTTTGATTTGTGAAAATAGTAATGCGAGAAGCAAGAAAACCGATAACTATGGATGCTTTATTGGTCGATGACTTTTGGATTTTGAACTCTCTTAATTAATGGATACTTGTACTTTTACTATTCAAATGTGTACTTTTTGTCTAACGTAAAATGACGATAGAACCCTTTTTAAAATTATACGGTTGCCCACCGCTTTTAGTTGCCCAAAAACAATACCTTACACATACGGACACTTGTCGCAATGTCGATGAGTTGCCCAATGACAGCGGTTGCCCTCGGTCTATTTTCAAATTAAAAATAAAAGTGGTCTAGAAAGTGATATGCATCAGGGCGCGCGGTCTATTTGCGTTATTTTCCCCAGTTTTAATTAGTCCTGGTTCCGCCACTTGCACATGCAACAGCTCAAGAGGAACCATAACTATTAAACAATGTTAGAATTACATCACCAATCATTTAACAAACTAAAAATATTGCTTCGACACTAATAATTGTACTGTATAATAGCTTCTTGCTAAGTCATTTTTTTATATACACAATGCCATTCAAAAATTTCTTTTTACTTTAGAATAGAACCATTATGGCATTATGCAACTATGACGGAGTACCCCATACATGGATATGCTATTAGGATGAGTCCACAACAATCAAAACTCTCACAAACCTCCATACACAACCCACTTTTAGGAATATGAGAAAGATTTACGGTCTGAGAGACTGAAATCCATAATGCAGCCATATAATAAAATCCCCACCAGCTACTGCGTGACCAGTAGTGACCGTCTTAAATTAGCGCTAATTTTGGGATGAAGATAATAATAAATAGTACGGTTATATAATTACTTTATCAACCTGGCCGTATGGATGATCCAGTGCACGCAGGCAGCTAGCTAGGCGGAAATTTTACGCTTTTTTTTTTTTTTTTTTTTTTTTTTTTTTTGAACGGTATCAAACCAATATATACATCATATATGATTATCCTGCACCATACCATAGTACAAAAAGTGTGACGGGTTATAATGTGTTTATGACGCTTGTTGGATTGGACCAACAAACTGTTGATGGGCTAATCTTGTACTA
>CM040245.1:103392071-103440040 GCA_022545495.1 Chrysanthemum lavandulifolium
TAATTAATGGATACCGTACTTTTACTATTCAAATGTGTACTTTTTGTCTAACGAAATGACGATAGAACCCTTTTAAAATTATACGGTTGCCCACCGCTTTTTAGTTGCCCAAAAACAATACCTTACACATACGGACACTTGTCGAATGTCGATGAGTTGCCCAACGACAGCGGGTTGCCCTGGTCTATTTTCAAATTAAAAATAAAAGTGGTCTAGAAAGTGATATGCATCGAGTATGCGGTCTATTTGCGTTATTTTCCCAGCTTTTAATTAGTCCCGGTTCCGCCACTTGCACATGCAACAGCTCAAGAGGAACCATAACTATTAAACAATGTTAGAATTACATCACCAATCATTTAACAAACTAAAATATTGCTTCGACACTAATAATTGTACTGTATAATAGCTTCTTGCTAAGTCATTTTTATATACACAATGCCATTCAAAATTTCTTTTACTTTAGAATAGAACCATTATGGCATTATGCAACTATGACGGAGTACCCATACATGGATATGCTATTAGGATGAGTCCACAACAATCAAAACTCTCGCAAACCTCCATACACAACCCACTTTTAGGAATATGAGAAAGATTTACGGTCTGAGAGACCGAAATCCATAATGCAGCCATATAATAAAATCCCCACCAGCTACTGCGTGACCAGTAGTGACCGTCTTAAATTAGCGCTAATTTTGGGATGAAGATAATAATAAATAGTACGGTTATATAATTACTTTATCAACCTGGCCGTATGGATGATCCAAGGCACGCAGCAAAGCTAGCTAGGCGGAAATTTTACAGTTTTTTTTTTTTTTTTTTTTGAACGGTATCAAACCAATATATACATCATATATGATTATCCTGTACCATACCTGTTAGTACAAAAAGTGTGACGGGTTATAATGAGTGTTTATGACGCTTGTTGGATTGGACCAACAAACTGTTGATGGGCTAATCTTGTACTACTCCAAGTGATTGATTGAATCCTTGTACAAGTGAGAGTAAACCGTTAGTCTTACCGTGAGGACGGACCCAACGATTAAGCTTCGGCGTAAGAGTAAGTACGCATTCATGTCAGAGATAATAAGAGTGTATGTGTTATTATGAAAGAGAAAGTTGTACCTTGTGAGAGGGTTAGAACCCCTTTTATAGGTGAGACTCACTGTTAGGGTTTCCTAACAACTCGCATACAAAAGTTAGTGGCCGGAGTGAGACCCTTGTCGGGCAAGGTTCCGTAATAATCGCGGATGCGGATAGAGAATACTTTCCGCGTCCAGAGGTTTGGTCCGCTGGGCATTCTGCATGCGTTTTTTAGTCTGGACCGTAGCCAATTTTGTTATTGGGCTTATTGTTGATCCAGTACTCGTGGTTGTTTCGTTATTGGGCCTGGACCAGTATGTGTATAGCACGAGCTAAGCCCGGTAGGCCTGCTATACTTGATATACGTCATCAAGTCCCCCCAGTCTAGTACATTCATTGCGTGCGGTTGTTTGTCGCGTGCGGTGAATGTTACTAGACTTAAGGTGACTAAGCAATTTTTCTTCCGCACCTTGAAAGCGTCTTCCTGACGCTTCTCTTCTTGGTAGGTGTACCGTGCGACGTGGACATTTTTGGGCTTTGCATGTTCTTGTTGATTTGACCAAGTGGGCCATCCGTCTTGCTGTTACCCTTATCTTTATCTTTCAATTTTGATTGTTAGATCAAATTATTTTTTGACGCGTGTTCTTTCTTAGGGTTTTCTTAGAAGCAAACATTCCGTTTGTATAAATACCCTCCATAGTCTCTACTATATCTTATTTTTTCCTTTTACTGTTCTTCGCTTGCAAACGATATTTCTTTGACTTTCAATCTGTCTTTCTTGGACTGTTCCTTTCTTCCCAGGTTCTTCCAGTTTTTCAGGTTAAGGTCTTAACACTTTTTGCTTCCATTATGGGTACCATTACACATGTTAAATCTAAACTTTCACAATAGGCGCTCGACCGTTTTTGTAAAAAAATTTCTATTCCACTGATCGTTCATCCAGAATTATCTGGTTCTAACCAGACCATTCAACAGATGCCGAATGGAAAAATTGGTGTGTATACCCGCTTTTTTGAGTACGCCAATTTCGGTCTTCCCTTGTCTGTTTTCCTCGTGGCCATTCTTGACTATTATCGCATTAATATATCCCAACTTTCGGTCATCGCAGCTTCCAAGGTTTCTCACTGTGAGATCCTTTGCCACGCCTTGGGTATTACACCCACGGTTGGGTGGTTTAGGTGTTTTTATGTTCAATCTAAAAGTAACGGTTGGTTGTCTTTTAGTAAACGGCTTGATAGTACTGGTATTTGTTATACCAAACCTATTGACTCCCTTAAGAGTTGGAATGACCACATCTTCTGGGTTGATGCTTTTGCCTGTCCTGTTAGTTACCCATGGCATAATACTAAGAGCATTCCTAGAGATGCTAATCCTGAAGATGGTGATTTTGCTGCTGAACACTTTGCTTCCCTTGCTGCCAATCCTTCTCCATTTCATAAATTTCTGGAACCCTTTCTTTGCTTGGTTGGGTTGAGTCGTAACTATACTTTAGATGCAGATTCTTATCCTCTATTTTTTGATGAGAATGGACAGGGTATGTATGCTATATATGCATCCCTCCGTTTGCTGTTTTTTCTTTATGTTTTCTAAACCGTAGTCTTTCTCTTTTATTTTCTTTTGTAGGGATGGATTTGCTTTCGTTAATCCAAGTGAAGGATCCTATGAAGTTGAAAATTGGGGCTCGTAAGCGAAATGTATATGAGCCTAGGTTACTGGATCTTACTGAAAACTTGATTGTTTCCCTCAACCCTCCGTCTTCAGGTGATGCGTTGGGAGTTAATGAGGATATTGGGGCCGGTTCTGAGACCGATATCCTAATTTGGGTGATAATTATGCTAGTTCTAATGTTGCAGAGCCTGTCCATTCCATTGCCGGAGCTCATATTCTGATGTCTAAAGTTGCGTTTGGGACTATGTCGACATCTACTTGTGACATGGCCACGGGCTCTCATCAAAAGAAGAGAAAAGGTTTTACTGAACCTACCTATCCTCCTAAAAAGTTAAGGAGCGATCATATGGATTCCGGTAGGTCTTCTATTGGTGGTAAGTCTTCGGAATCGATTCAGAGAATGTTAGCTCAAAGTGTTCAACATCCGGAAGTTTTTTTTAAAGTTTTTCCCACTCATTCCTCTTCTTCTCCTTCATTATCAATCACTCCTTTTCGTGAAGCTGGAACACCTACGGAATCTACTTCTGGTTCACTTCGTCTTGATGGTTCTCCTGTCAGGTTTGCTTACTTGCTATTTTTGTTTATTTTTTGACAGGTCTCCTGTTCCGGTTATGACGGATGCCATAGCTACTACTGTCTCTTTTGCTATTGAGAAAGGGAAAGACAAAGTAGGCAACTCTCCTTCTCTTCCTGATGCTTCTCGGTTTGCTGGCGGCGCGCATCCTAATATTAGCAATTTTTCTGATTGTGATTTTTCTATTGGGGATATCCGTGCTATTGCAGATACAAACTCTAGCTCTTCATCTGATGTTCACGTTCCAAAGTGGAGTGTGACCAAGAGATCTCTTCTTGACGACTCTGACGAGTGTCGCGGGATGGTTGATGAGTTTCCCCCCCCCTTCCTTTTTCTCTACAATTCGTTATATGGACTATGATCGACTTTTTGCAGAGTTTAACGTTGGGACGGCTCACCAAGTATGTTTTAGTGCTGAGGTGCATATGCGCTTGGAGTATAATATAATGGAGAGGATGCGTCTGTTAATTTTGCTGAAGGAAAAGGAAGAGGAAGTTGTGACCGAAAGTCGGGTCGCTGAAGGCGTCTTCGAGGACCGGGCTTCGCTATGGGGCTTCAAGCCCCGCTTACATCAAGTTCACTCTTTGAGAGGTCTAAATTCTGCCCTTGAGCGGGAACGGGATTCTCTCCGGGCGGAGTTGGCAGCCCATCGGTCGTCTGCTGGTGAGAAAGATCATAAACTTACCATCTTGAGGGCTGAGGTTGTTGTGATTAAATCACAGAATGCCAATCTTTCGGGCCAGGTATACAATGTGATTCTTTGACCATTTTTCCGTTTACTTATTTACTGTTATCTTTTAACTTTGTTTTATTTTCTTTTTGCGCTGCAGATACATACCTTGGAAGCTTCATGTTCCGAACTTCATAGTCAGATCCCTTCCTTTGATGCCTAAAAGGAAGAGTTTTGTAAGATTAAAGATACGCAATCAGATTTGATTACGAAGAAGATTGATTCGTTGAGTGCCGATCTTTCTGAGTTAGCCCTTCACCTTGACGAGGATTTTTACCCTCGTTTCCTGACTGTTTTGTCCACTCGCTGTTGGCTATTGACTTATGGTATGAAGCTTGTTGTGTTCATATGCCTGAATTCTCTGGAGTATTCTGCGGCTCTGGCGGCATCAATCAGTCGTGCTATTGAGAAAGGCATGCAAGATGGCTTGGTGGCATGTATTTGTAATGGTAAGGAGAAACGGGAGCTTTCAGACCTTGATGTGCATAACCCTTCCACGATATACATGCCCTTAGTGACGTAGAGTTTTCTTTACTTTCTGCTCTTAAGTCTCATAAGGATGCCATCATTGTAGATGTTATGGATCTTCTTCGTGTTGAGGGACCGCGTGCGGATGTTCCTGGGATTACCTAGTTACAGCCTAATCTTGAACAACTTGTAGTTCCTATTTATGATAGGGAGACTAGCGTTGTTGTTGGCACCGGCTCATTGTCCCGTTCTTTAGAAGTTGTCCAAAAAAGGGTTGATCGCTATAAGAAGCATCTTGCTACTCATCAGTCCGCGGTTGCTGATGTTTATAACTCTTTGGTGGATCCTTTGTCTGCTCAGAATGTTATGGGTGTAGAAGCACTTTCGAGCAGCGAGGTGGCTATTGTTCCTATCACTTCATTGCCATTGGAAGTTGTTTCCACCATTCCTACTGAGTCCATTTCCACTGATGATTATAATATTGGGGAAGCCATTGTTTTGATTGGCAGCGTAAATGATATGCACCCTGGGGTGAGTGAGACC
The DNA here is from genome assembly GCA_022545495.1 of Chrysanthemum lavandulifolium. Taxonomy (NCBI): domain Eukaryota; kingdom Viridiplantae; phylum Streptophyta; class Magnoliopsida; order Asterales; family Asteraceae; genus Chrysanthemum; species Chrysanthemum lavandulifolium. The sequence goes on from CM040245.1 coordinate 103,397,138, forward strand.
CCTTCCACTTTGCTTGAATTAGAAGTGAGTGAGACTGGCTTGGGCGGAGCTAATTTGTTTAAAATGCCTTAAAAAGCATACATAGTTGGATAAATTAAAACGTCATTCAACTTTAAAGCATTGCATATGTTGAAACACACATATAATATAAAAATAGAGTGCATCAAATGAGTGTATTTGGACAAAATATTGGTTGGATAATACGTAGTTAGTGCTTAACATTTTAAATTTTTTGATGATGTTGATCCATTAAATGTCACATATACATATAAATATATTTCAAGTATAATACTTGTCCATACCCACTAATATATACATATACAACTACATTTAGTATTAATATACATATAATTTATACATATTTGTACATTAAAAAGTTAGGGGTCGGGGATTTATGCTATCCCATCCTCGATTTTATAATTCAAGGATTCCCCGTCCCCGTCCCCATACCCAGTCAACTCGAGGATTCTCCAGTCAAATCGGGTTTGGGGATCGGGTACGGGGTTTTTTTTTACCATCCCTAGCCACAACTTCTGATTTCGTAGGTGCTATTAATTAAAAGAAGGAAACTAATTTTTTTTATTCCGATATGGGGACAATGTAATTGTATGAATTGGGTTTGAATGATTAAATATACAAATCTTATCATTTTTGCATTTTAATGTTCTTCAACATACCTTTTCATTCAAGGTATGTTTTCAGTGTGCATTGATTTTTTCATCATGGGAATTGTGTGCACGGTGCAACCAAAAAGCCGGATAGATAGCCTGCAGCACATGTGTAGGTTTTATTTTTAACATTAATACTTTACATTCGTAATTTAGTTTTCCGCATACTTCATAGAAAATGTTTTTAAATCTAATTTAGAAGGTAGTTTCTTGGCTATTTTGGTTTGCTCCCTTTGTCAGTCTTAATTTTGGTGCGTCAATCACTATAATGATTCGGTCTCCCTGTTAGTCTTCATTTTGGCAGGGCAAAATATTGTATGCCATGAAATGCAACTATCTTTTAGTATCCAGTACGGCATCTAAGTTGTGTAATAAATATTGCTGGTACAATTATTAATGGATGGTTCTTTTTTTCATTTTGGTTACAAGAAATGTCAGGTGGACTTAATAATGTAGGTGAGGAGGATGGTAGAAATCGATATACAGGTTCTATTTGACACTTCATGGTGGGTTTTTGTTAAGAATGAATTAATAGGTCTTTAATATTGAAGGAAAATAATGCAAAGTTTCAATCAAAAAATTGAATATATTTTTGCAAGGTCAAATAAAATATTTTGACTAATTCTCTTTTCTCTACCTATGTTATCAACTTACATCAAATGGTAATTGTATGCGACTATAAGGACAAGTATGATAGTTAAGTGGAGGAAGGACTATTAGACAAGATTGTTTATAACTCTTATGCTCCCGAGGACCAACAAAAGGATGTTGATGGGGATGACGAAAGAATTTGATATAGAGCTTATGTTTGATGCTTGAAAATGTGAGGTGGGGAATGGAAAGCCGCATTTGTATATCACAGTGTTCATCCTAGACCTTTCTCTTTATTAGGGCATCGCTTCAGCGATCATTTTTTCCTTTCTTCTACTCTGAGTTAGAGGAAATGAAATTTGGAGAAGGCGCACTGAACAAGACATTGGGAGAACTGGTATGTATTTGAAAACTCCGAGCAGTTATTTTGGATTTACCAAAATAAAGAAGGTGTTGTTACACCCAAATTCATGAGTTGTGTATACATTCCTTATGTCTATAATTCGTTTCGGTTTCATATATATGCTCATTAACTTTTATATACTTTAAACTTTAACTGCTTGAAACAATCAAAGTCAATATTTCACCGAAGAATATTAGTTTAGGAGTTGATTGGATTAGGATATTTTGTTGGTTTATTGGCTTGTATAAATATGAGAGACTAATACATAGACTTAGGTTGATATAATTAAAGAGATTTTAAAAATTCAATTGGACGTTTAAGCTACCAAAAAACGCTAATTGAAGCGCTAGTGAATCTTTTAATTGGATGTTAAATTAATACCTTGTATCCATTATTAAGGCAGTTAACTTAAGGTGCTTAAAAGATAACTGCTTTCAAAGAGTTTTGTAAACCGCGTTATGTGTAAAAGGGTAATGTAGTGAATTTGCAGTTGTTGCCTATTATTTCTTTTTTTTTTTAATATAGCTCAGTTGTATGGGCGAACAATAGGTGTCACAAACAACATTTTAGAGAAAGCGTTTACTGATATTTTTAGGGGCGTTTAGGTTTGCTGTGAAATTCTACTTCAAATGGTGATTGGGCTGATGGAAAATGTAATTTTTGAAATGGATTTTGGGCATGGGTGTTGTTGTATAAAGGGGTATTTGGATTTTTGTTAACCAAGAACAAGCTACTTTTTTCAGTTGCCATTTCCAAAAAGCTTTACCGGGAGGGAGGATATATGATTCCATTGTTACTCTTGCTGCACATGATCTTTATGGTAAACGTGTTGATGATGTTGTTATCATGGGATTCAGTGAACATCGCATGCACAAGTCTTTACAACACAGAATAGCTGCAGCACAGGTAAAGATTTTTTTTTTTTTTTTTTTTTTGGGAAAAAATGTGTCAGAAACAATGATACCCATGTTTTGTAACAAATACAGTATCTGAGGGTAGGCATAAATATTTGTCGTCTAATTATTAATAGGTTAGTTTCTTTTGTTTTTAGGGTATCCAACAAATACGAGCTTTACATACTAATGCTGAGGTGAGGAGGGTCGAAAAATCGATGTAAAGGTTTTGTATGATGCTTGCAGGAGTTTTTCAGTTACGTTATTAGCGCGGGTTGATGCCATCTCCAGAATCCAATGGAACAAGTTGGTTGTTTGACGATCCGTTTAGCAGCCAAATGTGGAGTTGGGAATAGAAAGCCATACCAGCATTGCGCATACCATGCGTGAAGACATTCCAGCATGTTGATTTCCGTTGTAAGTTGTTATAGTTATTTTTAGGGTTAATGACATGTAATAGCAACATACTTTCCCATTTGTTCCATTATCAAATGCGAACCCAAAATAATACAATAATACCCATCCAACTTTGTAAATTATGTGTTGATATCAGCAAATTAACTTTTTTACCTACACATGACACATATGTAAATGCCACATCCTTTTTGTACCTTTTATTTCCACCTCAGCCTCCTAATACCATTTCTCCCTTTTAGTGACACATTTTGCGACACAAATTTGTCACTAGTTTCCTTCCTCCTTCCTCCCATTTTTGTGTCACTAAATCTCCTTCCTCCTCCCTCCCATTTTTGGTGACATCTTTTAGTGACCACTTTTGTGTCACTAAGTCTCCTTCCTCCTTCCTCCCATTTTTTGTGACTATGTTTGTGATAACTATTTATGTCACAAGTCTCCTTCCATTTTATAATTTTGACCCAACAATTCATTCATTTCATACATGAGATAATTACAAATATCCATTCATTGTTACATCATAATCCCAATAAGATATTGTAATGGTCATGTTGGTGTAATGGTCATGTTGGGCAAAAGATATGGAAACAACAACAACTTTAACTTCATTATGTCTTCAAGTCTACAAAATTAGTGGACCATTTCCACTAGTTAGTGTCTTCATGCATACAATACATAAAAATACTAAAATCCTAATTTGACCATTCTCAAAAGCAAAAACTATAAATCCATAATACCAATCCTAATACATAATATTGTCATTCATTAGTAATATCAAATACCTTATCTAGTGTTGAACTAGTTCATCAAACTGAAATGGTTTTTTCCATTTGTTCAAGAGGATCCTCTATGATGGTCTTTTCATTCTTACACCTCTTCTCAAAACACGTTCTTGTGCAGGTTGTTCCATTTGTGCATGTTGTTCCTTTTCCATTTGTGCAGGCGCTTCCATGGGCAAAGAATCATCATTTGCACGTTCTTCTTCCATGAGCACAAAATCATCAATTTCAAGTTCTTGTACATGTTCTTTAGGTGCATTAACAGGTTCTTGAACATTAGATTCCAAACAACATTGCATGACACATAAATTAATTTATCTACACTTATAAACTATAAAATAATTTTAAAGAAAGCATGTGATTACCTCATTTTGTCCACTACCACTACCACTACCACTAGTACATGCATCCATTCTCATCCTCTTTAGTGCACTTGTTGTACTCTCAAAACCACACTGACCACCTTTTTTTGCCTTTATTTCCTACTTCCTTTGGTGGTGGATCAACTGTTTCATTTGTGCATCTTTTTTTATTATGGCCTCTCTGATTGCTACAAGTCATAGTTCTTCCTGACCTGGATACCCTTTGAGAGTTGGATTCATTTAATTCACTTGTCAAATCCCATTGTCTACATGTACATTTGTGAGTTTCCAAGTTTACACCATACCTTTCATTTATCTTCTTAACCTCAAACTCTCTATAACCACTAGGATAACTAACAATCTCACTGTCTACATGTACATTTGTAAGTCTCTGTAAGTTATCTTAGGATTACTAACAATCTCTCTAACATAATGACTTGCAATCCACTTGTATGTGACCAATGACCCAAAATCAAATACCCTAGCACAAATGTGATCTGGAATTAGAATCTTTATCTGAAAGGATGCCTCATTCTGCATCCATGAACCGCATAACCTAAACTTGCAGACATTACCTGATTTTTTCTTAAAAGGTGACTTTGACATTTGGTGCAGTCTCTTTACCATTGCCCTTTGGTGCAGTCTCTTTACCATTGCCCTTTGGTGCAGTCTTTTTAACTTTCGTACCTACCTTACTAGAATACTAGCACACCTTCCCTCTTCTACATTCATACCACACAAAACAAGTAATGATTTATAATCATTCCTTTTGTACCAAAGTTGATAGCTGTTAGCTACACCATAATTGGCCAACATAATCTTCATCTCCTTATGATCTTTAAATCTCATTCCTAAGATGGGAACCATTTCATTCCATGGCTGGGTTGGATTAAATTCAGGATAGACTACTCCACGTTTTACTTTGTAAATAGGATCCACACTTTGATCATCTATTTCATCTTCTACAAGTGCTCTTGTATCCCCTTCATTTGTACCAAATGTGAAAGGGATCACTTGTGCATCTATTGGGTATGATAACTTCTTCATCTCCTACATATTGTGGTTCAACAAAGGCTAATATATCATCTAATTCAAACTCATCCTCATCAGAATCCTCTAAATCAGCATCATCTTTTGCAAACCAATCATGGATATCATAACCATGATGTTCAACATATACATCAATTTTCTCACCATTTCCTAAAGCTACTGCTATAAAATTACCAAATTGTTGTTCATTTTTTAACTCCCTAATCCGATCACTTAATTCACTACCAGTGAGACAATAAAAAAGGCCAACAAGAGGGTATTCAGTAGAACAACCGATAAAATCAAATAACTTACCATATGTCATGGATTCAAAATCCAAATCTTGCATTATATCTTTGTTGCCCTCAGTATACTCTAACGCAGGCCCAATAAAGAGTCCATCATGATAAAACGTAACTGTTAGGATAACCATTATGCAATAAAAACAAAAAAAATCAAAATTTAGGGTTACAGGTTATAACAACAAAAAAAACACAAAATTGAATTGATCAAATGCATTAATAAGTTAATTAAAAGACTTAACTTTAAAAAGCCCTATGAAATTGAACGAATTGGGAGATCAATTTTAGGTTTAGAGAATTAGGGTTCATGTACGGGTTTGATATGTGTGTGTGTTTTGTGTTGATATGTGGTGTCTCTGAGTTTTAAATGACAGTCAACATTTAAGTCAACATCTAACTAACGTTTTAAAGTTTAAAAAATAATAATAAAAATAATAAAAATAATAATAATAATCCACGTATTGTCTTTTACCTGTGTAGCCGGTTGCCTGTAAAGCCACGTAAGCAAACGTATGATAATGAAAATAATTTACAAAGTTGGATGGCCATTGTTGTATTATTTTGGGTTTGTGTATGAAAATGAAACAAATGAGAAAGTACGTTGCTATTACATACAATTAACCCTTATTTTTATTACTCTCTTGCATTATGTGTAAGATGCCATTTCTTTAAGGGAAAATTAGTCAAATAGACAGCGCGCCCTGAGGCTTATCAGTTTATGGACCACGCCCTTTTAAAATTCGAAAATAGACAGGTTGCCCACCGCTTTTCTTGGACCCAACTAGGGGCTGCCATGTGTCCGACAACTTATGACACAAGTACGTATTTTGAAGGTATATGTCATGTATTGTAACGTATTGTTTTTTGGGCAACTTGTATTGTTTTTGGGCATCTTTATGTTTTGGGCAACTTGTATTTATACACGAGGATAGTTTTGTCATTTCACATTTAAAAACAAAAACAAACGCCCACACAAAACATGATTCACGGTACAAGTCCTTTAATGTCTTATGTTCCCAATCACTTTCTTCTTTCTTCAATACAATTTGTTTAACAAAATCTTTCTTTCTTCTTTTGGTCTATTGACTTCATATCTTTATCCCAATCTTTCTGCTTTTGTTTAGAAAATATGTCTGACAATATCCCACTAGATGTTCAACTAGATATCATCCGTAGGCTACCTCCTAAGTCTATACTCCGAAGAACGTAGTGTTTGCAAGTTATGGAAGGCTAGTATAGATTGTGGAAGCTTCATCTTTAATTACGGTGTTCGTCGTAATGATGAGTGTTTATTTACGCTAACATTCGATATGGGTGACCAAGGTTTTGTGTTAGCTTTAGATGAACAAATAATCGCTCGCCACTTAATACTGATTTAATGCTTTCATCTATGATTACGATTGGCAATTCTAATGGTCTTTGGTGTTTTGTCTATGGTTCTAATCTAATGATCGTTATTTGAAACCCGTCAATCAAAAATCACTTGCGATTTGTCCCTGCTTACACGCATCAAATCGAACGCCAAAAGATTTGTTTTGGTTTTGCCGTCCATCCGGACACTCTTGACCCGACGATCGTGAAGGTCTCCTATCCTGTTTTCGAAAGTGGTTTTTGGTATGTCTCTGTCTTTTCTTTGAACTCGTTAAGGTGGAAAATCCTTGAAAATTTCCACCCCCACGTGAAACTATCAAATTGAAACGTAAAAGTCATGCAGTTGTAGGTCATTTTCTCTATTGGACTGGGAGTGAAAAGTTAACTAATGAGGACGGTTTTATTTATAAGATTTATATGTTGATTTCTTTTGATTTGGTATCCAACCAATTTAAAGTTATAGACCTACCACAGATTTTAAAAATGAACTCCCGCCCATTCAATGTTTTCGATCTTGGAACCTCTCTAGTGATTTCGGACGATCGTTGGTGAAGATATTCCATTGTTTTGCGGATGGTTGTTGGACGTCAATGGTTCTTCCATAACATCATTTAGAAGCCTATTCACCATCCCTACCCAATATTCGGTTCGCTTGCTTGGGTTTACAAAGGATCAAGCTCCAATAGTGGAAGCGTAAACGGCAATCATTTGGGTCGGTCGGTATTTGTGTACAACAAAGAACTTGAATTATTTGTCGACATGGGAATGTTAGGAGATGCGGATCTTTCTACATCGCCCATACAAAGAATCTCTTCTTTTGTTAAATCGGCCTGCACCATCTCGTTTATAATATGTTTTATTTTAACTTACCATTCTATTAATGTTTTATTTTAACTTACACCATTATATTCATGTTCAACAGTTTGTTCGCGGTTAGGGATCATGCTTAATGGGAATGAAGCTTTGTGGTTTTAGTACGATGTCTCGATGTGAAGGAAGCATGGAGTGGTTAGCTTTTTCTCGTGCTTGCTTTGAATTTTATAAATCAAGTGGTTATATATTATGTAACCATTAAACTCATAATTATGTAGTAATCGTAATATGTAGTAGGTTGTCTGTATGAAACGTTGTATGTCAATGTATTTACTATTTCCTATGTTCTTTAATCCCATTATACATCTTTGTTTAATCTGGGGAACTAGCAGTTGTTTCCAATAAACAATGTGGCAACTAACTGTTCTACGTAGGGCAACTTCTTTTCCTTATTGACTACTTTTATAAACCAAGGAGTCCTTCTAGTTGTTACAATTCGTATTCTACAATCAACTAATAACTACCAACTAGTGACTATGCACACTTGAAATTAACAGATTTACCATTCAACACTAGTACAATTTAACTAGCGCTTGTAAGTTTAATACTAGCAAGACTAAACCAATATGTCTCTATTCGTGCCCGTAATAGTAAGACCAACACCTACACAAGGGCACCGAATGGTATCGGCAGCACCTACACACGGGCAAAGACAAACACGGCCATACACAACAATATTAACGATCGTGGCATCATTTCGTTGATGTGTTCTATCACAAGCAATGGTTAAAATAGCTAGCGATAGTAACACAGATAATCGGCGCTGTAAGTATACAACCAATTCAGCTTTACTAGCGGTAGTAAAATAACTATAGCGGTAGTAAAATGACTAGCAGTTGTAAGTCTACAACCACTTCAGTTTTACTAGCGGTAGTAAAAATAACTATAGCGGTAGTAAAAATAACTAGCAGTTGTAAGTATACAACCAATTCATATTATAATTTGAGGTATTTAATTTAAGTAATCGTGCATAAAAGCAGTGTAGCATTTTTTTTACGCTTAGAAATGTCGCATATACCTCAAAATAGTCAACTCAAGTGAATGTTACTCACACATCCGATAACATGATGTCGTTATGTGCTTACGCTCAATGTAAGACGTCGTCGCTTTTAGAATAAGTGATGCTCACAAGACATTGATTGTGTAATACGTCCGCCATATTACCATGGCTTACTAAAATATACCATTTCGTAATATTTTACGGACCAAATTTGAAAAGCTTGTATCTTGGGCGCGTGAATCAATGAACCAACCCAACAACCACATATAATGATCATAACACACCCTCGTTCTGACCATCAATTGCAAATCAACAACCCTCATCCAAAGCCTCCTGTCGAGAATTAAAAAAACCAACAAAATTTCCTTGAAAACCATGTCGTTTCGAGCTAATGTTATCACCATTATGAGAGATTATATTAGCAACATGCCAGATACAGTGATCGGTAACATTTTGAATTGGTTGCAAGTAACTAAAGCGGTGAGCACCTCTATTTTATCTACAAATTGGAGGTTTAAGTGGACCTTGCTCACCGAAGTCATAATTGATGAGGATTTCTTTTATTATTTAACATATAAGTTTGATGGGAGCCATGTTACTAGACTTTTAAATCTGCTTACGGGTCCCATAAAAAAGTTTGTCTTCTCTGTAGATTCCAAACCGTTGTCTGGAATGGAAGACTTGAATTATGAAGAGATTCGTGATTGGCTTATGTTTTTGGCACTGCAAGGAATTGAGGACCTGAAAATTAGAAACTAGTATGGACAACTAGTTACATTGCCAACCCAACTTTACGGGCTTATTGAATTGAAACATCTTGAAATTCATTGTTGTGATTTTCCTAGTTTAGTGTTTTTCACTAGTTTTCCAAATTTATTGAGCTTAGAATTGTGTTTAGTCAAATTTCTTACCGGTACAGTTTGGGATTTAATTGCTGGTTGTCCCTTACTTGAGTCTCTTACATTGGATGTTGAGAGTACAAACGGGATGAAACTATGGAATCTTGCAAGCCTTAGGAATTTGAAGAAGTTACATTTGTCATTCGGTATTTGAATGTCACACGACAATCATAGCATCCAATATCTTTCACCGACAAGACTTCCATCTCTTGAGACCCTTACATTGATTTTGACTATTGCACGGTAAGACCGCTTTGAGATTTACACTTCTAATTTTACAATGTTAAATATATGTGTAATCAGAACGACATTTAATCTTTGAAACTAACCCAAAAGTCGACTTGTTGTAGTTGATGTGTGATGGTAATTCCGTGATGAATGTCCCTTTGCCGTTTGTATCCTCGTTAATCAATCTAAAAGGAGTTGATTTTGGCGAGATCATATCGTGTCACTCATCGTACAAATGATTCGCGGATCTCCAAACTTGAAAAAGCTGGAAACCAGAGTAAGTGTAATACTTTATTACTCTATTTCATACGTATCAAATAAACATCCGTAAACTGCCATGTTTTTCTATCTCAATACTATTTGATTTTCCAGGCTGCACACACGCTTAGTGTAATACCTGAATTTCTAAAATTCAAAAAAAGACCAAAATACCCTCATAATCAAAAAGTATGAATAATTAATTCAAAAGAATACAAAATAAGCTATGTAAATTCAGAAAATTTTTAAGAAATACTACATATGATCCAAATAAATTCTAAAGACTTTGAAAAGCTAATTTTATAGTTTATAATTTTATAAAATCAGTTTTTGTATTTTACATATATGGCCGAATATATTTAATATGTTTATAAAGAAATAAAATTAAATAAAAGCCCAATATAATTTATAAAATTTAGAGTCCATTTATTTTAAGTCCAATACATTATAAAGCCCACAAGAAAAATTGTAAATCCTATATAAACCCATTATACAGTTCATATTAATCCCTAACTAGCGATTTAACCCAAACCGACTCCCAAAACCCTCCAAAATTCGACAATCAGTTTCCAAGGCCTGAAACCATTTTTCTTGGACGAGCTTGAAGGTAAAGAAGGTGTTAAAAATATAGTTCGAGGCTCTAAGGTGCTGTTTCGATCGTGTTTAGTTTTTGGGTCAATTAGGGTTTCGCCGATTGGAAGTTTTGGTTTCTTTTATTCTAACGACCCAAGCTCATCAAGGGTATGTTCCTAATATTATTTTCAGTCCTACATGTCATATAGAACACGTAAAAATTAGCCATGCATGTTAAATAAGTCGTATGGAATTATTTGGAATTAAAACCCTAAAAGTGTATAAAATAACTAACGAGCGTATAATAATTTTTTGGACCATGATATTAATCTTCCAAAGACTCTTATATGATATACGACCTGTATAAAATACATGTTCATGAATTCGAAGCTTGTATGAATTGTTTGGGGTTTTATTATTAGATCGCGTATGAAAAAGGAAAGGATTTAAAAAGGTACGATTAGGGTTTATAAAAATTAGGGTTTGCTTGTTATGATTAAGGGTCATTAATACAGTGGTAATGAGGAATTAATGATGGGTTACATCTAGGTTTAGGGTTTGTACTTGAATTATGCATTATTCGGTTCTACATAAAAAGTTTTGGGTTGGTTTTGTAAATTAGGAAACTTAAAGGTTATTTTTGTGAACAGTAAAATAATGGTACTAAACGTATAAAAATAAGTATGGGGGTTAAACGTGTAATTTTGGATATTTAGAGGGCCATTCGAATTGTATTTAACTTAAAGGGTATGTTTTGTAAATTCTAAAACCTTTGGGCTAAAAGTGTAAAATCTGATAATATAAGGTTAGGTCGTATGATTAAAGATGTTAAGGGGGTAATATGTAATTTTGAGTAATTATGGGTCAACAGGTGTAAATAAATTACGTAAGGACATGCATGAGTTTTGAGGAAACTTCGGTTTGTTTTTCATGTACGTTCTAGGTCAAAGTGGAAATCATTAAAAGAGGTAACATGTAAATTAAATGCGTATTAAGTAATATTAAAAGTATGGAAACCCTAGAACTTAAATAGGAAGTAATTAGGGTTAAAAGCTAAGTTTGCAAGTTCGTTATTTCATGTGATGATGGTAAGTCTTGGAGTCATTAATAACTATTGATTTAGAGTAAATGAGCTAGTACTAAGTGGGTCGTGAACATGCGTGATTTATAATGAATTAAATTAGAATATGCATAGTCGCATTAAGTTGCATTCGAAACAATGTTACGTGTGAGTTTTGGGTTAATCATGTACGTTATAAAAGATTATGTAAACTACTTTGAAAGAGAGTCTTAAAATCCGTCTTTGATCATATAAGCTCTTAAATAAGATATTTATCATATTAAACCCTTAAGTTTACCAATTATCATATGTAACCCATAAGTTTGGCTAAGAAATGACTAATACTCTAAATGTTGGAATTTCCGTCTGTCACTAAAAATGAGAGTAATCTGATAACTCTAAAAGTATTAATGAGATTAATCCGTTATACTAATAAGTATTAAATAAATCATAATCCGTGTAGATTCGTTGGAGGAGACGCGACGTTACATCTTCGTATTCGTTCATTCGTTTGCTTTCCTCTCATTTGCTTTAAGGTACGGATATTCTGTCTTACTTTAAGACACTTGTGTTATCGTACAGATATTCTGATCCTTTTCAGTAAAGGTTCCGTATGATGTTCTTTTCGTTCGCTCTTCTATTTTACTTATTAGGATTCCCAATGCCATTGCTATGAACCCTTTTCTGAATGTTTGATCTGTTACTTATCTGAACTAATGTTCTAGTGAACTATGCAATATCTGATGTGAATTTATGTTAGGAAGACTCTGATATACGCATTTGTTGAACTTTGCTATGATTGATTATGAATTCCGATTATGAATTTCTGTTTATGAATATATGATATGCCACTATGATATGAACCTTATGATATGAACTATCTGATATGTTATCTGTGACGTTGTGTTGACTATGATCTGTGCTATATCTGAAAATCTGCTTGACTAAGGTCAGTTGTTAAATGAACCAAATATTTAACTATTCATGGGGGTTCCATGTCCGTATCAGTGATGCACCTCTGATATGACTCTAGGGCGAGAGAGTGATGTTCGCCACGCCTCGGATGGTGAAGCATATTTTGAATATGTAGGAAGGGCGATGGATGCATCCTAGATCCGATCTGTTATCCGATATGTTATCCGGTGAATGATGTCGTGTGCAATACGCGTCTTCACAAAATCTGGGAGCTAGCTACTCCATTTATTTTCTGAGGTTACTTTTGAAGAAGAAAGATATTTCTGATATGAGATGTTAGTGAATGTGCTTATGACGTATTTGTTTAAGTGATTATTAGTTGCCATGCTAGGATAGAATTAATATGTTTAAAACATGATTCGTATATCTGATATTATGATTTGTTATCATTACGTGAATGCGTTGATCTGCGAGATGAATGTGCTAGTATATGATTGAGTGTTTTGAAGGATCATTATCTGTCTGCATATGTGACCTGCCAAGTTTATACTCTGCTAAGGTTAGGATTTGATCTGAGAACTGGTTTAGTTATTATGTCTGCCATGACCTGTCTGCTATTTCCGCTGCTACAATATTGAATTAAGTGCTTTAAATGTTGATTAATTGATTTGTATGAATGCCATGTTTATTTTCTAGGACTGTTTCCGTTAGTCTCTAGACATTCCGTTTGGCTTATATGTAATATGTTATTCTTGATATGCTAAGTGTTTGGTTGTTCTGATGTGTTTGTGTTTGTGTCCTTAATGTGCTATGTGATGTCTAAACTGTTATGTGGTTGTTTGGATTTCTGTATATTTGTGCTTCCGCAGAATCCTAAAAGATCCTTCATCATTATTTCATTTTATTTTCGTTATTCGTATTTATGTTTGGTTTAGCTTTTGTTTCGTTATATCCGTTCACTGGGCTTTGTAAGCTCAGCCGCATTTTCTTTTCTTGCGGCAGGTATTTAGCATTCAAGATGAGCTTATGGGATAGCTGATCTGGGCTTGAGAGTAGAGCTGAGAGCAAGACTCGACCATAGAGATCTTAGATTTATTTGAATATTAATTTATTTATACTATCTTTTGTAAGTTTTTGTAAAGGTTTCCGCTTTTGTACATTAGTTAAAGTTCTGATATGAAACCGTATTGTGATATCTTTACCCTTGTCGGGTCGGGGTGTTACACTTAGTGTTTTACCTTTGGAACAACGTTCATTAGATTTAGACACAACCACATTCACCATGGGCGTATTCTGCATGTTGATTTTCTATCCTTTCCTAGATCACAGAATGAATTACACATAATAAAGTTTATACTTGTTTGTTCCACGTCGTTAAAGAAAATGTATATCAGGGCCAGCGATTTGATGGACGATGGTTATGATAATATCAACACAAATTGAGAGTTCGCTAGGAAGCTGTTGAAACTCCCCCGATCTTCTGTCACAGCCGTTGAAAATTGTTCTAGTGGTTGTAGTTTTATGTATGGTTTGAATACCCTGTGTCAATTAAATTTGTGTACAGAAAGTTTGGTATGTCTGTTTATCAAGGGTTTATGTAGTAATCGTAATATGTAGTAGGTTGTCGTCTGTATGAAACGTTGTATGTCAACGATTTAGTATTTCCTCTGCTGCCATTATCCATTTTTATTTCATCTCGCCAACTAGCACTTGTTTCCAAATATCAATTTGGCAACTAACTGCTGAACGTAGGGCAACTTCATCACCAGCGCTGTTATAATAACTAGCGCCAGCGATAATACTAGCAATGCAGATAATACTAGCGCTTGTAAGTATACAACCTATTCGGTTTACTAGCAAGAGTCAAGATAACTAGCAAGAGTAAAATTAACTAGCGCTTGTAAGTATACAACCAATTCATTTTATAATTACGTATATTTAATTTAAGTAATCAAGCATAAAAGCATTGTACCATTTTTTGACGCTTAGAAAAGTCGCATAAACCTCAAAATAATCAACTCACTCTACACATCTAATAACATGAAGCGTTATGTGCTTACGTCAAACTGATGATGTTGATGTTTTTACAATGGGACTTTAATTGGTCAAAGGCTAAAGCTGTTTGGCACCGCATGATAAATATGTTCGTCTTGCCTGTTGCATGTTTACCGTTTTCATTTCTAATTCGACAAGAAGCTTATACTAATACATAATCAACCAATTAGGGGCATAAACTCTTTAAATATGATCTCGTAAAAAAAATAAAATAAATAATAATAACAAATTTAGATGAAATAATAAATACGTAAGTAAACAAGGTAATATTTGTTTTGTGTTGCTCTTTATAACAATTTTGTGGTATTTTTAAAGTCCGTGACCTAACAAAAATTATGTAACATTTTTTTAATCTAACTAGTTATAATACATCGACATTTCCGTTTCATCAGTGTTCACTTGAATAGTATGTTTGAAAACAAATATTAATGTTAACAAATTAAGTTCACACCAATAAGTTATGGTCTATAAAAGACCTACATATATTATTAATACACGAATACTCTGAATAGTATTAGCGATTACAACCTTGGAGTGTATCAACTCTAAATATGACGAAACATTATATCAAACTCTAGCCTGGACCTCCTTTTATAGGCTAAGGAGTCCTTTACAATATACAGGATAATTATACTTAGCATACTTATCTAATACAAAATATCCTACCCAAGAAATTCAAGAATGTTACATATTAAACCGACACAATCATACTAGCAAAGTGAAAACTACATTAGCAGTGGTTTGCTCTTTATTTTATCCCGCGCCTCAAGCTCGCTATTTTACCTTGACCTCGCCTATCCAACCCGATCCGCCAGATTGGTAGACGACACTTGCTTCGGAAACGGGTCGCAATCAACAGGACCGAGACCATAATTTTCACCTCTCTTTGCATATTCTATCACTCATTCGACCCAATACCCATTATATACTTCCTTCTTCCACTGGCAGAGCGAGGTTAAGAAGTAACTGGTCGAATTTGAACATCCCAAATGGCTAATGAGAGTCTAATCGGTTTAAACTCCCACCTTTGGTACGCCATATGGTCCGGGCATGCTTCCACAAACTTCAAAGGAAACAGTTTTGGGTGAAGGAATGTTGTGAATGGTCGCGATGATGTTATTAGTCGTCATTCTCGATAATTTAGAAACGACTAATTGTTATTAGTAGTCATTTAAGAACATGTTTCGCTTGTCGCAAGAATCGCTTTGCGCTTATGTTTTTGTTTTGGGGATAAAGGTTTAGGCTATGTATGGGCTTTTTGGAACCGACGGTGCGTGGGCAACGGGTTAACATCTTCAACTTCTTTGGTGTTTTTGTTGGTGGAGGAATGGTTGTTTTTTTATGTGCTTTCCTTTATTTACCTCGCGTATTTAAAGCGAGGATTTTACCTTGCACGCGGTATAATTAATTTCCACCATCGCTTTGTGGGTAGGCACGTGCCTAGGCTCCTACCCTTCTATTTTTCCCGCCGGATTTGTCCCAAAATTTCTAGGAAGGAACGTGAATATTTACTTGCGATTTGTTCACCTTTTTGGTATTTGGATAAGCCTTATCCGTAATTACAAACCGCTTGAATTTATCGGTTTATTATCCTTTTGTACCGAAAGTTTGCTATGTTTGTATATACTTTTTTGGAAAATGTAGCTTCCACAAATGTTGTTGGTTTTGGAAATTTTGCTTATGCACGCTTGACAAACCAAGTAAATCATTCATATCGGCGCTTTAAATTTCACTTTTAAAATTTGAACTTCAACTAGTCAACCTTTAATTCGCAAAAACCATATTGTACTTCGTGGACTTTTTTTATTATAACCGATTTGGAAAAAGTAAACAAAGTTGATATTTGCGTTGACACTAGCGGTGGTTTGAGCGAACCTAGCAGTGGTTTGTTAAACTGTAGCAGTGGTTGCGTATTCACATATGCATATAATTGAGAATTTGTTCAAAGCATGTAGCCTCCAATGGTTTTTCCAAAACGCAACCATGTTGTGAGTCGCAGATGAAGAGTTGGGCACCATTGATGTTTATTTCGAAATTGATTGCAACAGATTGTTAGGTGTTGCGAATTATGATGTGTGTGGGTCTAAACTATGTTTTTCCCTAACAGTTGTAACTCTATTTTTTTATCCTCAATTGAATCAAAATTAATCTGTACTTTCAAAACAACTGTTTTAACTCTTGTAGCAGTTGTTAGTATTTTTGGACGTATTTATCCCCAAATGTGCTATTCTAATCAGCAAACGCAACCGTTATCGTCATCTACTATCTAGACACGATACCATTTTTTTACGCTTAGAAAAGTCGCATAAATCTCTAAATAATCAACTCACTCTACACATCTAATAACCTCAAGCGTTATGTGCTTACGTCAAAGTGAAGATTTTGATGTTTTTACAATTAGTTATGGTCTATACAAAACACCTGGATATAATATTAATACACGAATACTCTTAATAGTATTAGCGATTACAACCTTGAAGTGTATCGACTCTAAATATGCCGAAAAGTTATATCAAACTCTAGCCTGGACCTCCTTTTATAGGCTAAGGAGTCCTTTACAATATACAGGATAATTATACTTAGCATACTTATCTAATACAAAACATCCTACCCAAGAAATTCTAGAATGTTACATATTAAACCGAGACAATGATACTAGCAGTGAAAAACTACATTAGCAGTGGTACGCGACTTCATTGTGAGTGTGGATTCCTTCTTGTTTGCTATCATTTTCTTGAAGGATTTCCCGTGGCTTGGTTCCTCCCGGGCGGCCGATTTTCATATGGGATTCCCGCAGGTTCGATAGGCTTCTCAACGGGTTTCGTGTGTAATCCGCCTCTCTGCAATCGAAGAGCTTTTAGTGGGGTTGCTTTTCCATTCACAGCCTTTATTTTAGAGCAATGGTAGAACCACAAATAATTCGTAAAAATACTTCCGCACGACGACGTGATAGGTTTGAATTGGAGTGAGGAGAGAACTATCACAAAATACACCAATCATCCCCTACACGATAGCATGGGATTTTTATGAATTCTTTATGTGGTTTGCTCTAAAATTAATCTCGGTGTCTGAAGCTCGTTATTTTTACCTTTAACCCGCCTATCCAACCCGATATGCCGTGATTAGTAGACATACACTTGCTTCGAGGGCCGGGCTGCAATCAACAGAGGATCGAGACCGTAAATTTCACCGTGTTGTTTGCCTCTCATTGCACATTCTACCACCCTTCGACCCAATATCCATGATATACATCCTTCTTCCGCTGGGAAGAGCGAGGTTAAGAAAGAACTGCTCGAACTTTGAACATCCCAAATGGCTAATGAGAGTCTAATCGGTTTAAACTCCAACCTTTGGTACGCCATATGGTCAGGGCAGGCTTCCACAAACCTCAAAGGACACGGGTTTTGGTCGAAGGAATGTTGTGAATGGTCGCGGAGATTGGTCACTTTTGTCGTCTTAGAAACGACTAATTGTTATTAGTAGTCATTTAAGAACATGTTTCAGTTGTCGCAGCAACTGCTTTGCGCTTATGTTTTTGTTTTGGGGGGTAAAGGTTTAGGCTATGTACGGCCTTTTTGGAACCGACGGTGCGTGGGCAACGAGTTGTTAACATCTTCAACTTATCTTTGGGGTTTTTTGTTGGTTGATGAATGGTTGTTTTTTTTTATGTGCTTTCAATTTATTTACCTCGCGTCTTTATAGCGAGGATTTTACTGTTTTGCACGCTGTATCATTAATTTTCATTTATCGCTTTGTGGGTAGGCACGTGCCTAGGCTCCTCGGCATCTATTTTTCCGCCGGATTTGTCATAAAATTTCTAGAGAAGGAACGTGAATATTTACTTGCAGATTTTCTCTCCTTTTTTGGTATTTGGATAAGACTTATCCGTAATTACAAACCATTTGAATTTATCGGTTTATTATCATTTTTTGTACTGAAAGTTTGCTATGTCTGTATATACTTTTTTTTTGGTAAAATGTAGCTTCCACATCTGTTGTTGGTTTTGAAAATGTTGCTTAAGCACGTGATGAGTGTCTAAATACTCATCATTTTTGTACCATTTAAACTGCAAAAACATCTGAAAACACTCAGAAATGCATCAAAATGATAAAAAAAATATCACAAATAAGTGTTTTATGTGTTTTAAATGCAAAATATCAAAATCTGTGAAAACGATCAAGTTTGCATAACTCGCGCTTTAGTCCCCAAGTTTCAAAAGTTGTCAAAACAGTCCCTCTGTAAACCTAAATAAAGAAAAATATCATTTCAAGTCCCTAGGATTCATGAGTTGTCAAAATTGGTCCTTGAGATTTAAAATTGCAAAATTACAACTTAGGTCCCTAAACTTTCAAAATGTCAAGTTTGGTCCCGTGAAGTTTGAAAATGTCAAAATAGTCCTTGTACTATTAAAAGTTGTCAAAGTGACCCTTGAAACAGCTTTTGAGAAAATGGCGTGTTTGGTCCCTCATGTTTCGTAAATTGCAAAATGGTCCTTGAAATAAACAACCAAGCCTTGAACCTTTCCATTTAGACCCTCACATTACCCTTCTTCGACCCCTCGCCAAATCTCGTTTTGGACCCCGGTCAAACCAACAACAAACTATACCCTTTTCCTCCAAACACCTTATCCCCTTCCCAACTTGTCTGCAACCCCTGCTACACTCACCCATCACCTCATCCTCTCACCTTATCTCTTCCAACCCCCTCCTCATCATCATACCTAGCCACCTCCCCTAGTTGCAAAATCATAGCCCCATTTGCATATACAGCTTTTCCCGCCAAAAAACGTGGATGGCCAATATCACTCAAAACTCATCCAATGGTCCAAAAGGCATGTGGGATTAGCTCAGAACTCAAGTGGAAGCAGAATTGGTGTATAAAAAGGAAGAAAGAGAGAAGGATGAAGACAGTAGTTAGTTTTTAATTTCATTGTATGTCGTTTTTTATTAAATTAGCTCAATTAGTGTTTTAAAATGTAATCTTAAGCTTTAATGTATTAAACATAAGCCATTTAGTCATTGTAACTCATTTCAAGTATCAATTTAAAGTTTAACTAAGTTTCATATTTTTTTGTGTTTATCGTTGAAGAATTCAGCCATCGTTCTTGTATTCAAGCTTATAGTGGTTTCTTTTAAACTCAAATAAGCTTAGTTGAGCTCTTTATAGCTCTTGGTAAGCTTATGACTCAGGTTAAAACACATTTAGCACTTGGTCAAAGAAAGTCAACTGAAGCATCAAATGGGTTTGGAAATGGATATTGGTGTTGCAGAGCTTGAAATGGTTTGGATTAGACTAGGTTAGTGATGAGTGTCTAAATACTCATCATTTTTATACTGTCTAGACTACAAAAATATCTGAAAACACTCAGAAATGCTTCAAAATGATGAAAATATCACAAACAAGTCTTTTATATGTTTTAAATGCAAAACATCAAAACTGTGAAAACGATCAAGTTTGCATAATTGGCGCTTTAGTCCCCAAGTTACAAAAGTTGTCAAAATTAGTCCCTGGTAATTCAAAAACTTGTAAAATGTCATTTAAGGTCCATGGGATTCAAAAGTTGTCAAAATAAACCCTTTAAAGTTTAAAATTTACAAAATGACAACTTTAGTCCTTAAACTTTGAAAAATGTCAAAATCAGTCCTTGGTGAGTTTAAAAATAGAAATTATTCAAACTACACCTTGTACTATTCAATTATGGCATAATTGGTCCTTTATGATAAGTTTATAGACAAATTACAAGTTTGGTCCCTAGAGTTTAAAAATTGTCAAAAATGGTCCTTGGACATTTTAAAAATGGAAAATAATCATCATTGGTCCTTGAACTATTCATATATGGCAGGAATGGTCCTTCTAAGAACTTTGGAATATTAGCAAGATTGGTCCTTCAACTTTGGCGGAATTACAGTTTTGGTCCTTGTGTAGTTACTAAACCAAACGGACCTCTTTATTATTAAAACCAAATCCAATCCACCCAGCCCAAATACATAACCCGGCCCAATGTTTAAAATTCAAAAACCGCCACCACTGTAGCTCTGTCTCTCCCACAACAGTACGCCAAAACCAGTGGTTTTCACCACTTGTTCTCCACCTTTCCACCTCACCACCACCCTTTACACCTCATCCCTACAGCTGGTTACACACTCCTTAACACCTCCACTATTATCCAAGAGCCATTAATGAGATAAACCTGCTCAAAGACTTTTCCCGCCAAATTTGACAAATGGCAAATATGATGATCTGGTTTAATCCAACGGTTCAAGATTGGTGGGATTTGTTCAGAATGTCGACAAAACTGGAAAAGCTCAATAAATACAAGTGGGTGCAATGTATCAATCTATCTAGAATAATTGTAAATTAGCTTATGTCGCTTTTTAATTAAATTTCAAATTCCGTGTTTGTTTAAGCTTTAAGCTCTGTATTTCAAGTTACTAATGTGAAATAAAACTTTTGTTAACATCAATTTCAAGTTTCAAGTTATGTTTTCAAGTTATGCAATTTTTCAAGTTTAAAAAATCTCATGAATGTTGAATGTTGTTAGCAGCTTGTTGTCTTAGACTTATAAGTCACATAAGCTCCTAAGATAGCTTATAAAAGCTATTAGATATCTTAAAATCGCCTAGTTATAAAAAGCAAAAATACTAAAAATACAAGAAAAATCAAGAAAAATCAAAATCACAAGAGATGGAGTTCAAAGTCGAGCAGGTTGATAAAGGATCGCCTTGGGTTTAGTGCTTCGGGAAGCTATAGGATCCGTTCTCTCATCCTTGGTTATCATTTTCACTTGGAATCCATTTGTAAGCTATTTTGCTCATTTTTGGCATTTCAACGTTTGGGTTGTTTATAAGTTCAAATCTTTGTGTTTTCATGATCATTAGTTATAGTTAAGTGTAATTAAATCATAAAACAAATACTTGTTCTTTAAAATTTATTGTTGCTAAAAATCTTGTTTTAATGCCTTATTAGCATAATTGTAATTTCTTGATCTTATGTTGTTATTGTTGTCATTTAAAGTTTCTTTAGTCTTATTTAGTGATAATATTAGGTCTGCAATCAATTTCATGGTCTAAATCATTCATTTGTTTTAAAAATCTTCAAAACAGCCTTGTAAAGGCTTGTTTGGATTTGCTAGTTTAATTGTGTTTAAGAGTGTTTGTGATATTGCTTTTGCTGGATTTATGTCTCATTAGGTCTCATTAGCTCATACAAACAATATAAGTCAGTCCTTGTTTAATTGCTTATTTTCTTGTGCTTAATAAGTTGCAAAAAGAAAATCAAAAAAATAAAATGTTTTGCAAAAGGTGGGAGGCGGTGCTCGAACCCGAGACCTCCCACCTTTGAGAGTGTTAAGAGTGTACCCGGATACCAGTGGTTGCCTTGGGTCTTTGAAAGGTGGTCATCTTGTGCACAATTTAATACATAACACCTTGTTAGTCCGATTAGCTTATTTGGTTAATTTAGCTTATTTCGAGCTTATTTAAACTAGCTTTTGCAACTTTTGTATTTTTCATAAATTTGTATTAGTATTAAGTAATTTATAAAAAAGTTTCAGATTTTTCTAAATAGTTTTAGTATTTTTAATCATTTAATTAGTGTAAAATCTTATTTAATTCATAATAAAAAATATAAAAGTCTAAAAAATATAATTCTTTTTTCTAAAATTTTCTTTTATCATATAGTACGTAATAAAATTGTTTTTACACTTGTAGGACTTTTATTTCATAAATTTTACGTTTTGCTTTATGCACTCGCGTAATTTTTAGACTTAACGACGCTTTTATTTTAAATCACGTTTTTAGATAATTTAAGTTTACGTTTTAGTTAAAATAGTTTATTTAAGATATTTTGTTTTATAAAATCACAAAAACATCATTGTAAAAATAGTGATAGCGTTTATTTAATATATTTTAACTTTTTAATTTCCTTTAATTTGCATTTAAGTCGCTGTAATTTATAGAACTTTTCTTTAGGTATAATTATCCATCAAAATACTTACTGATCACTATCCTTAGTGATTATTCGACATCTGAAGTTGTTAAACACCAATTCATCCTTCGTGGGACTTAACGACCCAGGAATTCCCTATATTCCTCTGATCTTTAATTGCATTTGGTTTCTGAGCAGTTTTAAGTTTATTACGGTCAGCCATTCACAAGTGGCTAGCTTGTGTGATATAACTTGACGGTTTAGCACCAATCAGTTAGTATATATACATAAAAATCAACCACCGCAAATCAAGGCAGTACACCTACTAACTGGGGGTGTGACCATAATAAGTTCCCGAACCACAGATTTAAAACTTGCCTTTGTGTCCTTGTGATTTGGTGTACCTTTTTCAAAGAAGCCATTTCATTTGTGATTATTGGTTAAGTTCACTTGTCGCTTTGCCTCGCATTTGTTTTGAAAATTGATTTTATACTTAGTGCATGCGCACTGCTCTTCCAGCTCTACAAGTCCACTTTCGAGCTTGCAAAGATTCCTCGTGACGAGAGGACGCTCGCTCCTTCACCGTGATCGAGGAACGCCTACCACCACCACCCCGTCGAAATGGCGAAGACAAGCCGATGAATGAGCTTCTCCAAGCACCCATCGAGGGTTACGGAGATGCCATTGTTGTCCCACCATTGTGGCCGATACTTTGAGCTTAAAACCGGTTGCTTAACTGCAACCCAAAGCCAATTCTATGGTTTTGAGCGGATGATCCTCATGCAAACATTCGATGGTTTAACAAGATTGCATCTACCATCAAATACAAGAATGTCCCACATGAAGCTATCAAGCTTCTTCTGCTCCCATTTTCTGTAGAGACAAGCCCGGAATTGGCTTGAGAAACAACCCCTCGCTCCATTGAGACATGGGAAGATCTAGTCACTAAGTTTGTTAACGAATTCTATCCTCCATCCCGAACTACAAGTCTTAAGAATGAGATAATGAAATTTTCTCGAGATTTGATGAATCATTCGGGAGGCATGGGATCGTTACAAAGAATTGCTCCGCAAGTGTCCACATCATGGTTTTACCGAGTTAATGCAAATGGATACTTTCTACAATGGTCCGAGACAAGTGACCAAGACTTTCTAAATGCCTCCGGGAGGTAATTTCCTTAGCAAGACCACAAAAGAAGCCTTGCAAATCATTGAAAACAAGTCCCAGGTCCGTCCTTTCCGCACAAAGACATATCAGACTCAGTCTAATGCTGGACCTTCTACTTCATCTCCCGTGAGTACATCTAGCACCGATGCTAAAATTGATAAACTCACAGATATTGTTCAGGCTTTGGTTCTTGCAAACCAAAAGAAAGTCACCTTCACGCAGACACCATCACATGGTGAAGTGAAGAAAGTTGAAGTTTGTGTTACTTGTGGTGGTCCTCATGCATACTACAACTGTACTGCCACCGATGGTAGTCCATTTGAAGCTAATGCTATAGCCGGTACTTCACATCAGGGAGGTAATCAATACCGTCCTCAAATGAACCAAACTACCGTGCTAACACTTATCGTGCACCACCCGGTTTTAACCGTAATCCTAACCGAATCGAACCAACCAAGAATGAACCAAGGTTATCAAAACCAAGGTAATTTCTATCCTCGACCCAATCAAGGTTTCCAATAACAAGGAACCTTCATCAAAACAATTTCAATCAAGGGAATCAATTTCGTGGAATGTGAATCCTAATCAAGGGAATTTTCAACAACAAGGTCCTAATCAAAACATCCGACCTCGAATTTCCCTCCACATCCTCCAAGACCATCATCCGATGAGTTATTGAAGCGCTCATGAAATCCCAAGATGAAATGAACAGTTGTTGGTCACCGATCACGATCTCAAGAAGTCTTTAAATGATCAACCCTCGGCTCGGAAAACTTCCGAGCAACACGATCGCAAACCCGAGGGGCGATGCAAAGGCGATCACAACCGTAAGTGGTGTTTCATACAATGGACCCGCTATTCCTACTACCTCTTCTTCTTCTCTCCCAAGGTAGTGGAAAGTGAACCCAGGCGACAAAGGACAAGGAACTTCCTAATAATAATGGAGGAACCAATGATGTCCAACCTCGAGTTGTCCGTAAACCCAAGTCTAATCCAGAGTTGTTTTGAACCTCCGGAGCTCCGCTGAAAATACCAAATCCAAATCTTCTATTCCTTACCCATCACGTTTGAATGAGCAAAAGCTCCGTGAAAAAGCCGGTCATCAAATGGACAAATTTTTCAAATTTTCCAAGAACTACATTTTGACATAAGCTTTATGGATGCTATCATGTTGATGCCCAAGTTTGCATCAACTCTCAAACACATGTTAAGCAACAAGGAAAAGTCGTTTGAAATGGCTAAAACTCCTCTTAACGAGAACTCGCCAAGAAGCTATCCTCAAGAAGCTTCGAGAAAAGCTTGAGATCCCGGAAAATTTATCTTACCTTGTGTATTTCAAGAATGGTTGAATGCTTTGCCTTAGTCGATCTTGGTGCAAGCATCAACCCGATGCCTTATTCAAGATGGAAGAAACTTTCTTCCGGACTTACTCCTACATGCATGACTCTCGAGCTTGCAGATTGTACAATATCCCGTCCTCTTGGCATTGCCGAGGACGATTTGTAAAGTAGGAAAGTTCCATTTTCCAAACGACTTCGTGGTTGTTGATTTTGATGCCGATCATCGGGTTCCTCTCATTGTTGGACGAGGATTCCTGAGAACGGGCCGTGCTCTCATTGATGTATTTGAGCAAGAAATCACATTACGTGTTGGTAATGAAGTTGTCACCTTTAACCTTGATCAAACTTCGAGGTACTCCGCAAATTATGATTCTGAGTCGGTTAACCGAATAGATATCATTGATGTTGCTTCAGAAGAGTACTCTCAAGAAGTTCTTGGTTATGATCATAATTCTTCGAGTGATAATCTCACTCATTCATCTCAACCCATCATCGCCAATTCTACTCCTTCTCTCACTCCTTTTGAGGAAAGTGACTTCATCTTAGAAGAGATTGAAGCCTACTTGTCTAGTGATTCTGTTCCATGGTAAATTGATCACGCCCCATCGACATTGAGGGGACATACTTCTCATTGAGAAGTTGCTTAATGATGATCCATCATCATCATCACCCTCCCGCCGAACTTCATAACAAGGAAGTCAAGTCATTGAGAAATCAAGAATTTCAAGTCGAACTTAAGGACTTACCGCCTCATCTCGAGTATGCATTTCTTGAGGGTGATAATAAATTACCCGTCATTATTGCTCGAGATTTGAGTAAAGATGAAAAGTTTGCTCTCATAAAGATCTTGAAGTCACACAAGCAAGCAATTGCTTGGAAACTCTCCGACATTAAGGGTATCAACCCTGAATTTTGTACTCACAAAATCTTGATGGAGGATGACTTCAAGCAGCGGCTCAACATCGAGAAGAGTAAATCCAAAATCCATGATGTTATCAAACAGAGGTTATCAAACTTTTGATGCGTGATTGATTTACCCGATCTCGATAGTCCTTGGGTTAGCCCAATTCATTGTGTTCAAAAAGGGTGGCATTACTATTGTCACAATGAAGATAACGAGTTAATTCTAACTCGATTGGTTACGGATGGCGTGTTTGCATTGACTATCGTAAGTTGAATGACGCCACCCGTAAAGACCATTTTCCTCTACCCTTTATGGACCAAATGCGTGAGAGATTAGCGAGGAACAGTACTATTGTTTCCTAGATGGTTTCTCGTGGTACTTTAGATCCCCATTGATCCAAAGGATCAAGATAAAACTACATTCACCGCCCATATGGAACTTTTGCCTCTGCACGTATGCCTTTTGGCTTATGTAATGCTCCCGCACGCTCCAACGATGTATGATGGCCATTTTCCACGACATGATCGGGAAAAATGGAGGTGTTTATGGATGACTTCTCGGTCATTGGGGATTCATTTCAAACATGTCTCTCCCATCTAGATAAAATGCTCAAACGGTGTGAAGACACCAATCTTTGTCTAAACCGGGAGAAGAGCCACTTTATGGTCAAAGAAGGCATAGTCCTTGGCCATAAGATTTCAAAAATGGGATAGAGGTAGATAGAGCAAAAGTCGATGTTATTGCTAAATCGCTTCATCCTACTACCGCCAAAGGTATTAGGAGTTTTAGGTCATGCCGGTTTCTATCGAGATTCATACAAGATTTTTCTAAAATCGCCCGCCTATGACTCATCTTCTTGAAAAGGATGCTCCTTTATCTTCTCACCCGAGTGCATCAAGCTTTTGAAACATTAAAGAAAAAGCCATCAAGCACCCATTCTCGTTGCTCCCGATCGACTTGCCTTTTGAGCTCATGTGCGATGCAAGTGATTTTGCTATCGGTGCAGTCTTAGGGCAACGTGAGCTAAGCATTTTCACCTATCCACTACGCAAGTAAGACTATGATCAAGCTCAAACTCATTACACTACCACGTAAAAAGAGTTATTAGCCGTGGTGTATGCATTTGAGAAGTTTCGCCATACTTAATCTTGACAAATGTGTAGTGTATACGGATCACTGGCTCTCAAATATCTCTTTGCAA
Organism: Chrysanthemum lavandulifolium; assembly: GCA_022545495.1. Classification (NCBI taxonomy): domain Eukaryota; kingdom Viridiplantae; phylum Streptophyta; class Magnoliopsida; order Asterales; family Asteraceae; genus Chrysanthemum; species Chrysanthemum lavandulifolium. The sequence continues at coordinate 103,424,349 of CM040245.1, forward strand.
AACAAGATGCAAAGCCGAGATTGCTCGCTGGGTTCTCCTCCTCCGTGAATTTGATATCATTATACGTGATAAAAAGGAGCCGAGAACCTAGTCCGATCATTTGTCCCGATTAGAGAACCTCACCAAGATGTTTTCGAAAAAAGGAAATAAATGAAACATTTCCTCTCGAGACACTCAATGCGGTTTCTTTTCGTGAAACTCTTCTACCCCATGGTTTGTCGACTTCGCAAATTACCATGCGGGTAACTTCATTGTGAAAGGGATGTCGACCCAAAGAAGAACAAATTCTTCAAAGATGTTAAACATTACTTCTAGGACGACCCCTTCTTATTCAAAATCTGTGCGGATCAAGTCATCCGATGGTGTGTTTATGGACAAGAAGCTCTTGACATTCTCAAAGCTTGCCATGCTGGACCCACTGGGGGACATCATAGTCCAAACTACACCGCCAAAAACGTGTTTGATTCCGGGTTTTATTGGCCCACCATCTATAAGAATGCCCACGATTTTGTCAAAACTTGTGACGCTTGTCAACGTCATGGAAATATCTCTCAAAGAAATGAAATGCCGCAAAATGCCATTCAACTTTGTGAGATATTTGACATCTGGGGTATTGATTTTATGGGGCCATTTCCATCTTCTCGAGGTAACAAATACATACTCGTGGTTGTTGACTATTTGTCAAAATGGGTTGAAGCGAAAGCTTTACCTACCAATGATGCCCGAGTTGTTGTGAAATTTTTGAAATCTCTTTTTGCCAGGTTTGGAACTCCGAGAGCTATAATCGATGATCGTGGTACACATTTTGTAATGACCAATTTGATCGTGTCATGCAAAAGTATGGTGTTACCCACCGCCTCTCTATCGCATACCACCCCAAACAAGTGGGCGGTGGAAGTTTCAAACCGTGGTATTAAAAGAATCCTTGAAAGGACAAGAGGCGAAAATCGTGCATCCCGGTCGGATAAACCGGATGACGACTGGGCCTTTCGTGACAATTACAAAACACCAATTGGGTGTACTCCATACAAGCTAGTGTACGGAAAGGCATGTCATCTTCCGATTGAGCTAGAGCACAAGGCTTACCGGGCCTTAAAACATGCAAACTTCGATATTCAGATACCGGTGATCACGTAAAAGTTCAAATGAATGAATTAAATGAACTCCGTGATCAAGCATACGAGAACTCTTTGATCTACAAACAAAAGACAAAGAAGATTCATGACTCTAAAATCAAGAACCGAGTTTTCAACGTTGGTGATCGAGTCCTTCTTTTCAATTCAAGATTGAAGATATTCTCGAGAAAGCTCAAGTCCCGTTGGTCTGGTCCATTTACTATCACTAAGGTTTATCCTTATGGCACCATTGAGTTATCTCAACCTGATGGTCCAAATTTTAAAGTGAATGGTCATCGATTAAAGCATTACTTTGGAGAGGACATTCCACCCGTGATTGTCCCGGATCTACAAACATTCCTCATGAACCAATGAATGCGGGGATCGAGTCAAGCTAGTGACTCGGGAATCAAAAACAGTAGCACACACAATATGGGTTTTCACCTATGTTTCTGTCTTCTTACCCCTTTTCTACCACCCTAGTGTGGGGGAGTTTCCCCTCGCTGTTGTATATATCAATCTCTTATTAAAAAAAAAAAAAAAAAAAAAAAAAAAAAATGTATATATCAAAAATAAAATAATGGCCGTAGTATTTCCTTTTATGTTCTATGTTTCGCATAACACGCAGACTTTGAATATTGAGGGCAATATTCATTTCTAAGTGTGGGGAATTCTCACGAATTTTATCATGTAATTATTCCACCCAATTCTGCCGTTTTGGCCAAATTTTTTTTGGAGTAAGTGTTTTCACTTACTCAAAGAAATAGTAATCATCCGCCATGTCTAACCCACATAAGGATTGGCTAATCCAGAGCAAACGGCTCTTGGTAAAGATATCTCAAACCGCTTATGGCTTGCAATTTGCCCAAAATTGTATGGTGTTCACCACCATATCTTTAAACTAGTGAAAAGTTGGCTAGCCCGCAAGTTTATGGCTTGTGGTAAAGGCGCTTGAAATCCATAATTGGTAATCGGCTCACCAAAGATAATATTGATAATTTATCTAAGAGTTGGCTAGTCCGTACAAACGGCTTCGGTAAAGACAAATCAAACCGTTCACAATTTTATGATTTGCTCAAAATCATTTGGTTATCATTGTACCAAGGTTCTTACTTGAACTTAAACAATTGGATACTCCGTAGTAATGGCTTTTGGTAAAGAGATGAAATCCATTAATTTTTCTCAAATCATTGCTAGGGACTAGCAATAGTTTAGTGTGGGGATTGATGAGTGTCTAAATACTCATCATTTTTATAATGTTTAGACTACAAAACATCCGAAAACACTCGTAAATGCTTCAAAATGATGAAAATATCACAAACAAGTGTTTTATATGTTTTAAATGCAAAACATCAAAATCTGTGAAAACGTATCAAGTTTGCATAATTGGCGCTTTAGTCCCCAAGTTACAAAAGTTGTCAAAATTAGTCCCTGTAATTCAAAAACTTGTAAATGTCATTTAAGGTCCATGGGATTAAATAGTTGTCAAAATAAACCCTTTAAAGTTTAAAATTTACAAAATGACAACTTTAGTCCTTAAACTTTGAAAATGTCAAATCACCCTTGGTGAGTTTAAAAATAGAAATTATTCAAACTACACCTTGTACTATTCAATTATGGCATAATTGGTCCTTTATGATAAGTTTAGAGAAAAATTACAAGTTTGGTCCCTGGAGTTTAAAAATTGTCAAAAATGGTCCTTGGACATTTTAAAAATGGAAAATAATCATCATTGGTCCTTGAACTATTCATATATGGCAGGAATGGTCCTTCTAAGAACTTTGGAATATTAGCAAGATTGGTCCTTCAACTTTGGCGGAATTACAGTTTTGGTCCTTGTGTAGTTACTAAACCAAACGGACCTCTTTATTATTAAAACCAAATCCAATCCACCCAGCCCAAATACATAACCCGGCCCAATGTTTAAAATTCAAAAACCGCCACCACTGTAGCTCTGTCTCTCCCACACCAGTACGCCAAAACCAAAGGGTTTTCACCACTTGTTCTCCACCTTCCACCTCACCACCACCCTTTACACCTCATCCCTACAGCTGGTTACCCACTCCTTAACACCTCCACTATTATCCAAGAGCCATTAATGAGATAAACCTGCTCAAAGACTTTTCCCGCCAAATTTGACAAATGGCAAATATGATGATCTGGTTTAATCCAACGGTTCAAGATTGGTGGGATTTGTTCAGAATGTCGACAAGACTGGAAAAGCTCAATAAATACAAGTGGGGTGCAATGTATCAATCTATCTAGAATAATTGTAAATTAGCTTATGTCGTTTTTAATTTAATTTCAAATTCCAGTGTTTGTTTAAGCTTTAAGCTCTGTATTTCAAGTTACTAATGTGAAATAAAACTTTTGTTAACATCAATTTCAAGTTTCAAGTTCTGGTTTTCAAGTTATGCAATTTTTCAAGTTTAAAAATCTCATGAATGTTGAATGTTGTTAAGCAGGTTGTTGTCTTAGACTTATAAGTCACATAAGCTCCTAAGATAGCTTATAAAAGCTATTAGATATCTTAAAATCGCCTCTAGTTATAAAAGCAAAATACTAAAAATACAAGAAAATCAAGAAAATCAAAAATCACAAGAGATGGAGTTCAAAGTCGGAGCAGGGTTGATAAAGGATTGCCCTTTGGTTTAGTGCTTCTTGGGAAGCTATAGGATCTGTTCTCATCCTTGGTTATCATTTTCACTTGAATCCATTTGTAAGCTATTTTGCTCATTTTTGGCATTTCACTGTTTGGGTTGTTTATAAGTTCAAATCTTTGTGTTTTCATGATCATTAGTTATAGTTAAGTGTAATTAAATCATAAAAACAGTCACTTGTTCTTTAAAATTTATAATTGCTAAAAATCTTGTTTTAACAGTCTTATTAGCATAATTGTAATTTCTTGATCTTATGTTGTTATTGTTGTCATTTAAAGTTTCTTTAGTCTTATTTAGTGATAATATTAGGTCTGCAATCAATTTCATGGTCTAAATCATTCATTTGTTTTAAAAATCTTCAAAATAGCCTTGTAAAGGCTTGTTTGGATTTGCTAGTTTAATTTTGTTTAAGAGTGTTTGTGATATTGCTTTTGCTGGATTCATGTCTCATTAGGTCTCATTAGCTCATACAAACAATATAAGTCAGTCCTTGTTTAAGCTATAGTCAAAATACTCTATAATCCTTCTTAAATTGATAATTGTTAAGATTTTAAAGGTAAGAATCATCATATTAGCTTAAAAGTTGTTAGCATAGCTTAAAATAACTTTATTATACCTTAACATATCATAATCAGTCATTAGCTTTGATTATAAGTTCATTAAAGTCAACTTTGTTTCATTTTCTTAAAAGTCAAAATGCTCGTACGCTTTATGGTCGAATTCACAAGCTTGGCACAAGCTCACTAGTTAACTTTAGCTTGTGATTTTAGTTTTTGTGAAGCTAACCAAGCCATCTTTGAGTCCTAAGCTTAAATTTCCAATTTGCAGCTTGTTTGATAAGGCTGCACTCAGCTTATTGTTTTGTCCATTTTTCTCAGCATTCACTGAATCTTGACTCAGTGGTTTTTCAAGTTCTTCATAAGCTTTTCACAGGCTTATTAGAATAAGCCAAACTTTGTAAATCAGCTTTTTGGATAGCTCAGTTGGTCAACTAGTTAGTTCCATTGCTTATTTTTAATTCCTAGCTTATTATAGTGCTTAAAAACTAGCTTAAAAGCACCTAGATAACCAAGTAGTATAATCGTGTAAAATGATAATATCTAAGTGCTTATTTGAATTTGTAACGCTTATTTCCAAGTAATTGAACTTTTTCAGTTTTCAAATTAGCTTATTACATTTGTTTAGCTTATTCTCAGTTCACTTTTGCTTATTTCATCAGCTTATTAAGCCACTTGGTTAAAATCTTGTGCTTAAATCCATTTTCTAGCCACTGTTAAGATAATAAGCTCAAAACTGAGCTTATTAGTCATTTTCATAAAAAGTGGTAGTTGTAAAAATTGCTTATTTTCTTGTGCTTAATAAGTTGCAAAAAGAAAATCAAAAAAATAAAATGTTTTGCAAAAAGGTGGGGAGGCAGGCTCGAACCTGAGACCTCCCACCTTTGAGAGTGTTAAGAGTGTACCTGGATACCAGTTGCCCTTGGGTCTTTGACTGGTCATCTTGTGCACAATTTAATACATAACACATCTTTGTCCCGTTTAGCTTATTTGGTTAATTTAGCTTATTTCGAGCTTATTTAAAATAGCTTTTGCAACTTTTGTATTTTTCATAAATTTGTATTAGTATTAAGTATTTTATAAAAAAGTTTCAGATTTTTCTAAATAGTTTTAGTATCTTTAAACATTTAATTAGTGTAAAATCTTATTTAATTCATAATAAAAAATATAAAAGTCTAAAAAATATAAATCTTTTTTCTAAAATTTTCTTTTATCATATAGTACGTAATAAAATTTTTTACACTTGTAGGACTTTTATTTCATAAATTTTACGCTTTTGCTTGCGCACTCGCTGTAATTTTTAGACTTAACGACGCTTTTATTTTAAATCACGCTTTTAGATAATTTAAGTTTACGCTTTAGTTAAAATAGTTTATTTAAGATATTTTGTTTTATAAAATCACAAAACATCATTGTAAAAATAGTGATAGCGTTTATTTAATATATTTTAACTTTTTAATTTCCTTTAATTTGCATTTAAGTCGCTGTAATTTATAGAACTTTTCTTTAGGTATAATTATCCATCAAAATACTTACTGATCACTATCCTTAGTGATTATTCGACATCTGAAGTTGTTAAACACCAATTCATCCTCCGTGGGACTTAACGACGTAGGAATTCCCTATATTCCTCTGATCTTTAATTGCATTTGGTTTATGAGCAGTTTTAAGTTTATTACGGTCAGCCATTCACAAGTGGCTAGCTTGTGTGATATAACTTGACGGTTTAGCACCAATCAGTTAGTATAGGATTGGTTCTGGTTTAAGCTGCAAACAAGCTGGACACTTGTGAGTGATATTCTCATTTTCAATTTTAATGCAGTTTTCATATTGTGCTTATATTTGAATCTTTGGTTATTAAATAGTTTAGACATGTTTAATTAGTGGTAATTAGGATACTAGAGTTAGTTTAAGTGGTTGAATGAGCTAAATCAGTAATTAGCTTAGTTTAAATCTTCAAAATGCTTTCTAAACTAGTGTTTGGTACAGTGGGATTGATTGATCTCAAGCTTTGGTTTCGCTTTCAAACTGTCTACTTAGTCTCAAATAGGACCATTTGAGTCATTTTAGTCATAATATTGCCTCTCGAATCAGTAAAAGTCAAAATCACCATGATCTTGTCTTAATTGCATCACTGTTGAGATTTTGAAAGAGCAAAGGCTTGTTTTGTGTTTAGATATCATTAGCTTAGGTTGCATTAGTCTTGGTTTAACATAAAACATCAATTTCAGTCCTTAAATTAGTTGCAAAGTTCATCAAAGTCAAACTGGTTCATTATTTAAAAAGTCAAAATTTCCTAGAAGCAGTTTTTGAATAAACTTTACAATTTCACTGTGATCTTATCATTAGGATTTAGGGCTTAAGCCTTTGGGATATTAAAGTTTAACTGCTTAACTAAATTAGAAAAATAGTAGTTCACTCCTAATCAGCTTATTAAGTGCTTTTCACTTAGCTTCTTTTGACCCTTTTTTCCAAAACCGCCTGCGCTAATCGATAAGCTTATGCTTATTTGAGTTTGTTTAGAGCTTATTTCTAATTCATTTAGCTTTCTCAGTTGTAGCATTAGTTTATTATAAGCTACTTAGCTTCTTTTTAGTTTCTTTTTGCTTATTGGATAGCTTATTAACCACTTAGCTTAAAAATTTGTTCTTATTCCCTTTTTTTTTGCCCACTGTTGGAATTTTAAGCTAATTCAGAGCTTATTAGTGTTTTTCAATAAAAGTTGTAGTTTTAATAATTGCTTATTTTCTTGTGCTTAATTGGTTTGTAAAAGAAAATTCCAAAAAAAAAATATTTTGCAAAAAGGTACTGCCTGGGATTCGAACCCAGGTCAGTCCCCTCACAGTCCCACGCCTCAACACCAACACCTGTAACCATTGCGCCCTTGGGTCTTTATTGGTTTTAGTTTGCAACGTTTAATATTTAAGGTACCTTGTAGTTTTATGCTAGTTAGCTTATTTCGCTTTTTAACAGCTTATTTCATTAAGCACTAGTGTAGTTTTTGATTTTTCCTAGACTCAGTAGTATCTCAAGCATTTTCTGTAAAAGTTTCAGATTTTTCAAAAATGTTTTAGTATTTTTAATCATTTAATTGGTATAAAATCGTTTTTAATTCGTAGAAAATAAAATAAAACTCAAAAAAATATTCCGCTTTTTCCTAAAATTATTTTTCGTCATTTAGGATGTAGGAAAATTATTTTCACACTCGTAGGACTTAAATTTCATTATTTTCACTTTTGAGGCTCGGGATTAGCTCGGGTTTTATGCTTTTGCATTATAACACCCTAGGATGTAGTTTAGGATCGCTTAATTGTTTCTTAGGATTGTATTTTCCATATCCGTAGGTATTTTACTTCTTTATTTTCACGCTTTATTTCGCACGCTCACGTAATTTTATTTAAACGCACGCTTTCATTTTAAGTCACGCTTTAGATCATTTAAGTTCACGCTTTAATTAAAATAGTTTATTTAAGTTATTTTGTTTTATAAATCAAGAAAACATCATTTTAAAAATAGTGATAGCGTTTATTTAATATAATTTATCTTTTTATTTTCTTTAATTTGCATTTAAGCCCTTGTAGTTTATATACTTTTTTCTTTAGTTATAATCATTCAAAACTCTTTTCCGTTCAAATCCTCTCGATCACTATTCGTTTGACTATTCTCGCACAGCTCGTTGGGACTTAACGACCTGGGGAAACACTATACTCTCCTGGACTTCATTGCATTTGTTTCTAGACTGTTTTAAGTTTGTTACGGTCAGCCATTCACAAGTGGCTAGCTTGTGTGACAAAACTTGACCGTCTGGGAGCGAATCAAATTTTAGCGCCACGCCGGGAGTCAGCTAATTATCTTACGCTTAGCGATTAGTGATTTGAATATTCACCCTTGTTCATACCATCTATATGTATTTATATTTTCTTATAAAATCCAAAATCCAAAACACCTTAATGTTAGCCTTAATAGTTTTATTAGAAGTGATGGTCATTCACGATTAGGAACTTTGTAACTCGTGTTAGATATCGTGCTAGAATAGTCAACGGGCTCGTGGATTGGACTAAGCTAAATGGGCTTTAGTTTAGTTAAGCTAGCATTGTATAATGGCGTGTAACCCATGTCCAAACCCAAGTCCACGAAGCCCAAGCCAAGCCCATGGAAAGCCTTTAGGGCAACATGTGTCTTGTACTATAAATACCCCTCAAATGGTCATTTGAGGGGTGTGCTTGAAAGTGTGTGTGGGTGTGTTTTCTTTATTGAATATACAACATCTTGTGTTTATCTTGTCTAACATCATACACGAATATAACATCAAGTCACCATCTTTCTCATCTTATTTCTAAGCTTTGTTTGTGTTTGTTTCACGTGGGTATACTTGTATACGTGTTGGGTTTGCTTGGTAAAGTGATAAGGTTGATAAATCTAAGGTCCTACAAAAAATCAAAAACCCAAAAAGATTTTCATTCTTTGTTTTTACAACATGTTTTTCAAAAATACCAAAAATATTCCTCTTTACCCTCTTACCTTTTTTGATTCTTTATTCCTTTACCCTCTATCCATTTGATTCTAACTTCTTCTCATGGAATCTCTCGACTACGACGAATTCGGGACGGTTGAAAACTTGATACTTTATCACGAATGTCAAGAATTCGTGTTGTTCGTGATGATCCATTAATTACGCGTAGGGAAATGGAACGAGAAACCGGGTGACAAAGGACCGGTACTTCCTCCGATAATGGAAGTGCTAACACGTCCAACCTACGGTTATCCAAAGATCTAACCCTCAATTGCTCCTAAGCCGCCTAAAATTGATCCTAAACTTTCACGATTTACGGTTAAAAGCAAACATGCGAATTTAGACCGGTGACTAGCAAGAATGACTTGCCTAATCTTCACGCTTTCAAGAACCGTAACCAGAGACCATAACGAAAGTGGTGGAAATTGCTAGCTCGTGAGCACACCACTTGTCCCACCTCCGGATTTTTCAAAATGTTCTTCGAGACTTGATAGTCATTCGGATTACCATGTTGGTTTTGTTGATTCTTTGAATAAACCGATTCCTTCTCATAACTCTCAAATGAAATCGCTTATTCCTTGTGTCGGTTGTGGTGAGCCTCTTTTGGTTCACCACATCGTTGGTGTATGCGTGTACAATGTGGTAATGATATTCATAACGGAAGTTGTTTGTTTTGTGGTTCGAGGAATTCATTTGATTATGATCCAAATCCGAACTCATTTAACAACCCTCAAACTTTTCCAATCACACACCACAGCCGACCTATCTTCATATAATCAACTTAATCTTGTGAATTTTGTGGAGGTCCTCACCAAGGATTTGAGTGTCAATCCGAAACACATTTGTCTATGAACAGTTTTCGGTGATGCTCGTAACTTTGGTTATGACCAATATCCATATAATTCACCGCCTGCACTCAACAGCTTCTCACAGTAGTACTGTGGAGGTCCCCACTTCACTCCGATTGTCAAATAGGAATCCATTTCCTTGTAACAATCATGACTCTCACAGTTTGACAATTTCCAACCTCCGCAAAGACCATACGGTTCAAACTCCACCGAGCCGTTGTCTCAAGAAATCTCCCAAAATTTTGAAACCGCAATGAAAACACTTGATGATATGATTCAAAACTTTAAGAATCAAGTGAATGGTGAGAAACCATGGAGAATTGCTAGCCAAGAGCGAGAGGCTCGCAAATCTAGGGAAGAATTATTAGTCCTAGAGCATGCGGCTCTAAGGCGTGCCCAATTTCTTAAGGCAGCTATGTATGATGATGACGAGGAGAGTATTTCTTTTAAGAATATTATTTCTCAACTCCTCGATCGCTTGATATCCCAGCAGCTGAGATTCCATCTCAAACAACTGCTATCACACCGAAGCTCCCACTCACTCTCTCGAATACGGGGACGAGCATCTTGACACTGCTCACGAAAAGGAATCGGACGAATTCATAAAGTCTAGTGTTGATAACCTTGTCCCAATCCCGAGAGAGTCACGTGGAACTTCGATCATATGTGTGATTCTCTTCCCTCTTGAGTGTTCAAAAGATCATTTTGAAACTTTCTCCGATGTTAGCGACGATTGTACTTCTCATGGAAACATCGAGTATGTTGAGGCATCACTCCCACGCCGATGTCGATCATCTTCTTGAGGAGTTCACCGATGAACTCACTCACATCAATCCACTTTCATCGGAAAGTAATGATAGTCTTTTGATTTCAAAGTCGATCCGGGAGAGACCGAAAGTCTCCTTGATAATGATCATTCACTCACTTCTTATCCCAACATTCAATAGAGAATATTAATCACTTTGTTCCTCAAGCATTCAAAACTACTCTCACCAATTCTCTATTTGAATTCGACTCAATTCACTTTAATTTCGAGAATCCAATCTTTGATACTCGATTGAGGATAGTGATGAGTCTGATGGAACAAGAATTCACAGATTTACATCTTGTGATTGATTCTCTTCACGAGGAGTTCGCCGGTGAACTCACTCATATCATATCTCCGCCGGAGTATGATAACTTCCAATTTGATCATGACACACCCGAGATATGTCTTGATCAAGCGAGCTTAACTGATGAGATTCATGAAACTATGAATTCTCCTATTGAGAATGAAGAGTTAGTCATGATTTTTATCATGATTTTCTTTCTTTTCTTCATATATTCTGTCACTTCTCCTGTTCTTCACTCCTTCGGGAATGAAGACATTATCTTTGACCCCGGCATTTCCATGTACCATTATCTTGAGCCGGTTCTATGTATATCTCATCGGTGTGGAACTTTCACGTACCTCAATGTTTATACAAACATCTTGAATGAAAGTCCGATGGAGATTGTCTCTTCCACTTACTTCCCATGAACAAATTAATTGGGTCGAGTCAAGCTAGCGACTCGGTAATCAAAAACAATGAGTTAAACATGGGTTTTCACCGTGTACCACCCTAGTGTGGGGAGATGCCCCACATGTTGTATATAGATCTAAAAAATGAATGAAAATTGTAAATATTAAAAAGAGAATAATTGTTGTGTTTCTACACTTAGCTAGTAATGTTATCTTTTACGTTCTAAGTTTCGCATAACAGTGGTACTTTGAATATTGAGGACAATATTCATTTCTAAGTGTGGGGGGAAATTCGCTAATTTAATCATAAATGTACCCTTTTAGTCCCTTTTTCCCCAAATGGCCAATTTTTAAATTTTTTTTGTGGAAGTACTATGTACTAAACACAACAAATGGTAATCACCCACCATGTCTAACCCACATAAGGATTGGCTAATCCAGAGCAAACGGCTCTTGGTAAAGATATCTCAAATCCGTTGACGACTTGCAATTTGCCCAAAATTGTATGGTATTCACTCACCATATCCTTAAAAGTGAAGAGTTGGCTAGCCCGCAAGTTTATGGCTTGTGGTAAAGGCAAGGAAAACCATAATTGGTAATCACCACCAAAGATAATATTGATAATTTATCTAAGAGTTATTAGTCCGTAGCAAACGGCTTCGTAAAGACAAATCAAATCCGTTGAAAGTCGGTGATTTGCTCAAAATCATTTGGTTATCGATGTACCATAGTTCTTACTTGAATCAAACATTTGACTACTCCGTAAGTAATGGCTTTTGGTAAAGAGATGAAATCCATTAAATGTTTCTCAAAACATTGCTAGGGACTAGCGATATCTTAGTGTGGGGATTGATGAGTGTCTAAATACTCATCATTTTGTACCATTTAAACCGCAAAAACATCCGAAACACTTTAAATGCATCAAAATGATAAAAATATCACAAATAAGTGTTTTATGTGTTTTAAATGCAAAATATCAAAATGGTGAAAAACATATCAAGTTTGCATAATTGGCGCTTTAGTCCCCAAGTTTCAAAAGTTGTCAAAAAGCAGTCCTGGTATACCTAAATAAAGAAAATATCATTTCAAGTCCCTAGGATTCATGAGTTGTCAAAATTGGTCCTTGAGATTTAAAATTGCAAAATTACAACTTAGGTCCCTAAACTTTCAAAATGTCAAGTTTGGTCCTGGAAGTTTGAAAATGTCAAAATAGTCCTTGTAATATTAAAGGTTGTCAAAGTGACCCTTGAAACAGCTTTTGAGAAAATGGCGTGTTTGGTCCTCATCTTCGAAATTGCAAAATGGTCCTTGAAATAAACAACCAAGCCTTGAACCTTTCCATTTAGACCCTCGCCATTACCCTTCTTTGACCCCTGCCAAATCCTTTTTGGACCCCCGTCAAACCAACAACAAACTATACTCCTTTTCCTCCAAACACCTTATCCCTTCCCAACTTGTCTGCAACCCCTGCTACACTCACCCATCACCTCATCCTCTCACCTTATCTCTTCCAAACCCCTCCTCATCATCATACCTAGCCACCCCCTAGTTGCAAAATCGAGCCCAATTTGCATATACTGCTTTTCCCGCCAAAAACGTGGATGGCCAATATCACTCAAAACTCATCCAATGGTCCAAAAGGCATGGGATTAGCTCGTAACTCAAGTGGAAGCGTAATTGGTGTATAAAAGGAAGAAAGAGAGAAGGATGAAGATGAGTTAGTTTTAATTTCATTGTATGTCGTTTTTATTAAATTAGCTCAATTAGTGTTTTAAAATGTAATCTTAAGCTTTAATGTATTAAACATAAGCCATTTAGTCATTGTAACTCATTTCAAGTATCAATTTAAAGTTTAACTAAGTTTCATATTTTTTTGTGTTTATCGTTGAAGAATTCGCCATCGTTTTTGTATTCAAGCTTATAGTGGTTTCTCTTTAAACTCAATTAAGCTTAGTTGAGCTCTTTATAGCTCTTGGTAAGCTTATGACTCAGGTTAAAACACATTTAGCACTTGGTCAAAGAAAGTCAACTGAAGCATCAAATGGGTTTGGAAATGGATATTGGTGTTGCAGAGCTTGAAATGGTTTGGATTAGACTAGGGTAGTATAGGATTGGTTCTGGTTTAAGCTGCAAACAAGCTGGACACTTGTGAGTGGTATTCTCATTTTCAATTTTAATGCAGTTTTCATATTGTGCTTATATTTGAATCTTTGGTCATTAAATAGTTTAGACATGTTTAATTAGTGGTAATTAGGATACTAGAGTTAGTTTAAGTGGTTGAATGAGCTAAATCAAGAATTAGCTTAGTTTAAATCTTCAAAACAGTTTCTAAACTAGTGTTTGGTACAGGGATTGATTGATCTCAAGCTTTGGTTTCTGCTTCAAACTGTGTTTACTTAGTCTCAAATAGGACCATTTGAGTCATTTTAGTCATAATATTGCCTCTGCAATCGGTAAAAGTCAAAATCACCATGATCTTGTCTTAATTGCATCATCATGAGATTTTGAAAGAGCAAAGGCTTGTTTTGTGTTTAGATATCATTAGCTTAGGTTGCATTAGTCTTGGTTTAACATAAAACATCAATTTCAGTCCTTAAATTAGTTGCAAAGTTCATCAAAGTCAAACTCGTTCATTATTTAAAAAGTCAAAATTTCCTAGAAGCAGTTTTTGAATAAACTTTACAATTTCACTGTGATCTTATCATTAGGATTTAGGACTTAAGCCTTTAAGATATTAAAGTTTAACTGCTTAACTATATTAGAAAAATAGTAGTTCACTCCTAATCAGCTTATTAAGTGCTTTTCACTAAGCTTCTTTTGACCCCTTTTTCTGAAAAACTGCCCTGTGCCACTGATAAGCTTATGCTTATTTTAGTTTGTTTAGAGCTTATTTCTAATTCATTTAGCTTTCTCAGTTGTAGCATTAGTTTATTATAAGCTACTTAGCTTCTTTTTAGTTTCCTTTTGCTTATTGGATAGCTTATTAACCACTTAGCTTAAAAATTTGTTCTTATTCCTTTTTTTTCCCACGTTGGAATTTTAAGCTAATTCGAGCTTATTAGTGTTTTTCAATAAAAGTTGTAGTTTTAATAATTGCTTATTTTCTTGTGCTTAATTGGTTTGTAAAGAAAAATCCAAAAAAATATTTGTAAAAGGTACCGCCTGGGATTCGAACCCAGGTCAGTCCCCTCACAGTCCCACGCCTCAACACCAACACCTGTAACCATTGCGCCCTTGGGTCTTTATTGGTTTTAGTTTGCAACGTTTAATATTTAAGGTACCTTGTAGTTTTATGCTAGTTAGCTTATTTCGCTTTTTAACAGCTTATTTCATTAAGCACTAGTGTAGTTTTTGATTTTTCCTAGACTCAGTAGTATCTCAAGCATTTTCTCGAAAAGTTTGATTTTTCAAAAATGTTTTAGTATTTTAATCATTTAATTGGTATAAAATCGTTTTTAATTGTGAAAATAAAATAAAACTCAAAAAATATTCCGCTTTTTCCTAAAATTATTTTTCGTCATTTAGGATGTAGGAAAATTATTTTCACACTCGTAGGACTTAAATTTCATTATTTTCACTTTTGAGGCTCGGGATTAGCTCGGGTTTTGCTTTTGCATTATAACACCCTAGGATGTAGTTTAGGATCGCTTAATTGTTTCTTAGGATTACATTTTCCATATCCGTAGGTATTTTACTTCTTTATTTTCACGCTTTATTTCAGACGCGCTCACGTAATTTTATTTAAACGTCGTTTTCATTTTAAGTCACGCTTTTAGATCATTTAAGTTCACGTTTTAATTAAAATAGTTTATTTAAGTTATTTTGTTTTATAAATCAAGAAAACATCATTTTAAAAATAGTGATAGCGTTTATTTAATATAATTTATCTTTTATTTTATTTAATTTGCATTTAAGCCCTTGTAGTTTATATACTTTTTCTTTAGTTATAATCATTCAAAACTCTTTTCCGCTCAAATCCTCTCGATCACTATTCGCTTGACTATTCTCGCACGTACCGCTGGGACTTAACGACTGGGAAACACTATACTCTCCTGGACTTCATTGCATTTGTTTCTAGACTGTTTTAAGTTTGTTACGGTTAGCCATTCACAAGTGGCTAGCTTGTGTGACAAAACTTGACCGTCTGGGAGCGAATCAGCACGTTTGACAAACTGAAGTAAATCATTCATATCCGCGCTTTAAATTTCACTTTTAAAATTTGAACTTCAACTAGTCATTTGGAAAACGAAACAAAGTTTGATATTTGCGTCGACACTAGCGGTGGTTTGAGCGACCCTAGCAGTTGTTTGTAAACCTGTAGCAGTGGTTGCGTATTCACATATGCATATAATTGAGAATTTGTTCAAACCATGTAGCCTCCTTTGGTTTTTCCAAAACGCAACCATGTTGTAAGTTGCGCAGTATGGTTGGCACCATTGATGTTTATTTCAAATTAATTGCAATGCATTGTTAGTTGTAACTCTATTTTTTATCCCCA
>CM040245.1:103440140-103542160 GCA_022545495.1 Chrysanthemum lavandulifolium
TTTCATAATCAAGTCACAATTCTCCTTAAAAGCTTTCAAAATCAATTTAAATCTATAAGAGATCACAAATCTCACATGATTTGATAATTGTGATCGGGGGAGAATGTGTGATTTAAATTGGATTTAAACTGATAATTCGGTAAATGGTTTTATAAGGATGTACATGCTGTCCTGCCCACATGTGACAAACGATTTCAAATTTTCCATGCACATGTTGAGGGGGAGCATCTATCTTAAACCTATGATTTGAAATGTGATCAACTTATCTCAATGTGCAAGTTCCCTCTAGTATGTGCAAAACTCTTTTCAAACCTCGAGGCACATATTGAGGGGGAGCAAACTTATGGAAACCTCATCCTTCCCGGAAATGCTATATCTACTTGATTTGATGTGGGAAGTGATGTTGATATCTTTTAGAAAATGGTAATCAAAGAAGTTAATTCTTTCTCTTGCCTCCGTGTGCAAAACATTTTCAAATACTTGATGCACATGTTGAGGGGGAGTTCTCGTTCTAAAAATATCAAAAACAATTCAGGTACAAAATGCTTTGATAATATATCACAAGTATCTGAATTGATTTTCAAATGGTTTTCAATTGGTTCCAATGGCAGATGAACAATACCAAATAGACCGACCAACTCTACTTTATGTACGGTGATATAAGGATGATAAGGTTAGGTATGTGTTCCCATGATCCGCCAGAACCGGAGGGATCTACCCAGGGACAATCCACTAGTTAGTGTAGAAGTCCTTAGGTATGATGATAAAAGGAGAAAAATGAGATATGGGAAGAGTGCGGACTAAGACTGAGCTAGTACTGGAATAAACCCAACAAGGTTCTAGCTATGAAGTCTCGGTAAGCACTGAAGGGGTTGAAGAATTAAAAAGAATTGAATGAGGAAAGGGTGAAAACAAATAGCCCTCCATTTATTCAACCTTAGGGCAGAAACCGGGTTCACTTCATATGCTACTGATGGTAACATCGGTATTGAAGACAAGACGTCATGGACCCAGTGACGCACTGCACTTCAACTTTCCAAACCACTCAAGTTCCTCTTAAAAGGACTTGTTTCATTCTCACGGGGAACCAACATTATCTATCGACTTTCTCTTAGAGATGGTTGATATTGAAGAAGGAGACCCTCTCCCTAGTCTCCGGTACAGGATCCAAATATGCACAAATTGAGTCTAGAGCCACGAGATCATCAATAAATCTCATTAGGACACTTTCAATGAAGACTCTCTGTTTCACACAATGTGGAAAGAGAGATTATATCTTGAGTCCTACGCATTATCCTTGTGGTATTGCCAGAACATCTGAGTGATGTGTATACATATTCACAATGAAGATGGAAAGCCTTCTGGAGCCAACATCAAACAAGCTCCTGGTAGGTGGCATGTGAGATCTATTATATGGATCAACCATGTGACAACTGAACAGAAACAATGGGGCGATTCAATCTCTTGAATCAATCCTGGTTCAGGTTATGGATTGACGGATACCTTTGAAAAACCGGTCTTTGTGCTTAAAAACTCTTTTCTTTAGCACATCGACCGTGTACTCATTTTCCAAAACAAAAGGTGTTTTTATGATTGATAATTGATTTTCAATAAAACCTTCGTTGTATTGCAAAAACAATTTCTATTGAGCAATACACGATTGTTTTTTCAAATCTCTTTTCATCAATCAGTGGACTTAAAATTCGCTGGTTCACTCACTCCCTGAGATGTTCCGGTTTGAGAACAGCTAGAGCAGCTGCGAAACCCTGTCAAGGAAATTCTTCGGAATTATACCTGATCACAGGCAGTACTTGTACTGATCAACGGGGAACCGTGGGCCGTGTACCTCAATTCAACGAAAGTGATCAAAGACACTTTCGTGTGATTTATTGCTAACTGTTGTATGCAGGTACACCCGACGTTTGCAGCTGATCAGAATAAAGCGGTCAATTCATAGCCGCATGCTCACTTAACACATTCATCTCAAAAGAAATCATGATTAGTGCATCAATGACTCTGATATTTTCACTCCATGCTTCTGCTACGCTGCTACCAATATCATGATTCAACAAAAGCTTCCGCTACTCTGATGAGAAGATATCATGATCCAGAATGTGAGCATGTCGGTCCTAAAGTCACAACATCACATAATACCTACACTACAAAGGATGTCTCAGAGATTTTTGATAGCAGATGATCTCAAAAGATGGCTCAAATTTATCATCACGTGGATCAGTAAAAGACCTCCACTTGAAGTAACCAAACATGCAATGTGAAGAATCAATGACTACGAGCTTAGAAGCAAAGGACTACATCAAGAATGCAAGCACAATTGTTAATGTATTATCTAGTTGTATTCAATGTAATTTTGGTACATGATTGAGGTGACCTCCCTTAGGGGGAGATTGTTAGGAATTAGAAATTCCAGGTATTAAAGAGTCGGTCACCTCAAGTATATGTAATCGTTAGAAAGCTCGTAGTCGTAGTTCTTTTAAGTTAAGTAGTATAGAACTAGCTATGTTTGGTTTTGAACTAGATGATCCTTTTCTAGTCCAAAAGGTTTGATGCTAATCCTCATGGTTCTTTTAGTGCTTGTTGGATGAGTTTGATGAGGTGGGATTCTAGTATTATTATCTCTAATGGAGATGTTTCGTGGATGAGATTTCATGGATCATTTGACCCTTTCTTTTGGATGATCCTATGGTTGAAGAGTTGTTGCTAAGAGCCTTAGTCATAGTGATGATGATGCTACTATAAACTTCTAGTTGCTGATTTTTGAAAGGTAAGTGAGAATGATGCCTTAATCCTAAGGTTGTTTGGTTTATAAAGGATAATTTTAATTAGGAAATTAAATTCTTGACCACTTAGAAGATTAAGCATGCACTTAGGATAATGATCAGCTCTAGGAGGGTAATAAATGAAGGCTAAAAGTGGTTAGATAACCAAAAGGTGATTTAAAATTGAATATGGAAGTCGATTTAGGCTTTCATAGCCACGATCCGCAGATCCCTCTCGCTAGGATCCGTCTGTTAAAGACTGTGGATCCGCTGTCAGGTGTTCTAGGTGAAATGTTTATGCTTTTGTATTGTTTGCTATTAATGGATTTTGAATTTTTGACTTAATTTTGAAGTCTTTAGCTGTTGGATATCTCAAATCCTCAACCATAATGAGTGATGGTGCTTAATGATGGTTTTGGGTAAGACAATTGACTTTGAGTAGTCTAACTATGGGTTTGACAAGGATACCATTTAATTTGATATGGAGAAATGGTGGTAATAAGTCCTAGAAGTCAGATGATGACCTAAGAAGAATTTACTAAAATCTTTAAAAATAAAGAAAAAATGAAACACTAGTTTTGAGCCTAATTTTGAGTCAAAAGATGATTAAGATCAATTTGCTAAAATTGATGGATAGACCAAACTAAGTGCTATCAGACGTGATAGATAATGTGTGAGTGTTGGAGCGGAATTATGGTGAGTTTTGACGAGTTGATAAATCAAAAACATTTTGAAATATATCCTAGGTAAGCCATGGATGAGGTGAGGCTTTCAACTATTCGAGGAAGACTTAGTTGGCTCTAGTATCTTATGTTTGACTAGTGAGGTGATCTAGTAAGCTATTTTGATGTAAGAAAGTCTCGATTGCTTATCGTGAGGTCACGGATCCCGCGGTTCCCTCTCGGGAGGATCCGCTAGTTCAATGTCGGGATCCGCCATCGCAGATCGAGCTTTCAAAGAATGTGCAACTTTGCACTTTTTAGTAAATGCTTCTCCTAGTTGTTTCTATGGGGACTAAATGCAAGAACACAACAAATATAATGTTTAGCAAAGTAGGGGGAGCTAAAATTCCTAGAATGAGTGACGACGACCACTCAAGGGGTCGTAAAATCTCATTCTTCAAGTTCCTAAGTTAGAATTGTTTAGTGCCAAGATATGGCGATACCTACATACTATGAGCATAGTTTAAAGTGTTAAAAAACATTGTTTGAAATTGTTCATCACAAATTTGGGTCCTATGACCTTTCCTCTCTTCTCCTCCCCATCCCGCCTCCACTCTTTATCATACCATTTCTACCTCTTTTTCTTCAAGAAATTGGCAAAGAACTTGAAGATTCCCTTGGTTTGTTGCCATTCGGTGATGCACCGTGAATATCCTAAGAATTGGTTGATATACTCCAAGGGGTCGAGTTCGGTATTTCGAGTGGGTTGGTACTTCCTTCACCTTCTCTTTGTCTCTCCTTTCTTCCGAGGAATCCTTGGGTGGTGAGGCCTTTTCCATCTACCATAAACCTCGTGGTTCTTCCTCGTCAATGATACCATAACCTTGTTGCAAAAGTAATGGTCATAGGTTTGTGGAGAAGGATCTAATGCAAAGATGAATTTAGCAAGACGGGTTAGAGCATTGCATAGGGAGCACCATCTTGTCCATGCTTCTTACACTTGCCATTCTCTTGATCATGTAGTAGGCAATGTTAAAGCGAGTCTCGTCACTAGGCAATAGATCATGAAGCTTAGACATGCGTTGGGGTGATCCTTGTTTCCTACTAGGCACACCACATTCTCCTTATCACATCTTCCCATTTTCTATACAACCCGCACATCTCCAGAGCTCCATTTTGAAAGGATCCCTATAGATCACTTTCGACTCCTAGTAACCCTCGATGGGGATGTCTTGGCATAAACACGTGTCCCTTACCGTGGTTGCTTCCGGATTATCGTGTGATAAATTTCGTGATGATCAACCATGAGTGTATCTCCTCCAACGACCACTCATTAGAATACATGCAAACACCATCATATGGAACCCTATTCTTCTTCCAAACTCCTCAAGTGAAAGAGTGTACTCATGTCCATTTATGGTGAATTCAATTGAGATGGACCCATCATCATTTCTAATTATACCCATTTTCTTGTAGAACTCAAGCACAAAGACCGCAAATTTGCTCGCTTATATCCAAGAAACAATCAAACCCAATAGTTCCAAACACTTCCTTATGTCGGTATTTGCAAGAAATGATGGATCAACAACTCTACCTTCGTGAAAGAGTCTTTTTTCAAGCATCTTAAAGGCTTTCCTATCGTCCGGGCTTAGTCCATCTTTCCTATGGTACATGGGTATGTAGTGAGCGGTGTCTTGGTAATCTTGTTGCTTGTTGCTTGGCATGATTGTTCCTAAACTATATAACCACAATGTGGTGTTAATTGTGAAGAGTAACCTAGAGGGTTTGATCACAATTTTGCTCTCATCATCTTTGTTGAATTCAAGAAATGTGTTTAATTTATATTAACAATGTTAATTCTTTGATTTAGATTATCTTAGAAAACAATGTGGTGACAAATTATGATAAACCCATTTGAACCCAACTCTTAAAGATGAAGAAATTGTAATATTAGAAATCAAGGATTTAAAATAACAATGTAGTGAAGATTATACTTACACAAGTTATTTTTAAGCTTGAGAGGAATGATCAAATTGCTCCTTTGAACAAGAGTGAGTTCTTGTTCGCGAGTCTTTGAGGTGAGTATAATTGTGAAACATCCATGTGATCATTCTTTAATTTGTTGTCTTCGCTGCATGGATCCTGTGGATCCTCTCATTTGGGATCCGCTAGTGTAAACGCAGGATCCGCATGACAAAGAAAAATCACCAAACATTCCTTGATAACTTTAGTTTGGGAGTTCTAAAATGCCTAGTGTTTTGATGTTAAGGCTCTAAAACTTGTGTTTTGAGGTTTTGAAGATTTAATATTATTCCTAATAGACGTGGTTCCCTTTTTAAGAATTAGTCATAATTCTTGGTAAGCTTTTCAAATATTATAATAAAATCCCATTTTATCATAATATAAGAAGTTTCACATGGATATTTATTGACATAGATGAAGTGTCAATAAACCCTTTGTGATGAATAATGATTGAGGCTATCGAATAACTAAGATGTCATTATTACGAGTTGGTAGTGTAGTGTTGGGTTTTAGGTTCCTTGGATAAAGAATTACTCTAAGCATCGGAACCACGGATGTGCTTGATGTAACCACGATCGAAGAGTGTAACCACGGATGAAGACACCGCGGCTAGTAGTATTATGTAACCACCGATAGTATATAGTAAGCATCGCTAGTCTTGTATAGTCGGTTAGTTTATTGTATTTGATAAATATGGAAAAGATATTTATCTTGTAGGTTACGATTGATATTGTATAGGACTCCTTAGCCTATAAAAGGAGGTCCTAGGTTAGGTTTGATATACGATGTTTTATATCTAAGGTCAATACACTTCAAGGTTGCAAAACCCTAATACTCGTAAGAGTATTCAGATTAATAAATAATATTGAGGTGTTGAATGTTAATTGTTCTTCTTAAGATTAAGTATTAAATTCGCGTAATACTTGATAAGCTTTTGTTACAAGTCGGGCTTCTATATTAGATCGCTTGCTCAACTAGGATCAACAAGTGGTATCGAGCTTGTGATCTAGAAACTCAGAATCAAGAAGAAGTCTCGTTAATCTTTATTGTAAGATATAACTTTTCATATACACATCAAACCAAAACACAAAGTAGCATATAGATGGAATTCTAGAGAGAGAAAGTTAGAGGTTTAGGGAACTTAGTGAGAGAAAGTGAAAGATATTATTATGAGCTCCAACTCTCTACCTGGGAGGTAGAGAGTATTTATAGTCTTACATAACTCGCCACACTTTGGGTCATGGATCGTGCATACAGCTGGTAAAGACCCGTCCGTCCTCCACGGTGTTACTTAACTAAATACTACTAAACTTAAATGAACTACGACTACGAGCTTAACGATTACATATACTGAGGTGACCGACTTTAATACCGGAATTTCTAATTCCTAACAATCTCCCCTATGGAGGTCACCTCAATCATGTACCAAAATTACATCGAATACAAATAGATATTACATTTAACAATTGATCTTGCATTCTTGATGTAGTCCTTGCTCCCAAGCTCGTAGTCATAGATTCTTCACATTGCATGTTTGGTTATTCCAAGTGGAGGTCTTTACCGATCCACGTGATTATAAGTTTGAGCCATCTTTGGAGATCATCACCATCAACAATCTCCGACACATCCTTTGTGGTGTTGGTATTTTGTGATGTTGTGACTTTGGGACCGACATGCTCACATTCGGATCATGAAATCTTCTCATCGTAGTAGCGGAAGCTTTAGTTGATTCATGATATTGCAGCAGAAAGCGTAAGCATGGAGTGAAAATATCGAGTCATTGATGCACTAATCATGATTTCTTTTGAGATGAATGTGTTAAGTGAGCATGCGGCCGTGGATTGACCGCTTCATTCTCGATCACCGCAAACGCCGGGCGCACTGCATACAACAAGCTTAGCAATAAATCGCACGAAAGTGTCTTTGATCACTTTCGTTAAATTGAGGTACACGCCCACGGTTCCTCGCTGATCAAGACAAGCACGCTCGCGATCGTGTATAATTCGAGGAATTTCCTTGACAGGTTTCGCAATGCTCTAGTCGTTCTCAAACCGAACGCCTCAAAGAAGACAACACGGAGTGAGTGAACCAAATAATTTTAAGTCCACCGATTGATGAAAGAGATTTGAAAACAATCGTATTGCTCAATAGAAATTGTTTTATGCAATACAACGAAGGTTTTATTGAAAATCAATTATCAACCATAAAATACCTTTGGTTTGAAAATGAGTACACGGTCGATGTGCTAAAGAAAAGAGTTGTTAAGCACAAAGACCGGTTTTTCAAAGGTATCCGCAATCCCTAACTCGAACCGTGATTGATTCAAGAAATTGAATCGCCCATTGTTTCGCTCGCTTGTCACATGGTTGATCCATAAAATAGATCTCACATGCCACCTACCATGAGCTTGTTTGATGTTGGCTCCGTAAGGCTTTCCATCTTCATTGTGAGTGTGTAAACACATCACTCGGATGTTCTAGCAATACCACAAGGATAATGCGAGGACTCAAGATATAATCTCTTCCACATTGTGTGAAACAGAGAGTCTTCATTGAAAGTGTCCTAATGAGATTTATTGATGATCTCGTGGCTCTAGACCAATTTGTGCATATTTGGATCCTATGTCGAGACTAGGGAGAGGGTCTCCTTCTTCAATATTAACAATCTCTAATAGAAAGTTGATAGATAATGTCGGTTCCCCGTGAGAATGAAACAAGTCCTTTTAAGAGGAACTTGAGTGGTTTGAAAGTTGAAGTGCAAGCAGGCCACCGGGTCCATGACGCCTTGTCTTCAATACCGATGTTACCATCAAGAGTATATGAATTGAACCCTTTCGCCTCTAAGGTTGAATTAATGGAGGCTATTTGTTTTCACCCTATTCTCATTCAATTCTTTTAACTCTTCAACCCTTCAAGCTTACCGAGACTTCATAACTAGAACCTTGTTGGGTTTATTCCAAGACTAGTTCGCCTTAGTCCGCACTCTTCCCATATCTCATTTTCTCCTTTATCATCATACCTAAGGACTTCTACACTAACTAGTGGATTGTCCTCGGTAGATCCCTCCCGCTCAAGCGGATCATGGGAACCAATACCTAACCTTATCATCCTTATATCACCGCATAAAGTAAAGTTGGTCGGTCAATTTGGTATTGTTCATCCGCCATTGGATCCAATTGAAAACCATTTGAAAATCAATTCGTATACTTGTGATGTATTATCAAAGCATTTTGTACCGAATTGTTTTTGATATTTTAGAACGAGAACTCCCCTCAACATGTGCATCAAGTATTTGAAAATGTTTTGCACACGGAGGCAAGAGAAAGAATTAACTTCTTTTGATTACCATTTTCTAAAGATATCAACATCACTTCCTCAATGATCAAGCTAGGTATAGCATTTCGGAAGGATGAGGTTTCCATGATTTGCTCCCCTCAATATGTGCCTCGAGGTTTGAAAAGAGTTTTGCACATACTAGAGGAACCCGCACATTAGGATGAATGATCACGCTTCAAATCATAGGTTTAAGATAGGTGCCCCTCAACATGTGCATTGAAAATTGAAATCGCTTGTCACATGTGAGAAGGACAAGATGTACATCCTTATAAAACCATTTACCGAATTATCGCTTTAAACCAACATTCTCCCCGATCACAATTATCAAATCATTTGAGATTTGTGATCTCTTATAGATTTAAATTGATTTTGAAAGCTTTTAGGAGAAATGTGACTTGATTATGAAAGCTTTTAATCGATAAGGATCGGATTTTAAGACTTTAAACCCATTGATAAACATGCATGTACATCTTTTGAAAACAATTTAATGCTAAATAACTTTTTAATTTAATTGAAATCATTCTCCCCTCAACCAATGACATAGGTTGTTGATTGAGATAGGAATTTTGACAAATAAGTCCAGATGATTATCAAAATAGAGATCGAGTTATTTTTCAAAGCATTTGGTTTTCAGCAGATAAATGTTTATAGAATCGAGCATGGAATGTGAAAACATGTTAAGACATGGCTCGTTTCTTTCTTTTAAAACCGGTTATTGCTCAAAATGACAATAAACCATTTTTTTTTCTCTTTCTCCCAAAAATATTTTTGATATTTTTTTTTTTTTTTTTTTTTTTTTTTAATAAAATTAACAATATCTAAAGTCCCGTGTCATTCTTTGAATGACAAGATAAAGACCGTAGATATAATCGAACCGGAAGAAACATGACAAAAATGACAATATTTTATGAAGATTTTTCGAATTTTTCAACTTTTTATGGATTTTGAAAGATTTATATTTTTCTATTTAATTTTTGAAGGTTTTATAATTTTGTATTTTGTTTTTCAAATATATATGTACAAGAGATAGATGAAGATAGACCTTTACTCCTCGCTCTTTCTCCTCAAGACGTTTGAGAGTTTCGTTGAAGGCTTTTCAAACCAAGACGTGGAAGAATAAACTCAAACGTTCTCTTGAAGAGCTGGTGAAGATGTCCGCTAACCGATATTCGCACCTCACAAAATATAGTTCCACCACACCTTTTTCCACTTGTTCTCGATGAAATGATGTCGAATGTCGATATGCTTTGCTCTTGAGTGTTGAACGTTGTTGCATGAGAGAGCAATAGCACTTTTATTATCACAAGATGTAGGGATTTTGTTGAATTCAAAGCCATAGTCGATAATCGAGATCTCATCCATAAGATTTGAGCACAACAAGATGACATGGCTATGTATTCAGCCTCCAGAGGAAATAGAAGTACTCATTTGCTTCTTTGAAGACCACTCACAAGCTTATCACCCAAAACCGAGCACCTCCCGACGACTTCGACGTATCTTGACAACCGCATGATCAAGATCCGTGATAGGCCGTTAGTGACATACCGTGTCCTTCGGTACCATAGTCCCATATTGATGGTTCCTTGAGATACCGAAGACCCGCTTAATCGCTTCAAGGTGCTTTTTAGTAGGCTTAGCTCGGTATCTAGCACACATGCAAACAAATAACAAGATGTCCTGGTCTACTAGTCGTGAGATACATCGTGATCCAATCATACTACGATATTTCGCTTGGTCAATCATGATCCCCGAGTGGTCCTCATCTAGTTTGGTTCGATCAACCATGGGGTGTCAACAGGTCACTTGAATCAAATCCAAATTTCTTTAAGATCTCGTTGCATATTTAGATTGATTTATGAAAATGCCTCCGGACTTTGTGAAATTTGTAATCCCAAGAAAATGACATTTGTCCCATCATTGACATTTGAAATTTTGAACTCATTTCATTAGAAAACGATCACATTCCATTGGGTCACGAGGCAAAATAATATCATCAACATAAATTTGAACATGAGTTAAATGTTTGCCCGACTTCCGGTGAACAATGTAGGATCAATCGCCTCCTTGTCAATCCGGTTGATAGAAGAAACTTTGACAAAGGTATCATACCATGCCCTGGAGCTTGCTTTAAACCGTAAAGAGCCTTCTTCAAACGATAAACGTGAGTAGGATGCTCTTGGTTCACAAATCCTTCAGTTACCGACGAGACAACTTCCTTAAGATCTCCGCTCGTAAATGCCGCCTTTACATCCATCCGATATACCACCATGTTCTTACTAGCAAAGATTAGCCTTAAAGATTTCGATTGCCTCGATTCGAGCAACCGGAGCAAACGATTCTTCAAAGTCTATACCTCCTCTTGACGATATCCTTTAGCAACTAATCGAGCCTTGTTCTTCAACACATCACCATGCTCATCAAGTTTTACTTTGAAGATCCATTTTAGGGCTATAATCATAGCACGCCCGAGCAGTACTAACTCCCATACATCAAGACGATCAAACTCATGAATTTCATCTTGCATAGCATTGAACCACTATCTTCATTCATAGCGCTTTTAACATCTTTTGGTTCGATCTTAGATAGTACGGAGTTGAAGAAGCACCATAAGGCATCGGTTGCGAAGTTGCTTCCGTTGATACAGACGAGAGGGATTTCCAATGATGTTGTCTAATGGATGATCGTGAGTCCATTTTCCGAGGTGTTCATGTGGCATTTGTCGAGGAACCGAGGTAGCCGAGTCGATGTCTCCAAGAAGATGGTTCGATGATGATTCGTGAGTAGCAAATATGTTTTCAAATGGAGCATCTTCGTGAGTCGCAAAGGGATTAACTTCATCATTGATGCCGTAAACATTTCCATGATGTACATTTGAAGAATGATGATTTGTTGATGACATCAAGGATCGCCAGCAGTGCTTCTTGACTTACGATATTGAGACCGATGGATTGACTTCATTCACCGGAATATGAGCATCCTCTCTTGGTGGATCAAGACCTCATTAGTAGTAGACTCATACAGTTCATCAAACATGGATCAAACAATTTCTTTACATCATCTTCGATGGAGGTACATATGGAGTTTCTTGAGAGGAGTTTGGAACAAGGGATGAACCAATAGGACTGCTTTTGAAGTGCTGGTCCCGAGTGGAGTGTCAGTGAGCCATTTGACCGGTCACCATCAAACGTAACGTGAATTGTTTCCATGATATTTCGGGTTCTTTTGTTGTAGATTCGTATCCCTTTTGTTTGGTGCATATCCTACAAATACTCCAATGTCGCCTTTAGCCCTAAGTTTGCCCAAGTCTTGACCTCATTAGTTGGATAGCACAAGGCACCAAACACACGAAGGAAAGATAGATTAGGTTTCGTTGTGGACAAGTTCATATGGAGTTTTTCCATGAATGGTGTGAATCGTGAACGATTTTGTGTGTAGCATGCATGGCGATTGCTTCAAACCCGTAGAAACATTAGAACCTTTGAGTAGATCAAGATTGTTCTAGCAGCTTCAACAAGAGTACGATTTCATCTTTCAACTACACCGCTCGCTGAGGGGTTCGTGGAACACTTCTTTGATGGTCGATTCCAATGCTTTCATAAAATTCACTAAGTTGTTTGTTGACAAACCCGCCCATTGTCTGCTCGACACTCGACGCTTTTGTTTAGTCGAACTCGCAACTGCTTGATGAGTTTGATGATGATATCGTGAGTTTCATCCTTTGTCCTTAAGAACTTGACCTGTGTGAATCTAGAGTAATCATCAACCACAACTAACACATATTTCTTCCTAAAGATATTCTCGCACCCTCATTGGTCCACATAAATCCATATGAATCATATGAAGAACTTCTCGATGATGAGTTAGTAGGTTTAGGTTTATGGGCATACTTTGCTTTTTCCCAATTGACATGTCGAACAAAGATGATCCTTTTCATATTTTAGTCTAGGTAAACCTACAACTAAGTCCTTTCGAAAGATCGCTGATGGTGCCAAGTTCAAGTGATTGAGACGACGATGCCATAACCATGACTTTGTTTTGAAGCCTTAGATAACAAGCGATCGGAGATGCCCTCATCATGTCATCGATAGAGATAGTGTAAAGGTTTGAGCCACGAGTTCCTTTCAACAGCCTTACCATTAAGATCTCTAACAAAGGTGTATGTTTTCTCAAGGCTACTTTAGATCGAGTCACGTAATTGACCAACAGAGAATGATTATGACCTAAACCTTCCACATAATACACTCTAGAGATGACACTATCACCAACAACATAATCTCCATAACCCATAATAGCACCGAAATGATCATTGCCAAATCTAATAGCCCCGATGAATTTGCTCACGAAGTTCATGAGTCGTGACCGTCTCCAAATATATGCTTGGAACAACCGAGTCCGTGTACCACGTAACGATTTGAACGATCCGCAGCTGAACATGCACAAGAATGGATAATCGATAATTGGGATCCCCATGCAAGAATGGGTTCCATTTGGTTAGTTACAATGGTTGGACCACCCACATCGTAAATAGAAGCATTCATATCGATGCTGAGGTAATGGAATCATTATGAATAGATGCAACACTAGTGTCTCAGATAGCCCTATTTACAAGGTGACCACTTCTTAAGGGAATAGTTCTACCAAGAGGCATCCATTTTCTAGTGGGCATTATCTCGATTAGTCTTATGACCAATGTGTATCCAATAAAAGCTTATTCTCACGAACGTTCTTCCCGGTTTCCATTGTTTTCTAACTCTCTTCGCTTTTGCTTTTTAGCCTTTTTAGCATGAATTTTAGCATTAACAAAATTAATCGGACAATTAACATCATTAGGCGTAACATTAACATCACATTCATGATTAGAAATGTAATTCAAGCAATCATCAAGACAAGGTTTGCAAATAGTATCGTAATCAATTAATTACAAGACGCCTATGGCTAATACTAGAATCAACACGATTCGCTTTATTCGACTCAAACTTAAGGTTCCTAGATTGTTCTTCACTCTTCCAAAGGCACATTCTTAGCTCGAGAGGTCCTATCATTCCTTGTATTGTCTTGAGACTTTGACCGCTCCCTTTAATGTCACCGACACTCTGTAGAGGAATGGGAACATTAGTTTGTTTTACTACTCTTTGCACCACCGCTTAGATGTGCCGATCCGAACTACACATGTGTGTACTACGGTTCACACTCTTAAAACTAGAGGTACCGAGATTTGTACTCCTAGAAGGCACGCTTTGAGTTCTCTTTCTAGCATTGATGATCTAGAATCGAACTACTCAAGGGTACACTACGGTTCACATTCAAAACATTGGGAATCGAGTGCATATCATATTTGGCCTTAGGCATCGAGCATGGAATCAAAGGGTTAACTCTCTCACCTAATGTCTTTGGGCATATTGTGATCAAACATTCTAAGATTTCTTGAGATCGTTTGGCATATAAGCATGCATGTCCAATTGCATTATCATGAGGTTTCTAGCTTATCCTCTTCAACAATCTCACGCAGTATTCTAAGCAATCCTTAAGGGATGAGAAATATGTTTGAATGGCAAGTTTGTTGTTCCTTAGATGAGGGGGGACATATGTCACAGATAAAGCATATTTATTACAAGAGTTATCCTTTGATACTACATTCACCCCATTGGTCATTGGCATTTTCCCTTTTACCTGACTCTTCAGATTCTCAATTTCCTTTTGCAATGAAGCTATTTGTTCGTTGTTTTTGTTACGAGTGACTTTAATTGATTCAAATAACTCATTGAAATGACTTTTAACCTTTTCATTTTCTTCTAGAAAACTTTCGCTTTCCTTTTGTAAAGCATTTACTAGGTTTTGAAGATGAAACGCTTGAGAATTCCGAGAATCTAAAGGAGGAGGCATTTGGGAGCCCGCTCATATTGTTCGTTTGACCCTTTAATTGAGAGATTTGGGCTTTCAACTTTCTCGATCGTGTTGCATCGAGCTTGAATCGCTCATCACGCTTGTTAATTTGAAAATCGCATCAAACTCGAGCATCCAAGATGTCTTGATATTTGAAGTTTTGACATTTTCTTTGAGATGTTGATATTTTAGTTGTAAATTAAAATACTCAACTTCTAGTTTAGAAAATGTTTAACCAAAGTGTCGTGATCATCCAATTCAATTTTCTCGCTTAGTTTAGAATTAGTTTTTCAAGCTCAATGACACGATCATGGGAGACTTTCAGGCCACAGATAATTCATGAAATTTGGAAGCATTAATAGAGCAATTTGAAGCAATGAAAACACATCTTGAGCAACACATTCAAGAATAAGATTCTCATTTAATGTATGCAAGTTCTTTCTCTCAATCTCATTATATTTCAAAGGCACGCCATAGTCACTAACTTCAACAACCATTGCATCAAATTCCTTTCCATTCCCTTAATATCGTTTTATTCCCTTTAAGACTCTCAAAGTGATCTTTCGAAGTTTAAAGAAAGGCATGACCTCGCTTAAATAACATTCTTTCATTTGTTCAAAACCCTTTCTCCTTCGCTTATACCAAAGGTGTGATCCTTTTCTTGCAAGTTTCTCAAAATCAACAAATAGTTGAAATATAACGATTGGCTAATTAGTGTCTTGCTTTTAGTGGTAATTTTCCTAGGTACAAGATGCATTGGTGTATTAGGGGGATACACATGTGCTTCTAGGCATTTTCCAAAGGGTGGGTTTGTTTCAACAATATTTTCCGCTTCGCTTATCTAAACCATTTTCCGTAAGACTTGTTCGGGAGTCAACAAAGTCCGAGGCTTAAACTTGTTCAAGGAAATCCAGTTTTCCTTTTGTAATCATGAGGAGTGATAATTATTTTTTCTCTTTGCATTTAGGGTCATCTAGTTTTTGTTCATCCTTTCCTAGTGACTTCATCCGATTTCTTATCTTCCTCTCGCACTCAACGCAACTAGGTTTCTCGCCTAGGCTTAAGGATTTCATCACCATCATAAAGCACCTTATGAGCATTTCTAGCCTTTTAATTACCTCCGGATTCGGTTCCTCAACAAGGGAATGCTATGTTTATCGCTAAGACTCGATGTTTGGTGACCATGTGAGCAATCTAATGGTGTTTCCTTGTATGTACAACTTGTTCTCAAGTTTGTTTTTCAAAGTTTTCAGATTAGAAAATCTCTCAAGAGTTTTGATTCCTTTGCATTAAATTCTTGCTTAAGCATTTTCACATTTTCTTGAAGTTCTTGTTTTTGTTTAATGTTTAGAAAGTTTTTCTTGCAAGGAATTTAATTTTGTTTCAATACTTCTTCTCTAAACTTACTTTTCTAATTATCAGACTCACTTGGACATCCATTTCCGCTTCACGAGTGGTCAACTCAAATTTTGCACGTTGTTCATAAATAGCAACACGCTCCTTATAGGCATTTAGTTCGTAAATTATGGAATCATCAGAGCACATGCAAGGTATCCATCATCTACATCGTAGTCGTAAGCATCACAACAATGACTTGAAAGGCATTCGATGATTGTGACCTATCTCCGAATAGGCCGCCATCCACATCTCGATCATAGGTCTTGGCATTGGCCTCAAGAAGAAACAAAGAATTCCTCTTCATCCAACGCAGACCATTGTCCCGAGCTTGTGCCAAGAACATCTTTCTCTCAAGTAATCAAGATTCGAGGACGCTGAGATGTGCGCCTTGCAATGTGTCCTTCACCACCACGCTTGTAGCATTTGATTGGCTTAGGTTGACCTTGGTTACCATTTCTTCCTCGATTCTCGTTTCCAACATAACCCTCCCACCCACCTCTTCCCCGATCATACTGCCTTTCCCGAATCGGTTGCACCACCATCCTTCCATCTTTAACAAAGGGCTTGATTATGTGGGTTAGATGCGCCCGAGGTTGTTGTTGGTTTGTGGAGAGAATTCATGTTTTGACTAATGAGAAGAGCTAGTTGATTGATGATGTTACCCACGTGTGCATCAAAGATCGCCTTGTTTGAACATGGGATCGGAATGAGTTTGTGATTACCATTCCCAAGGGTATGACTTGTGATGCTTTGGTTGTGATTCCGATGTTCGAGTAGAAGGTCGCTGAGTCATTAGACGAGCTTGTCTCTCCTGGTTGGTTTTGAACCGATTGAGAATCAATTTTCAAACATGGCATGTCTCTCATTCTCAAGGAGGAAGGCATAGAGTTGCTCATAGTTTGTATTCTTCAATCCTTTAGTGAGCTTCACATTGTGACAAACTTGTGCCATTCGGGATTCATGTTGTTCACAAACTTTGAGTTCAAATGAATGTTAGGTATAGTCATTTCGATGTTCCTCATGTCATTCACTAACTTATGGAATCTCACATAGTACTCATAGACACTCTCATCTGGTTTCATCTTGAAGTGCTCAAATCGTCATAGAGTGGGATTCTCTGCCTTCCATAGTTAATTCGAACCCGAGAAGCATCTTAACGTTATCCCAAAAGCCTTTGCATCGTTGTTATGATTGATCGCCTTGTAGATGTCTTTAGGAAGACCTTGAAGAACAATGTTTGAAGCCCCGATATCTCGCATCGAATCTCTTTTCTCCTTATCATCAAGCTCATCGTACATCTTAGGTATGTCCATTCCGTAAAGTGAGTACCATCTTCATTAGTATCAAGTATGTCTCTAGTCGCCTCAACCCGATATGGTCCTTCATCAATGGATTTGAGGATGTTGACACCATTTTCCTTTCCAAGGCAATACAACTGATTCGCTGAGCCCAAGAATCGTAGTCCGCTCTATCAAGCATGGGTGGACGAGTATCCGAGCCA
This sequence comes from Chrysanthemum lavandulifolium, assembly GCA_022545495.1. Lineage (NCBI taxonomy): Eukaryota > Viridiplantae > Streptophyta > Magnoliopsida > Asterales > Asteraceae > Chrysanthemum > Chrysanthemum lavandulifolium. The sequence continues at coordinate 103,457,719 of CM040245.1, forward strand.
CCGCTTGAACATCCCTGCAACAGTGGAGATGATGTAGGGACGTTGGTAGACATGTTAATGATTATACGGATTTTATAACTCAATGATTAAACCGGAAATAGATTCTTTCACGGGATTTTACTAAATCAAGAGAAAACCGTAAACAATCACTCAAGTCGCTAGATGATAAAGCTCTAAGTTGCTAGAAACAAATGCACTAAGTCGCTACCAATTAATTCGCTAGACAACCAAGTCGCTAGAATCCCAAGTCGCTAGATAGAAAGCAAGTCGCTAAGTAGTAACTCACATGCACTCAAGTCGCTAGCCAAATTTTACAAGAATTGCCACACAAGTCGCTAGATATGCAAGTCGCTAAAGAGCAACTCGCCATGCATCAAGTCGCTACCATTAAGTCGCTACCCGTAGTGGAGATTCCACTACTTGTACTTTAACTCGCTAGATCTAACTCGCTAGCTTTAACACCGTAAGTCGCTACAAAACCGTGAAGCAAGTCGCTACCAAGAAAATAGTCCGAGAGCAGTAGCTAAGTCGCTAGCTTGAAAACCAAATAAACTTCACTTTTCAATCCAAAACAACCCAACCAAGATGATTCAAGCTTACCAAATGAAAACCTAAACACTTTTGATGATTCTAAACATAAAAGTACCAACAAAATTCAAACTTTAACACAAGAAATCAACCAAATGATGCAAAACCACTAAACTTTTCAAACTCAAAACCACCTAAAACCACTATAAATCCAAAGATGTGCAAGATATGATCTAACCATGGCTCTTGATACCAATTTTAAGATATAACTTTTCATATACACATCAAACCAAAACACAAAGTAGCATATAGATGGAATTCTAGAGAGAGAAAGTTAGAGGTTTAGGGAACTTAGTTGAGAAAGTGAAAGATATTATTATGAGCTCCAACTCTCTACCTGGGAGGTAGAGAGTATTTATAGTCTTACATAACTCGCCACACTTTGGGTTGTGGATCGCATACAGCTGGTAAAGACCGTCTGTCCTCCACGGTGTTACTTAACTAAATACTACTAAACTTAAATGAACTACGACTCACGAGCTTTTAACGATTACATATACTGAGGTGACCGACTCTTTAATACCGGAATTTCTAATTCCTAACATTTATTCAAGTAAGTTAAGATGTTCAAGAAACTCACATGGTGACTGCTTCAAAAGTGCCCATGCTCAAACATGGTGAGTATCAAACCGAGGATGCGAATGAGGCAATACATTCGTATGATTGATTATGCTCTCTGGGATGTTGTTGAAAAAGGAGATACTCTTCCTTTGAAGGGTATGGATGGTAAGGAGGTTGCTATTATTAGTGAACCTGATAAAGCTAAGAGGAAAATGGAGATCAAAGCTCACAGTATTCTCTCCATAGGAATACCTAATGAGTTTGCATTGGACTTTGATCAATATGAGTCTGCTAAAGAATTATTGGAAGCTCTTGAATTAAGGTTTGCTGGTAATGAAGCTACTAAGAAGTCAAGGATGAACATGCTCAAGCATCGCTTGAAACCTTCACCGCTTCTTAGTGGAGAAAAGATTGATGGAACATACAATAGACTTCAAAACTTATCACCAATCAAGGCAAAGGTTACAAGTTCCTTCAAGAAGATATTAATTTGAAGTTCATTAGAGCTTATCATCCGATTGGGCTATTCATACAATTGTGTGGAGAAATAAGACGACTTTGCTACAATGACTCTAGACAATCTCTTCAATAACTTGAAGGTTTATGAGTCCGAGAATAACTTTTCTAACTCGCCTTCTTCTAATCAAAACATTGCTTTTGTATCCACTAATCACAAAAGCCCACAAGATGTATCAACTGCCGCTATGGTATAACCACGGCTATTGCAAACAATACCATCGTTAGTGATAATGTCGTTGATGGTGCAATTTGTGCTTTTCTGTCGATTTAACTACTAGTGTTGATGTTTTGAATCAAGATCTAGATCAAATTGATCCCGATGATCTTGATGAAATTAATCTTCAATGGCAAATGGCAATGCCGACTCTCCAAGCAAGGAAGTTTCGAGGAGGACCGAAGACATGTTAGGTATGATGGTCAAAGGAGAGCCGGATTCGACAAAAGCAAGATGGAGTGCTTTAACTGCAAGAAGAAAGGTCATTTTGCTAGGGAATGTCGAGCTCCTAAAAATTAAAAGCATTAAGAAGACAACAAGAGCTCGCTACTTCTTCGCCTTTGGTTGCTCGTGATGGACTTGGTAATTATGATTGGAGTGATCGATTGAAGAAGGTCCAAATGCGCCTTTTCTTGCTAGTGAAGCTTCAAAAGAGCATAACTTTGCTCTAATGGCATATGCTTCATCTTCTCGTTCGATTTTGAGGTATCTAATGATTCTAAAACATCTACTTGTTCTTTTAAATCATGTTCGATAACTTAGAGTCTCAAAAGGCTATCAACGAGAGTATGAGAAAAGAAGTAGAGATTGACTCTAGATAACTTAGGATATAGAGTTGGTTTAGAGGGTGTGGAAGAGAAGCTAAAATTCAGTATTAAATGTGAGTTCGAGATGTAGAAAAGATCAATATACTAGTGGTGAAATTGATCTTAAAAATAGAGAGATTAAAATGCTTAAAGATAAACTAGCAGAGGCGTAAATGTAAAAATACAGCCCTAGATGAAAAGAAAAACATGTTGTTAGGGTTGCTAAAACACAATATGCTTCCGATCTAGTAAAGAAACCAATAGGTCAAAACTGCTCAAAGATGGTACCGGTTTAGGATACAATGATATGCCACCACCCCTTTGATGAAACATGCACAACCCGCTAAATAACGGCTATTTAGTAGTGAATTCAGCTTTAACAAACCGTTGAACATGCTAGAGTATGAAATACATCATATGCTTCCTAGAGTTTTTGCTCATACGAGGAATCACCATGTAATGTTGTCATTAGAGATGTTCCTTTATTTCCTCACATGCTTACTTTGCCTACCGATTCGAGTTTAATGAAGGTCTTGCATCATGGACTAGGAGAAACCAGGCACCAAGCTTCCTCGTGCTAGTGTTCGTGGTATGGTTAATGAGGTCGTCACATGGAGTGGAGGTGACATGATTGGAAGGGCTTCACCATCGGGTTCATGCTTTGATGTCGGTCGATATAGTGGAAACATCACTAAGACCCAACCTTGGCAACTCCTAATGTGAAGAGTTCTTTGAACTTAACACAGCGGGGTATCCCTAGCCAACTGTCGCCACAGTGGTACATAGATGATCGTGCCTTGGCCTAGTGCTATGTCTTCTATATCCAAGGATTCACCTCTCGGAGTAGTTAACACAACATCAAGTGATGAGGATAGATTGAACCCGACAATGAATCGACGTTAATGACTTTGTACATGATGACTTTTCCAATGAACCACCTTCTGACCGCCACACAGTCGAAGTGGAGAGGATATTCTTGAACGCTTAAATGAATTGACTGGTTAATGTGCTAAACCGAGGATAAACTTTCGTGTCTAGAGAAGTTGACCGTGTTTCGTGGTAATGATATTCGAGGTCAAGCATGTGGTGTTTGTTTTGGAGAAAGTAAAAGACCTCGAGTTGTTGTTTTAAAAGCTATGAGACGAAAGAAAAGAAGGTGGACTCTCTATCGCCTCCGAATGTGAATGATGTATCCAAACAGGGAGGAGTGATGGCATGAATTGTGGGAGGCTATGGATGTATCTCATAGTATACCTATGGAAGAAGATGTTGATAGTGGAGATCAAGATTTTGGTTTCGATAAAGATGGGAATGAGGTTGTTCTTGAAAAATTGAAGAATGTTGAAGTAGTGCGTAACATAACAACCGATAGTATACCCGAAACCATGGTTAGTACTCTTGTAAGTTGTAACCATCGATGCGCTTCAGACTTGGATATTGTTCCTACATCATCACACCCATCGCTATCATAACCACTTCCATCGTTGTCACAACTCTCTATAATACCACCTAAGCCTAAAGAAGTAGAGAAAGAGGTCGCAAGTACATTGATTAATCTGAGCAAAACATCATCTATACTCTACACCCATCATTGCACCTGCTTATATCTGCTCACCATCGCTACCAAACCCGAGTTAAAAGTTTGGTTATTGGTGAACCTTTGAAGAAGAAAGTGGTTAAATCTAATGTTGGAAAAGGTAAAGAGGTAGTGTCAAGTTTAAAATAAAGGTAACAAAAGCTTATGATGCGAGTATGCTAAAAGTATTGAAGCCGAGGATAAAGCGCTTTGATGAATGTAAAGCAAGATGAAGAGGAAGCTAGTCGAAATTGTTAGCTACATGGTATGAATCACAAAACTATCTTGAAGCTTCAATTAATAAATGATGAGTATATCGCACAAGAATGGGCTTTGTTTGATGATGAAGAAAAGCTAGACTTTTGGGTATATTGGCAAGGAAGGTTAGTAAAGAAAATAAGCAAGTTGTAAGAAACAAACCTCCTACTATTGCTCAGCTGAGGAATGTATTGATGAAGATTATCAAGAATTCAGGCATATATGTTTCTGATAATCTTAGTAAATGTTCATTTGAAAGAATTTTGAGATTTATGAGAGATGTATGAGGATTAATAAAGATGATTTATGTCCAATGAATTCTAAAAGGAATAAGAGTGGATTAAACAACATGATGAATGGATTCAAAGTAAAAGAAAAGAAAATGAGGTCTGTGTGACATCCGATTCTAAAATATTGAAAGTTGTCAAGATGTAAATCAAATCATTTCTTATGAGTTTAAGCTTTTAGTTGAAGTGAAGGAGTTTGAAAATTCAAAGACTCAACAATGAAGTTTTGAGTATAATAAATTTTCACAAATGCTTCAAAGATTTTGATAGAGATGATTTGATGAATCTTTGGATACTTTACAAGAATAAATTTGGTGAAGTACATCCAAATGATTATCATGAAAGGCTGGTTTATTATAATTTGAAGATTCTATTTGAACCTACTCATGATGAACCTGAATGGCAAGGACTCTACAATGGTCAAGTTACTAGATGGTTTTTATATCAAACTTATGGAGTTCATGTTTTAATCAAGCTTCTCGAAAGGTTATTCATATGCTTGTAGAAGGTGATTATCCTCAACCGAATAAGCATCCGTGAATAATTACTCGATGTTGAAGCCCCGGTTGTATCAAGATGTTAGTATCTTATGATGGTCAAGCTTATGATTTGTTATGAAGTATGAGAAGATACTTAAAGCTAGTAAGTGTTTGGCTACATCCTCCAATCCGATGTTTTGAGTTTAAAGAAAACTTGAAGAATTCTGCTGGAATTTATCAAGTTTAGGGAGGATTGTTGGGTTTTAGGTTCCTTGGATAAAGAATTACCTGTAAGCACCGGAACCACGGACATGCTTGATGTAACCACGGATCGAAGAGTGTAACCACGGATGAAGACAACCGCTGCTAGTAGTATTATGTAACCACCGATAGTATATAGTAAGCAATCGCTAGTCTTGTATAGTCGGTTAGTTTATTGTATTTGATAAATATGGAAAAGATATTTATCTTGTAGGTTACGATTGTATATTGTATAGGACCCTTAGCCTATAAAAGGAGGTCCTAGGTTAGGTTTGATATAATCGATGTTTTATATCTAAGGTCGATACACTTCAAAGTTGCAAAACCCTAATACTGTGAAGAGTATTCGATTAATAAATAATATTGAGGTGTTGAATGTTAATTGTTCTTCTTCTTAAGATTAAGTATTAAATTCCGCGTAATACTTGATAAGCTTTTGTTACAAGTCAGTTTCTATATTAGATCGTTTGCTCAACTGGGATCAACATGTAGTCTATACAAATTAGTCGAAGAATACTATTCTTGATGATGACTATAAAATGGATAACTACTTAAGTAATTACTAATAGATATAAATCATGCGACTAAGATTTTAACCATAATAAAATCAAAAGTAAATTGTTAGCGATCATACCTTTACTAAATATTCTTTTTAAGAAAAGAAGTATTTAGATGAAATGTTTTGTGATTTTCTTGGAATCTCCAGATTCATGTTGTGAGAAAGACAACACTAAACATTCTTTTTGCGAAAAGAAATATTTAGATAGATTCTTCATGATCTTCTTGGTGACTCCAAATCCAAATATGGATAATGCTTAACAAGGAAAATGTTAGAGCATTCTATCATTGTCCAACAACAAACATTATAATGATTTTTAAAACATGACAAAAAAAATCTTCTTTGTAGTTTTCAAACGAACACGATCGTATCAAGTTTTTAAAGTACAACATACTTTAAGAAACTTGGTAACAAAGCTCTGATGCCAATTGTGGAAAACTAGAAGGGGGTTGAATAGTTTTACCAATTAAAACTTCCTTTAAATATTTAGATCGACTTATGTCAATCTATTTAGTTGTTTATGTTGGACGTTGATAGATAGATATATAAACGTGTAATGAAAGATAAAGAGTAAGAAGCACATCACCACGACACAAGTATTTATAGTGGTTCGGCCACAAGGACACCTTCCTTGCCCTACTCCACTCCCGAGTCACCTACTCGAGAGTTCAGAACACTACACCAATCTCCTTATGGCGGAGAAGCCTTCACAACGCCGCTTACACCTTTTCTCGTACAAAGCTAAATACCGAGTTCTTTCACACCAAGGCGAACCACACCTAACACAACGTCGCCTACCCTTTATACTTGCTAGGCTAACCACCGAGTTCTTTCACACCAAGGAGAACTAATCCTATCACAACGTCGCCTACCCTTTATTAGGTACTAGGCTAAGCACCTAGTTCCATTATTATGGATGAACTACTACCCATCACAACACAACACCTAATCTCAAGGAGATCCACCTTGTTACAACACCATCAAGGATATCACCATCCTTGAAATAAACAAATACTTATATGTATAACGATGCACCTCATCGATTATACGACCTAGGCATTCTTCCCAAATGCCACTTGATTTGATTCTTAGGCATCCTTCACTAATGCCTTTGACACAACGCTTGGCACCCTTCACTAATGCCTTCGCCTTGACATCTTTAGCATTCTTCACTAATGCTTTTGACACCGCCGATAAGCACCTTTCACTAATGCTTGCCTTGACACTTTCGGCATCCTTCACTAATGCCTTCAACACAACATCTATGGAGGAAGAAAGAACTATCAACAAGAAAACCTCGCTTGTCTTGATGATGACTAAGCATGGCAACTCATGGACTTGAGCTTGCTCGACTTTAAGAAGTGGTGATCTCACCTTTAAGAGGAACCTAGAGAATCACACAAAACAAAAGACAAACTACATATATATCTTGGATCCGAGGTTGAGAGATATAATACTTGGAGAAAGTATGTGTGAAGTGGTTAGTTAAAAGAAAGAAATGGCTCTCTATTTATAGAGGAAATTTTCATCGTTCCTCGAACCCGCGGATCCCTCCCACAAGGGATCCGTCTAGCACAAAGCTAGGGATCCGTAGGACGCTCCTCTTTGCCCATGGGTATTTTTGGTTATGGGTCATGGGTTATGGGTTGATCCATGGGTTTCTTTCTAGATACAATGTATCTCTAGAATACATTGAACTTGGTTAAATTGTTTGTATAAAACCATGGGTTATGGGTCAATATCATTTGCTAGTTTTTACCCATTTAGTATATACTTGTTTTTACCTATTTTAGTATATACTTAGTTAAGTATATGTTAGCCCAATATATAAACACTAGTTGTTGTACATATGTATCTAAATCATAAAATCATTTATACTTGTTTTAGTGTTTTATGTGAAAACGTTAGTATGTTAGAAAACTATTGAATCAAACTATTTACGTATTTTATTTGTTTCGTTAAAATGATTTTACGTTTGTTATCGACAAAACATTAGAAGATCGTAAAATATAAATAAACGTTTTTACGGCTTATTTGTATTAACACTCTTTATCTTTGCTTTACTTATTTATATGCTTATCTATCAACATCCAACACACACATTTAAATAGATTGACATAAGTCGATCTAAATAGTTTAAAACGAAGTTTTAATCGGTAAAATATTCAACCCCCTTCTAGTTTTCCACAATTGGTACCAGAGCTTCGTTACCAAGTTCTTTAAAGTATATTGTACTTTAAAAACTTGACACTATCCATGTATAATTGAAAACTAAAAAGAAGGAAATCTTTTAAAACAATTTTTTATTTTCTTATGTTGGATAGTGATAGATTATTCTAACAAATCTTCTTTAAGAAATCTTCTTGCTAGGACTCTTCCAAAGTCTTCATTTCTATCTAAAGAAAAATGAAGTCAACTCTCAAGGAAGAATTCAAAAGTAATCTCAACCTACTTCTACCAAGTACAATGGATTACTTTCAAAGCTCATGAAGTATTTCGGGTTTATGATCTCTAAAAACCATATCAAGATGTTTGAGGTATGTTCTCTTACCCACAAATTAGTTAATATCTATCTATAGTACGCTTATATAAATATGTTGATGATATGTGCTTATAAATATTGTTCTATATAACTATATGAGCACACGAATTAAGATGTTAACTTCAACTCTCTAAAAAGTCTCTCTTCACTACTTTCCTTACTTACCCATCATCAGGAATAGTATTCCTCGTTGATTTTCTAAAAAGATCGTCGAACTCACACCGTCTTCCAAAATAAACCTTTGATGGTTAACTTATCTAATAAAACAATTGACCATCAAAACATCTTGACCAAGCGTCTATTCAAATAGGAACCCCATTCTACAAGTTTTGTTTTATAAGCTATTGTATAACTTATTACAAAATTAAACGCCAAACACTCTTTTTTTTGTCCACAGTAGCCGGATCCCACAAGTTGTACTAGCCGGATCCCTAATACAAGAGATCAGGGGGAACCGTATGACAGAAATCAGATATACGATTTTCAAAACCAAAATAATCCACTTTCCCTCTCCTCACAAACACAAAAACGACCTAACTTCTGCTTCCATCTCCATAGGGCTTCATATCTTCAAGCATCTCATTCTTGAACATCATTGTAAGTAATTACACTCATATGTTCTATTCATCATCATCTTCTTCCTAGGGTTTATGGTTTAGACCTTTCAATTAAGATTCAATTGATTTCCAATTGGAGAAATTAGGTATTGCAAAAATTAATTATAAAAGGGTTCTATGTAATTAAAGATTTTTCAAAATAACATTGTTAATACTAACCAAAACCATAAACCCATCTTGACAAATTTTACCTAATTGGAATATTTGTTTTCTAGGATCAATCATGCCCAAAGCTACCCAACAAGATCACCATGACACCGTCCACTACCTCTCTAGATATTATCGAAAGAAGAGCTTTCAAAAGCCAATCGCAAAATTTTCAAAAAGCTTGAAAAACGACTTATCCATGAAGGTCGTGTTGTTAAGGAATGTTTCTTTGAAAACACCGACATTTGTCAAGTTTCTCGGCAATTAACTTTGATTGTCTCCAAGATATTGATGAACAAATTTGTCCGGTTTTTATCTTTGAGTTTTACAAAAGTGTTAGGATCATTCAAAACAATGATGAAAGCATTTCAATCACTTTCATTGTCAACAACCAACCCATCACCTTACCCCTCAACACCTTTGCACAAATTCTCCGCATTCCATGTAAAGGTATTTGTATGTACTCCCAAGATTGGGCAATATCCACTCAATCTTTTGCACTAGACCCAAAACCAATCTATCACACTCCTCTCGATGACCCCACAGTTGTTCGAGACACCATCTTCAAAATTAGAGCCGACCAATCTCGCCTCAACCGCAACAAAGAACTCATCCACCGTGATCCCTTTCAAATGGAACTCTCCGAAATGATTCCCATCTATAGAAAGTGCGAAGAAATTCTTAGAGAAAATGTCATTTGTTTGGTCGGGAACAAAGACCATCCCAATGCATGTCTTGTCCAAATGATCTATTGCCTCATCCACCAAAGGACCACCCAAGAAACTTGCTCGTGTTGTTCACGAAATTTCTTCAACCGAATCATCTCCCGTTAAATCCACAAACGCTAGGATTTCCCCTCCACCAACTCAACCAATCAAACCAATCCCCAAAAGGATTGTTCCCACAAAACTACCATTGCCAAACACTACTATACCTCCTAAACCAAACACTCATATTTCCACTAAACCATCACCTTTGGTTCCTAGAGCCTTATCATTCACCACTCCACTTTCATCTCCACACCTCTACAACTTAGAGGACTTGCCTTCTAGGCCATCTCATCCTCCACCATTACCAACATTCTCCTCAATAGAGAGAATAGCGCAACAACAAAACCAAGGTGTTGAAACGACACTAGCACCGGTATCCTTTTCTCCATCACCCTCAAATAGTCCCTTTTGGATTATGAGGAATCATCAAAATCAACCACCCGATCACATGGAAGTAGATACCTCTCTAGCACCATCCTCGACATATATTCCACCACCACCACCCCTGGTTGAACTACCTCCAAATGAGCCTCCACAAATCCCTCCTACTTTTGTGGAACCTCAACCCAACCTTCCATCTCAAGCCATTCCATTTCTACTACCACCATTTCCGAGCCATGACAAAGATTGTTATCATTGTCAACATGTTGAAGGCTTGGTACATGAACTACGTGAAGAGCAACGTTTCATGTTTTATCACCTCCTCGAACGTTTCGATGAGGTCAAAAAACCTAAACAACCTTGAGCTTAAGGATTCAAGTGGTGTCCTAGTCTTAAATTAGATATTTTAGGAATCTTAATCCATGTATTGATCATTTTCTTAGTTTTTAGAGTTATGTACTTCATTTCTCTAGTTTTATTAAATGAAATTACATGTTATATGCCATATTGTCTTGAGAATATGTTTAGTGGCTTAATGCATAACTCTTGTTAATGTTAACACCACATTTTACATCCATATTGCTGTCTTAAGTATGCAGGCAGACGGATCCCTCATTTTAGCCTAGACGGATCCCTCCAAGGGAGGAACCGTGGGATCCGTGCAATAAGAACAATTTTTCTTATTAATTTGAGTCTTATTTGCAGGAAATTATGCATCATACACTTGAAGACTTTGACACCCTCAACAAGGGGGAGTTTCTTGTCAAAGCAAAACAATTGCAAAACCATTTGCAATACTTCCACATAAGTTTACATTACTACTTGACGTCTTCCTCACAAAGGAGCACTCGTCAAGGGGGAGCATGTTCGTCTAAAAGACGAAACCATTTGCAAACGATATTGCAAAACACTAGTTTAGCCTTCCTAATTACTTGACGCCCTCAACAAAGGGAAGAACCCGTCAAGGGGGAGCTAAGACGAGAATTCTTCTCATCTCTTACTCTTTATTTTTCATATTTTTACTTTTTACATGTTTTTTTCTTCAAAACTATGTTTTAGTTTCTTTTCGACGCTCTTTTTGTTTCGACAAAAAGGGGGAGAATAGAGTAAAAAACTCCAATTCAAACTTTTACGAATTTTAATTTTCCTTAAAATAATCTTATGTTTTGTCATCAACAAAAAAGGGGAGATTGTTAATACAAATAAGCCGTAAAAACGTTTATTTATATTTTACGATCTTCTAATGTTTTGTCGATAACAAATGTAAAATCATTTTAACGAAACAAATAAAATACGTAAAGGGTTTGAGCCAATAGATTACTAACACACTTACGTTTTCCTATTAAACATTAAACAATTAATAGTGTTTTCATGTTATAGTAATACATATGTATAACAACTAGTGTTTACATAATGGTAAATATATATACATACTTAGTATGTATTGTAATGGGTAATGTAATGGGTAAGAATCTAAGTACTTGACCCATTAACTAGACACATTGAATGTAGTTGGGTAAAACCCAAAGTCCATGACCCATACCCATGGAGCATAATCCATAACCCATGACCCATTGCATGACATCATGCATGAAGTCATAATGGGTATTATCCATAACCCATGGAGCTAACCCATGACCCATTGACTAGATGCATTGCATCTTCTAGATACATTGTATCTATGTGGATACCCATGATCCAAAGTCCGTATCCCATGACCCATGATCCATGATCCACAACCCGTTTAGGATGAGCGTCCTACGGATCCCCAGGAATACACTGGACGGATCCCTCAAGCAAGGGATCCGTGGGATCCGTGGAACAGTAGTGATTTTTTGTCTATAAATAGTGAGCCATTTCTTCATTGTAACTTACCCCTTTCACACACATTCTCTCTTAGTGTTGTAAACTCTCTAACCTCAGATCCAAAGGATCTTTCTATGTAGTTGTGTGTTTGTGTGATTCTCTAGGTTCCTCTTAAAGGCGAGATCACCACCTCTTGAAGTCGAGCAAGCTCAAGTCCATGGGTTGCCAAGCTTCGTCATCATCAAGACTATTGATGTTAACTTTTTTGATAGTTCTTTCCTCTCTCATTAGAAGTGTTGTGCATTGAAAACATAGATGAAAGATGTCTAAAGGGTCAAAGTCGAAGGCATTAGTGAAAGGTGCCGAAGATCCGTGTTAAAGGCATTAGTGAAGGGTGCCTAGGTGTCGTGTCAAAGGCATTAGTGAAAGGTGCCTAGGGTGTACATTCGATATGGTGCATCAATGTACAAAATATATTAGTTTGGGTCAAAGGATATTGATATCCTTGTTGATGTTGTAATAAAGAGTGGATCTCCTTTGGGGTATGTGTTGTGTTGTTTTGGGTAGTAGTTCCTCCTTAGTAATGGAGCTCGGTATCTAGCCTTGTACCGGATAAATTGTAGGTGACGTTGTGATAGGTTTGGTTCTATCTCGTGGAAGAACTCGGTGTCTAGCCTTGTACCGGATAAAGAGAAGGCGACGTTGTGAAGGCTTCTCCGCCACAAGGAGTTGTGTTGTGTAGTGATTACGAACTCTCGAGTAGGTGACTCGGAGAGTGGAGTAGGGCAAGGAAGGTGTCTTTGTAGCCGAACCACTATAAATACTCGCGTTGTGGTTTTGTGCTTCTTACTCTGTATCTTTGCTTTACTTATTTATATGCTTATCTATCAACATTCAACACACACATTTAAATAGATTGACATAAGTCGATCTAAATAGTTTAAAACGAAGTTTTAATCAAAAACTATTCAACCCCCCCCCCTTCTAGTTTTCCACATATCTTTCAAGTATTTTTATAAATCAAAGCACATGCTGGATTTGTAAAGCTGACCATGTTCTTAGTTAATCAGATTATGGTGTCCAAACACCCCTTTTCCAATACTAAATTATATATTCTTAAAGAATGAAACTGAAGAAACAATATCACAATTAACAAACACGAATTAAGAACCATATTAATTCATCATAAATTTGAGAATAACAAGAATGGTGACAATGATTCTGTTTCTGCATATGTAGTTTATCTAGAACATAACACGCGGCAAAACAACAAAACCATTTAGTGTATGTAGTTTACTCCAATTTCTTTTTTCGTTTATTTCAAAAGTTATCAAAATACTAATACCTTTTACCAATGAAATTTAATATTTTTGTTTTTCCCATAGCTATATATCTACTCTGTTTCGTCAAGTCTCATCAATAAATCCCAACCGTTGGATAACCTGGAGATACAACCCAGCTGCTTAACATTCAAGTCTTCATTTCTTTGACCAAATATTTTGTAAACTCCCTATTCTACCCTCCACCCTCCCTTTATAAACCCCCTCAATTATTTAGGGTTTCATATTATTTTTTTTCAGTTTCTAGGGTTTTAAAAAAATGGGTGAGGAGAGAAAGACATGGACGGTGAGTGGTTTAATGACACAAAAGGGTTTGAAGTTATAACGCCAGACGATGGAACTGAAGATATGCCGTTTTAATTTTAAAATAGTTTAGGGTTTTATGTAATGAAAAGACTATCCAAGCATCGGGGTTTTAGTTGTGTATTAATAGTTGCAATAAAGTATATTTTTGTAAATATTACTTTTACCGGGGACATGTCCCCGGGGAAAGATTTGGCGGGAATAAAGGCGGGAACAATTAGCATGCTTTTGACTTGGTCAAATTTTGGTAAAGGTGAAATACACTTTTGGCGGGGACAAGTCCCCGGCGAAAGGTTACGTTGAATTTTTACTAGCCGGTCAAACCTTGTTAAAAATGCAACAGACTTTCCCGGGAATTGTCTCCGCCAAAAGTTTTCGTTGAATTTTTACTAACCGGTCAGGTATTCATGTGCCACGTCAGTTTTTTTTTGTCGTTTAGTGACTTTCGCCGGGGACACGGCGTCCCTGGCGAAAGTCTCATCGCCCGTCCATCCGATTGTTGTAGTGATTTTCATTAATAAAATGTCTCCGTTATTGTTTAAATCGTGCATTGTAATTTTACATTTAAGATTTATGTAAGTTAATTATTTTAAAAGATATTTTGGAGAATCAACTTTACTTATAAGATATTCCTCTTTATGAAATTAAGTAAATTATGAACACCTACAAAATACATGCCCTAAAAACTTCCTATTTTTTCCTAAAAACTTCCTATTTTCCCAAACTAGTCTATAGGAAAATCAACCAGAAAATAAAATCATATCCTAAAAAGATTTGATATATTTTGTAAATGATATACAAATTCCAAGCATCAGGCGTGGGTATGTGATCGTATTTCATACAAGTTGTTGGATAGAATAATCATCGGAACATACATTCCTACCTCTTGTCTCCTCACGTTCATAACTATTGTTCGATCATATGTATACATTCAATGCACTAGCTATATATCATTTGTCAATCATAAAGTGGGTACTGGGTAGGGATATAGCTAGTAGGAAGAAAACTTAAAAGGGTCGAGAAGTATGAGAAATAACTATAACCAAATATAATAACTATAACCAAATATTTAAGATGCATCGATCTAAATTAGATGCATCTTTATACATTTAGATGCATCACAAGTGATTTTGAAGTCAAAATTAAATGATGCAAAGTAAGCAACAAATTTGACCTGTAGAGGGCGAAAAATATATAGGATTCTTCTAACTTGATGAAATGCATCTAATATATGTATACGCGTCTAATTTTTAGTTAGAAAATATATTATATACTAAAAGGTAATAGACCTATAGTGACTAAGGTTTTAGTGACACAAAAAATTCTCACTAAATCTATACTTCCAATGACAATTTTTAAAATTGTGAGTAAAAACTAATTAAAATTTTTGAGATTTAATGACATTTTTTATGTACAAAATGTGTCTTAAAAGGCAAAAAAATGTATCCTCACACTTATTTTGTGTCACTATATATAGACTTTTACCTGCTTGACTTCTACCTACACTTTTTAAATGTAAGAGAAGCATATAAAAATTTTAAGGTGTGTTTGTTTCATTCAGATGTTTTGGGTCTGAATCTGTTTATTAAACCAACGCAATGCAATAATAAGTAACTTATGTAAATATGAAACAAGACTTTTTATCATAAATATAACATAGTTAATAAACACTCAAATATATTATATAAAGTTTACAAAACGAAGAAGAGGCAAGGCCCACCTTTTATCGAAGAAGATGTTATATGTCTAATATGCCTTACTCAAAAAAAAAACAAACAAGAAATCCACGCCTCCTCTTACTGGTAAGAGTAAGAGGGCTAGTAAATTTTTTTTTTTTTTTTAAACAGTGACTTTTTTTATACTTTTGTTGACACATTTTACTTTTAGTGACACCTTTTTAACTTTTGGTGACATTTTTTTAAATGTCCCTAAAAGATTTGTGCGGTTATAATTATTTTTCATTCTTCTCATTTTAAAATTTGTTTTCATTTGATTTGATCATAAGTAATCATAAAATGTTAAAAGCTAGCTAGGACTTTCGAGAACAAATCTAAGAGGTGTGTAATTAGATGTGCATCTCTTTTAAGAATGGTTAAGGTTTTCTTGTAGATAACTCCACGAAAACTGAGAAAATTTAAACCACAAATTCTTTAAAACTTTGTTGAAAACGAGATTTCAAAAACTTATATATTGAACACGTTTCTACTTTCTTCTAAATTTTGGAATAAGATTTCTAGAAAACCTTTCCTTTTCTCACAACTAAAGACATTATAAATTTCTAAGACAATAACCAAAAGTAACAACTATATTTACCACTTGTTCTTCTATCCAATGAAAATGTGTTGCCATATATGTTTCTATATATGTTGTCTCGCAATTAAAAATTTCATATTCAATAAAGACGTATTTTGAATCAAATGTTTATCCATACTATAAATTCTTCATATAATAACTTAAAGCTTAAAAAACTAAGGGCCCGTTTGGTTTGAGAGGTAGGTTTGGATTGAGAGAAAATACCAATAAATGTTGTTTGTTATATGTGTGTGGCCCAAATTGGGGTTGAATATCAAAATCAGGACTTTGCAGAATCCCGTCATTAACCTACTTTTACTTATTTTCATTATTCAAGTGGACCCTCTTTCAATATCATCCATTCCTAATTCTTTTTATTATACGATATTATTCAACCCGCGACGCCTTGCCCAGTGGTTGAGGGTCATGTTTTTACCAATAATGTTGTATATGATAGATTTAGATACGTTAGAGAATTTGCATTTTATTTATTATTTAGATGGCTAATAATGTTATCATTATTTTAGTTTATATTATTTTTGTGAATTTATACTTAGATGCCTAATAATGTTATAATTACTTTTGTATTTACATTACTTTATTTCCATTAAAAGTTTTTATTAACATAGTCTTTTCATATGTAGTATTTTAATTTGAGTAAGTTACATAAGTGTTTTGATTCTTATTTATTTGTGTCTTTTGTTATTAGGAATTATATAACTATTTGTACTCTTCAATGACAAATTTTGAGTTGTTAGAGAATTTGATGAATATTTCGTGATCATCAAAATTGCATGATTGACGCGTTTGTGGTTTGTGCAACAGCATGTGAAGATGATGCATTATCAAAGTTGCTTTTGATTGTTGTCATCATTTGAGGCGTGTAATGGCTAAAACAACACGATGATTTTGAACATGGAAGCGTTAGGTCATCGTGGCGTAGCTTTAGATTCGATTGATGCTTTGAGAAAGACGCAAGAGAGAGGCAGTCAAATGCTAAAAAATGAATGAGTTTAATTAGTAAATTTTATTTAGATAACTTTGATGGTATTAAAATTTTTAGTGTTTTGCTTGTTTTTTTATTACTTAAATTTTTAATTAACGAAGATTTATAAATTATAAGCATGTATTTTAAGGTTAGGACGTTAATTGTAATGCATTGTGTATGCGTGGTTTGTTTTATATCAAATGTATAATCGAGGGTGTTATATTGCAATGTTGGACATCTTCCTAAACATCGCATTTTCATTTATGCATGGAAACTTCAAAGTCTCCAAGAACACCCAAATTAAATGATCCAATGCCTCTTGGTGTCTTTGTGTTGTTTTTTTTTTTTTTTTTGCAACTTCTTATTTACTGAACCTTAATTATTGTGTTTGTGTTGTTTTATTTGCAAATTCTTGTATACCCACCTTAATTATAACGACCACACAATTTTGTGTATATATAATCGAATATCAATTACATCTAACCCTAATTTTAACACACAACTCTATCCACAGTAACCCTAAAATCAAAATGTCAGCCACACCAAATCTCGACGAATTGAAATCTCTCACTCAAACTGGAAAACTTGTTGATGCTTTCAGTTACCGATAACTCACGCTAAAGGCAGGAGGAAGGTTTTATTGCTCGATTGGGAGGAGAGAGTCGATTATGGCGTTGATTGACAAACAGAGAGAGATAATCAATGAGACGGCTATCACTTTTTCTCGTTTCAATGTCGTGGCAAAGAATCGGTCATGATGCTATCCTTGAAATACAATCAAGGATCGCAGGAAACTTGATCGCTGGCTCAACCGCTTGTTTTGTGTCGTCAAAGCTTGTTGGAGAAGGAGGAGCTTTTGGAGAAGCCGGATGAAGTCGAAAGTTCGATGATGAAGATTAGGGCATGTTGGGTAGTTTCTGTTGTCTTTTGATGTATGTAGTTGGTTGGGTTAATGTAGGTTTTATGTCAATGATGATTATGTAACTTGTTTAACTTTTTTAATGGAAGGAACTGATCTATGATCAGTTATGTTTATGTTATAATCATAGATTATGTTTAAGTATTTACATTATTATTATTATTATTAATTTTTTTCAATATATATTAAAAAGGGTAAAGTATAACCCGCTTGACTTTTTTCTCTCACACATCTCTCACACTTGGTAAAATATGAATAACGCCTAAATAACATATTTAGGGTTTTTAATCTAAGGCAAAATTGATCAAGATTAATAGTAATCAATATATTTTTTTGAGGGTTATGATAAAGGATCCGATTATCTCATCGATTGATTCCAATATTTCGTATTCGATTTAATTATGATCAAATTAAAGCGCATATTTAAATGTTTGAATTTATTGAGTGTTACTTGCTTTATGATGTTTATTGATTTAAGAATGATATGGGTTTATTTTTGTTCGATTAAATTGAACAAATAAGCATATGTTTTACTTATCGGTGATAAATTTTTAAGAGTTTGAAGTTTTTATGGATAGTGTTTAGGATGATGATGGTGTCTTGAAACAAAGAACATGAATTTCTTTATCACTTTGGATTGTTGTTTTTAACGAATCTTATAATGTTCAAAACCATTTACAATTAATATTTTGAAAGTCCAATTATGTGTTAAGAATGAGTATGATTTTCTCAGGCGAAATTTTGGTTGTTTTAAGGTTTATAGTTAAGTTTTGGTTATTAGAAAATTTGTTGACTTGATTTTAAGCTCCTTATGTGACAATTTTAATTGTAATATACAGGAAGAAACTTAAACTTAAAACCGGTAAGCATCTGAGGAAATGAGGATGATGGTGGGGTGTTTTAGCTTGGTTAGTGGTGTTGCGTGGTGAATGATGGTGGCTGTGTGGTGGCGCGTTATGGTGGATGGGAATAATAATACGGCAAAGCGGTGGAGATTATGGTGGTGATGAGGAGGGTTGTGGTGATCACGGTGGTGGTTGGTGTAATCGTTGCAGCAGTTTATGGGTTATTGGTGATTAAGGTTGTTTGTGTTGAGACCTCTTCAGATCGGAGGCTATTCATTTTGGCACATTCTTTAATCAATATCTCTTAACTAAGAGTGTTGTGACTCGCTTCCGCATTTATCTTTACAAAGAATGTAAGTTTACGTTCTTTCCTTTAAGATTAACTTTGTTTGGTCGAGAGGGTGCAAACGGTGTGACTAACTTCTTGATCCGCCTCCTCGAGAGGTGTGAATACTGCTGCTCGTCACACCCAATTCTCTTAGCCGAGTCTTGTTAATCTTGGTGTGTGTTCTGCTTAATCCCTTAATTGTGGTTGTTTAGCTATTGTCTTAGTTTCGCGATGAGTAGGTCGAGGGATTGAGAAGTTGGTGTTAAATTATTGGTGGTTATTTGTGTTTGAAGGTGGTTGGTTTCTTTATAGCACGGTAAGTTTATGTTATTTCCTTTAAGATAAACTTTTCTTTGGTCGAGAGGGTGCAAACGGTGTGACTAACTTTGATCCGCCTCCTCGAGAGGTGTGAATACTGCTCGGTCACACCCAATTATCTCGGCCGAGTCTTGTTAATCTTGGTGTGCGCTCGTTTGTCTTAGTTTTCGCGATGAGTAGATTGAGGGATCGAAGTTGGTTTTGTATTATTGGTGGTTATTTGTGTTTGAAGGTGGTTGGCTTTCTCGACTACGTTTGGTGTCTTTGACTTCGAGTCTAAGTGTATCATAGTAATTTTTTAAGGTGTATAGTTAAGTCGCGCCTACTACAGGTTTGTGGTTATTTGATTAAAAAGTAACCGTGGTGCAAGATGAATACATGTTAAGAGTTGGAACAATATCATGCATCGATGCACATTATGAGTGTTCGTGGCAAACAACCAAGTAATAATAAATAATCGTTGTTTGAACATCACATATAGTTCCTACGTTAGGTTGTCAATGTTTCTTTGAAAACAATGTTACGCTGCAATTTTAAGCTCGGGTCCTTGTCTTCAACCATTAGTATCTTAAGGCCGCCGGTCGGTAACTCTAGATAGCGCCACATAAAGTCGACCATGGTCGAATACGGAGTAGGCATATAGAGGCCAACGTAATTAAGTGATCGACCGACTTTGTTAATTGTCATTGCATAACATGGTCTTGCAGGAATTGTCGCCGCTTTTAGAATAAATGGCCACTGGATTGCGTTGATGTCAAGATAATCCTGTATAACAACGTTATCCCTATATTTGAACCTCGTAAGCACCTTAGCGTGAATAACAAACCGCCTAGATCCGTGATGAGCAACCTTGTTCCATTACACAACCCTTTGGTTGGATTGATGTTCCACAATAGCATAATTGGCAATACCTTTTTAAGTGAAGAGCATGTGGGGCATACCGGGAAATTTAAGGAATTAAGAAATTCAATCGGATAGTGTTCGTGTTGCTCTAGGCTATCCGTAGATGCCTTGCAAATCTCATCCGCTACTGTTGTATGTAATGTGATTCCCGATAATCTGTTTAAACATGTACTCATTGATGTCATCAGCGCCATCATTCCGAGGAGTTAGTATTGCCCTTTCTTTGAGGTACACATCGTCGGTTTGCCTCGTTGTAAAATCGGTATGTCTCGTGACAACTGCTTTATTGGACAATCCCACGATTTAATTAGGAACATTTCAGAATGTCAATCCAACTTGGGTCGCCCTTCCTTCTTTGCATTTTCACGCAAGACGCTTCCATCCCCATGCCCAAAACCCATCTATTGAAATATTGTTTTCGAGTATCAAGCTCCCCATTCTCAAGATACTCGCTGACACGCATGCTACGTAAGTCTAAATACTTTGCAATGCTTCCATAGTTCGATTGGTTTATGCACGATCAACAATGTCTCGCTCCTTTTGGTATAACGGCAAAACTTGTCGAAAGTCACCTCCAAGCAAGACCGCTACCTCCAAATATTCGATTCCCACCGTCAGATCATGATATCCTAAAATATCCTTGAGCGCCTTATCCAATGCTTCAAAAGCATATTTTTGAGTCATCTGAGCTTCATCCCATATAATAAGTTTAACTTCCCGTATGAGTTCAACCATATGTGTATTTTGTTTTATGCCGCATGTATCGTTTCTAATAATTCAAGCGGTATAACAAAACGGCTATGCGCGGTTCTCCCACCGGTAGTAACAATGAAGCTATTCCTACCCAAATTGAAAGTGTTAATCAAGAATAAATTTTTATCCATTTTAAAATAGTTGATCGCTTAAAACATAGTATAAATTTATACCAAGATGCAACAATGAGCACTATCATGCTCCGATCTTAATCTTGAGATGATACTCTTGTATAAAAACGTCTTTCCAGCTCTACCTGGACCGTATACTAAGTAAAAGTTCCTTTTACCATGGATGATTCAATCACCTCTTCATAGATTAAACGTTGTTCGGGATTTAACAATGAATGAAGTTGTCGATGTTCAATCTTACTGCTTCATATCATAATTCAACACCTCACGATGAGACGATTTTCCATGTTGGTTAGTAACCTTGGGTCGCAATCGTAGGTCTTGGAATTCGTATAAAGATCTACCATTTCTATTTAATAACTCTTGGATCTCTATCAAACAATAGTTCTTTAGTTGCTCATCCGTCAACCCAAGTCGTGATAATTGAACATTTTCCTTTCTTGTGTAGAAGATCTTCCGATAGAAACTTCCAATTTTCTTCCCAAAATTTTAAAGGTCCGCTAACATCGCAAAATATTAAAATTGTTACAAATATGTCACGAATCGTGGTCCAAACATCCATACACTTGCTTCGATATAGCATATGTCCATTCCGTGTCATCATTTAAGAGGCCATACACAAAACATGCCTCCTTGAAAGTCGAACATAGTTTGTCGTGAACAATCATGAGTTTTTCCCAAGAATCGGGACCTCTTGCAATGTTCAACAACATTCTAAGATAATATCGGTCTCCGACGCCGGGCGCGAGTAAACAATCCGCCCGATGCATTTTTGCAATTTATTTTTCCACGTTTGTCTTTCTCATACCACACGTAATGTGTAGGTATCTCAAAGATACGATATCGATTCGCATCAGATCACGCTTGTTTAATTCAAACCAATCAAATGAACATGGTCATGTCGATACCTTCTTCAATTAGGCCTGCAAGCTTTCCGAGTCACGAGTGTGATTGCGCGGTCGATTCGGCAAGTGGTAATTCACTTCATGATGACGGATATGAGAAATGTATGTCGATGAAAACAAACGCCACACCGCCTCACATGGAGCTAAAAACGACAATTCAAATAGTTCTTTATTTCACAACCTCCAAAACTTGTACATTTGTCAGATCACCATCATTTTAACATTCTCTTGTATAACAATCGTGGCTCTATCGACCTTTATTTAAGTACTTGAATAAGTACTTAATTGCTTGATCCGTTGCACCATTCCACGTTAATGCGGGCCCGGTATTTCATGAGGAGATAACGGTTGTGAGGCACCACATATCTCATATCGATTTGAATTTCCCTTTATATGGTGAGCGTTATTATTCCTCCATGATAAATAGCATAACCATAATTATCAACAATTGTTTCAACCACAAAAGGTTTAGGAAAATGTTTTGAGCACTTACCCTCGCTTGTACATGGGGCTTTTTTTTCATCTTTACCGCAAGGTCCATGTAACATAAACTCGCCATTACTTTATACCCATCCGGATCATTGATTCGACATGGTATCTCATTGTAATTATATCATTTATCCGGGATGGGGTTTTGCATTTCAATTCTTCTAGCCACAAGAGGATATGAGCATGTGGCGTTTAACGCTTTTGAAATTCTATGACATACACACTCGAAATATAATCGTAAACAAACATAAGATAATACACAATGTATATATAAAAGAGTAAACAGATTACAAGTATGGGTTAATTTTGTTTACCTCCTCGTGACTTGCCAAAATATGAATTTTTGTAAGGTCGCTTAACAGCTCAAGAAGTTTAATCTTGAACACACGTGTTGCCACTTCGGACGGTCATGTACTTTTTGGCCCGGACGCGCTTTTAGCATTTTCGCAATTTCGGCCATTTTGGATTAGCAAAGTGAACGTGATGAATGATCCGATTCCATACGTCCCGCATATAGCCATTGCATCATGGTAGTTTTGCATCATATACCTTGGACCGCCTATAAAACTTTTGGCGTAATCGATTCGCTTTCCGGCCCCGCAGACTTGTATCCCCTTGTTACAAATACACAAACATTATGATATAGATCAACGCGTAACGATCTTGATTTTTCTCGTCCATTTTAGCCTCGTTCTTCAACAAAGATATGAATCCACCAAGTATTGTTGGAATAATCGCCCACCCTAAGCAAAGGTAGTACCTTGGTTATTTCGATGTTGTATGATATATGAATAGTATTCTTTCATTGTGACAAAAGCCCTTTGGTCTTCATGCATGCACATGTTGTTGTAATATGGTATCTTTTCATGAAATCCTTCTTCCCATATGGGAATAACAATGGATATTGAAGTGACATGTATTCGAATGCAACTCGTAAATACGCTTCAAACCTTCATCCCCGTTAGTTACAATAATATCTCTTGTAGGAATACCATCACCAAAGTCATTAGTAATTAGAGTCGCTATTTCGCCACGGTTGGTGCGTTGTATTGTCGAGATGTAGTATGTCCACTTATCAACCGTAGTTGAAAGGTGGCCGATTGTGGTTCTCGCACCAATCCCGAGCCATTCAAATGCCTTAGCAATTGAATTTGATTGATCAAACATTTTAATTAAGCTCGCTACTATACTTGGATCTAACACATATCCCATCTTTGTCTATAAAAGCTCTCATTCGGTTTTTCACTTCATTTCCAAAGGTCAAAAAGTATAGTCAGCATATTTAAGTTGAATTTCTGTTGGAAGAAGAGAACCTATTCGATGATAGCTCGCCATTTACTCTAAAGGTATATGGACCCCCGCCCGTGTTAATTGAATGGTCTATTCTTGCTCCAAAAGATGTGTAACAAAACATGCCATTATATACCCCGATCCGGTCTTTGAATCTTAAACTTGCAGGATTATTATAGTCCATAAACTCTTTAAGAGGTGAAGGCGTTTCATTAAATCTTGAAAAGAAGTTTTCCTCTTGACAAAGAAATGGAAAAATTGGGTTGAGGCGCTTTGATTTATCGCTTCTCCCGATACCACATAATCGCTGGCAATTTCGACACTCAAATGATGGATGCCCAATATTATGGTAAACAACGGAACACCTTGCCAAAAAGGTCAATTTTATTGGGAATAACAACATTTTATCCATCAAATAACATAAGGCATGAATTATTAAATATGAAACTACTGCAGATGCATGTGCGGTCCGTGTGCTTTTTTAGTCGCAGACGCGAGAGCGTCTCGTATGAATAACATTAAGGTATTATTCATTATTACGGAAACAATTGTGTGCCAAATGTAATTTAGTTAGTTAAACACCGTTGATCTTCTTTTTTATACATAAAGGGTTGATTTGAAGCATGCCATTTGATTTGTCATATCGGTAAATCACCCCGAGCGTGATGTTTGTCCTAACAAATTACGGTGAACACGCGAATCGTGTATCAATTGTTGCAACAATGTTGCACTATAATAACGCAAGTGAATGTTTATACGGTGTATACCGTAAATGATTTGACAATTTCATTTAGCCAGAAACCACAATAGCTTTATGTTATTCCACTTTGATCGACAATTGTTTTCGAATCAATAACGAAAGATTTGTGCAATATGTCCGATGTGGATGGAACATGAGCATGATCATTTTCGACCTCAGAACGGAAAAACAAATATGGATTTAATCATATACATAATTGGGAGGTATAGTATTTTGTTAAATTGAAATGTAGTCGTATTCATTTAGTATTTGGATGATATGTATCAATTATGCAACACATAACCTTGCAGTGTTTGCAAAGATATAGAAGCAAGATGTATATTAAAGCATCTCTTGGGATTCTAGTGGTGAACTCGATGCAATAAGTGTAATGAACAATGAACAGATTCTATGGTAAGTATCTCTGTGTTTTTATGATTCTTATTATTGCTTTAATAATGAGACCGATTTTTTCCAATATAAAATAATAACTTGTTATGTATAACACACAAATTGTGGATGGTTCATCTATATAACATATGTAGAAAGTAAAAATCATAATTGTTATAAAATAATGCAGAATAAACATGTTTAAAAACTCGCCTTATAAGATAAGTTTATATCACACTTGTCATGTATAAAATAATAATGTATGTGTAAAGTAAACATATGTAGTGGATGGTATAAATACATATAAATGAAGGAGGGTTTCAAACTCATATAATTCATACCAAACATAATGTTACGCTCATTATTTAATTCATTAGGTATATAATAAAGTCAATTTTAGGCAATCTTGGTGATCATTACAAAGATAACCATCTTCAATATCTCAGATCATTTGAGATTTAAAACAACATCGCCCTAACATTTGGGTAATTTTCTGAGGTTTTGAAAAACTTTTAATTAAGTATTCACAATGAATCAATCATGTATTCATGAATTTAGATGACCCGTTGTGTACTTTAAGTTGATCAATTATTTAAAGGGTTATATGAGTGAATGAAAATAGGGATACTATAGAGAGTTAGAGAATTATACGTAAATAGATTCATTAATTGGATGTTTGGTTACATGTTCATCACATGAAAGGGTTATAGGAGTGATTAAAAAGGGGTACAATAGAAAAGTAGTAAACGACATAGAGATTATTTTCATTAATATAAATATATGGTTCATTCACATATTTATTTTGTTCATGAAACATTACACCTCGTAACCATGTCTGATGGAGAAATTGAAAAAAGATTTCTTTGCCGACTATTATATGAGACATTACATTTGGTAACAACGTCTGATGGATAATTCAAATAATTTTAAGATACCTAAACAAATATCTTGTACATTAAATATTACACTTGGTAACAATGTCTGATGGAAAAATCAAAAGAACCACAATTGCTTTCATGGTCATCTCGCATTACTAACACACATAGATATTTGATCTCATGTAGAAATTGTCCAAAGCCACATTATGTTCATCTTAGAGGTACCGAAATGGAGTTTAGCATAAAACAAACAATATTTTGTTTGATGGCAAACCAAAACATGTTGTCGAAAAAAACAAAACCAAATGTAATGGAACGGCTAATTATTGTGTCTTCCAAATAACAATTAAAACAAAAGTAAAACAAAATCCCAAGAGCGCTTTTATCAAATGTATTATTATTGTCAAAAGCATTCGCTTTATAAAGGCTTGATGGGCGCCATTGGTCGGGTCATTCAGATTCTTCAACCACAAACCTGCTTACAAAATATATAGGAGAAACGTGTTATTATGCGTGCAAACGTAAAAGGGTTAGCGGAAAAAGTGTAAGTCAATATGTGCTAACCGCCTCGCTTTTTTCTTGACGCGGTGGTGTTGTCATCACCATCCCGCTCAATGTCGACAAGAATCGCTCAATAACCGCGTCCGAATTATCAATATCAACACCGCATACAACGGAACATGATTATTATGTTAGATGTATTGTAGTAGTAAGATAGATAGGTAAAGATATTTTGTTGTCACCCAAATGTTTTAAGATCGCTAACCTATCATCTTTATTATCATTTGTCGGTTGGTCTTTATCACCGCTTGAATGGTGGGGTCGGATGTTGAAGATGTATTATTACTTGCAATATCGACGATCACCTTGTACATCATTAACCAACAGAAGCTCATGTTCGTAGTTGAATCATCAACAACCACCCCGCAAACAATGGAATTCTATCGCAGTGACTTTATACAAAACATGTTGTATTGCTTTTTATTGGTTTCGACTACCTTTTCCGCTTCCTATCCTCTACTGTGCTCGACGGTGTAGTGAGGGTTGGCACCGAGCGGGTGACTTCGATGATGAGCATGTAACACGGTTTCATTATCAACGGTGCTTGCGCATGGTTCAAATTGATGTATTATGCGGTCAACTTGCCAACACGTAAAACTCTCGAATGTTCCATATTCATAATATGTGTGAGATTTGATTTCAAACATGTGTGTTGTCCCAATGAGGTCGATATAGGTGATGGCAAGTTTGCATGATCGTCTCAACCTCGAGATTAAGCCGTGAGTAATGGGAATGATGTAATAGTGTGTAATTAGCGGGATTTATAACGGTACCTCATCCTCATCCGACACTAACGCCAAGCTGGAACCCGATCAATCCAACGGACGATCATCAAAAGGACCACTATACCGCCGGTATCATCGAGATACCAAGTTCAAGACGATACCAAGGAAACATTCAACAGATGGTAAATGTCAAGGTGAGCAATTTTATATAATACATTCAAACAATCAAAATATAAGATGCAAATATGGCATTACCTTATTACGGGTATTCAATCTGTCTCACTGATGACTGCACTAAAATCTCCCATTCTTTCTAGTAGCCCCTTTCATGCGCTTGTCTCCCCGCACGATGGGAAATTCCATCCCTTCTAGTACGCACATTATCAATCTTGGCCTTAATTATGAAAGCGCAGATCGTGTATAAATTAGATCCGTAAATGTTGTGAACTATAAAGATAATATAGAGATGGCGATCGATAATAATACATACATCATTCCTTTTATTTCGGCCCACATAATAAGATTCTCGATAGATTCTTCTCTTGGTTCGAGTCGCCCACCAAGAAGATCCTTTTCACATCGTGATGCTAACAAACAATTGTATGATTTGTTAAATTTTGCCGGTTTTAGGATATATTTAATAATAAGAATTAGCTTCTCACAAAATCTCAATTCAATTCTTTAATCGCAGGAATGTCGACGGAATCTAGGAGTCAGCGGATGAACCGGATAGATAGAGCTTATCTAGAAGGTAATATCAAAGGTTAAATGTGTAAATGAAAAGTGTTGAACATGCAAAAGGTAAATAGTCCATAAGCCACTTCATCGTTATATTGCTTTGCAGAGGTTGAAGTCACAACAACAGACACATGCCAACGCGGCCGCCTTCTTCTCAATCAACACATCAAGAAGCCCTCCCTGTGGTCACCCGTATGGACCGGCCCCGATTACAAAGGAATCGAAACAAAAGAACAAGAAGTTTCCTAATACATATTGGCAAAAACATTTTCATTTTCACAACATCCTTTGCAACAAATATAAATTTCAACCTATGATTCGCCAAGTAGAAATCAAGGTTTTTGGCTCCTGTTTTGGTGTAGTTCATCCTACCCACATTTGTCACATAACCTACAAGATCCGAAGGTAAAAGCTTTTATAGCAACAATATTTAAAAACAATTAATTTTAAGATACCTAAACAAACAAAGACATTTCCAATGAGATATTTGTTTTCGTGAGCTTTATATGATCAAAATCAACCAATTGTTACGGATACCTAACAAATCCCTTAGATATAACCAAAGATTTCCTTATGCTTGTTGATCCATTAAACTCAAGCATGAACGTATCGTCCTTCCCGACACGAAAATCTTCTTTGTTTTGCATGACTACAAAATTTTTGACCGAATATATAGCACCTCTTTAACTTCAAGAAATTGTGAGCTATCGTTGCCTTGGCAGACAAGTGGATAACATTTCCTCGCATAAAAAGTATGTAAGAAAAATTGACAAACAATGAGACATTTGATAACTTTTGTATTACATGTTGGCATTATTCGTGTTTTTCACACATGGTGATGGATGTCAACATACTTTAGCATCGGACACCAAGAAATCGCTGCTCAAGTATCGGCCTCAAGGAGCATTTATATCCCACATCCTACAAAGCATCACTACGATCGTGCTTGGCCTCATCCAATTTCAATTCGTCCAAGAATAATAGTGTATTTGGTCCTCCGCTTTCACGCCATAATTATAGAGATAACGGTCCTTTTTACTTGTATGCCTACCCACAATGACCGTGCGAGATAATGGGTTGTAAGGCTTATTTATGCAGTTCCATTTAGTAATGTTTTAATTGTAGATTGATCCATATTCTTTGAGGTTGCAAATTGCAATTCTTTTGTGCTTCCAACATTGAATACGTGTTTAGTGTGAACGTCCGAGCATTCAATCCAGGATATATTTCATTCAACTCGAGGCTCTTCATAAACCAAACCGAAATTTCATTCAACTCGAGCCTCTTCATAAACCAAACTGAATTTGTATGAATATGAGGCATACTAAACCGAAATCATTTGTAGTTATTTTGGTATGCATAAACATGTATGTACCGTACTTTTGGTTGTGCACAACCCCCCTTGCACATTAAATTAAGGGGGATAAGCTTTAAGTAGTATAGATATTTAGTGTTTTTCTTTTTCTTCTCTTTCTTTTATAAAAAATCATACTGTAAATCTTTCCTTCATACAAAATCATACCGTAAACATCATGAAAGATTTTTTTTATTAGCAACAAACTAATCACCCACGATCTTTCATATGTTATCAAATCCAAAAGAGAAAAGAATTAAAAAGATAATAGCCGTCGTCTTCATCTTTATGTTCTCGTCATGATCTCCTATGTCAGTGTCATTGCCGACTCAGTCATTTGTGACGATGATGACTACGACATAGTTCTCATCTCCTTCGGTGTTATTCAAAGTAGTCCGATTGACTTCAGGGCGTTCGGTGTGAACTTTGAGAGCTAACAATGGTATTTATTATGGCATTTGGTTTAGTTGATCCTATTTGTTGTGGTGGTAACAGCCGGCTACTTGTTTGTTTACGTTGTTCCTTTAGACGATATATCGGAATCGTGTTGACGTCCAAATTATCGAAACAAGACATAATATTCCTTCAAGTGATCGATGGCGTCGAGGAATCAAAATCAATGTCCTACATCAACATGGCTAGTGAAAGAGTCCTCAATGACGAGGATGAACATAGTTACATAGTGAAGATATAGGCAAATGAGGATGATGCTTTTAGAACGGTGAAGAGCCAAATCGGTTTTTATGATCTTTTAAAAACATAAAAATTAGTTACTTAAGCATTTTATTAATTATTTTTAAAACTACATACTTTGTTAAATACTTTTTCAAATTACTATAGTCACCTAAAAAACTCGAACATATGATGCTATATTCATTCTTCTCATTTAAAATTTTCTTCTCACTAGATATTTTCCCCTATATTCACATGTCAAGTTATCTAGAGTCTAACTCAATTATAATTAGTTCCCAAATCCGCAAATCCAGCATAACTGGAATATACTGGTTAAAAAGCCAATTTCATTGAGAGTTTCACTTTCATTAAACTATCTTATATAATCAAGCCAAATTAATTATGGCAAGTAAATTGGTTCTGTGTTCCAAGTACATGCATATGCTATCCTAAACTAGCTGTTCTATGACTTCTATCACAAAAGAGTGACATACCAATACAATTTCAGTTTTTAATATCTATAATTACAAAGAGTTCACGGTGTTTTCTTATATCTTGGAAATGTGAAACTTAAATTAATATAGTTTGTCTAAATTACCCGTACCTCATAAACTTGACAATATTTTTTAATTAATTATAAATTTGACAACTTTTCAAAATGCACACTATATTAATTTTAAAAAACACACAATTTTATTTCAAAATACACGTTTTGCATCAATGGTCGAATTAGAATCACGATTCCACAAGTATTCTTATTTGTCGCTATACACCACCGCTTTGCGCCGTCGAATTAGTGGAGACAAATTGGTGGTGGACTTAAGGATAACAAACTCAACAAAACTGGGCTTTAGATATAAATGATGTTGGGCAGGGTTTTATTTTAACAACAAAACCAATTACAGCCCAAAAAAGAATCCCAAATAACCAAACATTTCTAACACAACACAACACAAGTACACAACCAAACAATCTTAGAATTCAACTCCAGTCAAAACAACAATGCCTCCGAAACCCAAACCCAAACCCTCGACCGGTCCGGCGGCGTCTCTGGTAGCCGGTAGAAGATCTATTCACTTCACTCAATCGACATATCCAACGCTCAGAGTATGGACAACTTTCAGAGTATGACCAAGTTATTAAACTTGCAGATCAAGGTACCAACTAATTCTAATCATTTTTTTTTTAATTTGTGGGTATTTGTGTTAATAAATTTGGGTTTTTTTTAAGGAATTTACTAACGGCTGTTAATATAAAGGACTAACGATGCAGATGTGAGAGTTGAAGATGTGAAGAATTACCCATTATTGTATATAATTTGATCTTTGGTTTAGCATATTGTAAAGTAAAATACAATCAGAGAGAATTGGGAGAAAATGAAATTGTATTCAACTAACTGAAAAAGAAAGAGTTACAACTGAAACTATATATGGCTAAACTGCCTAAACAACTATTTACATAAAGGACCTTCTATTCTAAACTTATTTACATAAATGACCCTGAACATATTACTCTTTACACTCCCCCTCAAGTTGAGTGTTTTCTGAGAAAGAAACTCCCAACTTGTGCAGAAGACTGTGATGCTGATCTACAGTAAGAATCTTTGTAAACACATCTGCAAGTTGTTGAGAAGTATGAATGTATTCAGGTTTAATGATGACATCCTTGACTTGATCTCTAACATAATGGCAATCAAATTCAATATGTTTGGTTCTATCATGAAAATGTGATTAGCAGCTTATATGAATAGCGCCTTGATTATCACAAGGTAAAGTAATAGGTGCAAATTTGAGGCCAAGATCTTTCAATAAGTCGAGAAGCTGTTACTTCACAATGTAATTGCCATTGCTCAGATTCACCTCTCCGAGCTTCTAGAGACAACTCCTTGTTTCTTAGATTTCCAAGATATTGGAGAATCACCTAATAGAATACAATAACCTGTTGTTGATCTTCTGGTCATGGGACAGCCTGCCCAATCAGAGTCACAATAAGCTGTCAAATGAACTTTAGAATGATGTGTGAGAAGTATTCCTTGACCTGGAGCATTTAATAAGTACCTAAGTAGGTGTTTGACAACCTGCATATGTACTGAAGTTGGGTTTTGCATGAACTGACTTAGCACTTGAACAGTGTAACATATGTCAGGTCTGGTAATAGTCAAATAAATAAGCTTCCCAATATATCTTCTATACACTTCTGGATCTTGTAAAGGAGACCCCACATCAGCTTGTAACTTTAAATTTGGATCCATAGGAGCTTATATGGTTTACTCGACATTACTCCAACTTCATGTAATAATTCTAAAGCATATTTTGAGAAACAAAAGACCAGATGTAGCCTTAGTAACTTCCAAACCCAAGAAATAGTGTAAATCCCCAAGGTCTTTCATGTGAAAAGTAGAACTAAGCTGATCTTTAAGCAACTTGATTTGAGAAGAATCATTACCTGTAATCATCAGATCATCAACATAGACCAAAATTGCTGTGAATGAACTTCCATCTTTCTTTGTAAACAAAGAATAATCAGCCTTTTAGATTGTTGAAACCAAAAGACACCAAGGCGTAGGATAACTTTGCAAACCATTGTCCGGTGTTGCTTAAGCCCATATGTTGATTTTTTCAACTTACACTTTTGTAGAAACAAATTTCACATCTTGCATCGACTCCCCTTACCAACATAACCAAGAGAACCCGTGATATACACATCTTCTAGCAAATATCCATGTAAGAATGCATTAGACACATCCATCTCGTATTTATGTCCCATCCTTGCATAGTCAAGAATCGCTAATAATGATCTTACAAGAACCATTTTTGCAACTGGTGCAAAAGTTTCTTCATAATCTTCACCTTTCCTTTGTCTATTTCCGAACAACCGCCTAGCCTTCTTCCTTTCAACTGCTCCATCGACTTGTACTTGGTTTTCAACAACCAATGACATCCAATAGCTTTTTCTCGGTGGCAACTCGCTTCCCTGCGCCATTATCTTCCAAAGCTCTTAACTCACTGCTCATAGCTTCACACCATTCTGGTTTAGTGATTGCTTTAAAAGTTTTAGGATCACTTTCATTAGCAAGAACACTCAACATACATTGAAACCGAGGAGACAAAATTGTGAAGTAACTTGATTTGCTACAGTTTGATGGTTGGTACAACAAAGTCCTTTGTCCAAGTAGAGGTTTAGATTGTCCGCAGACCTTCTAGTTTGATTTGTAAGAAGATTCATTTTGAGAAACATTTGAATAGTGGATTATTTTATGGCAAAGCGTGGATCATCGTTCGAGCTTGTATCACGTGATTTTGTATCATCGGGTCATCATATACAACAGAGAAGCGAGGTATAGATACAGTATTGGTTGATAAAATTGGATGCACTCAATCGTAGAAGGGAAAGATATGTTCATGAAATTTCACATCTCTACTCACAAAACATGTATGAGTAAGCAAATTATACAACTTATAACCCTTTTGATGAGCTGGATACCCCAAAAATACACAAGGAACACCCTTAGGAGCAAATTTATCAGAACCTCTAGAAGGATTAGTAGCTACAGCAAAACAGCCAAAAACTCTCAATTGAGAAAACATATTTACATAAATGACCCTGAACATAAATGACCCTGAACATATTACTCTTTACACATATTGATACATAAATGACCATGTTTATCATATTAGTACATTTACATAAATGACCCTGAAACATATTACTCTTTACACATATTGATACATAAATGACCATGTTTATCATATTAGTACATTTGAGAAAACATATTTATCATTTTTGACTTTTACCCAACAATTAAACATCTCCTTTCTTGTACTTTTTTTTAGTATAAGATATTATGTTTTTTTTCGTATTATGTAAAGCATGCATGCATGTGTAGAATTCCCAACCATCTCTCAGTTATATTTTGCTTAAGAACTAAGCAAGTGTTACCTTGCCAAACATCAAACCCAAAACAAATAAGTGATAATAATTGCAAAAGAATAATTTTCAAAGTAATGAATCTTTTTCCACTTTAGGAATATAGATTCTAACACTTTTGCAGTTTTGCAAGCAAGCAACTAAAGACAATTGGATTGAGATCCTCCTCACGTTCCATTCAACATGAGGCCACGTAGCATGGCTTTTTCTCCATAACGATTAATTTATAAAATAAAGCGTCCCACAATGATTAATTTAAGTTTTTCTTTCCACCACATAAATCCTTAATATAACCTCTCATGCTCAAACGAAATACGAGATGATCTTAATCCAAACATAATATTACTCCTAAAAATTATATAAAAACAAGATGACTCCCAAAATCATTTGTATGGAATATCGGAACATATGATGCTATATAGTATATTCACATGTCAAGATTACACCTTCATGCTGATATATGTCCAATAGTTATAAAAGTTATCTGGAGTCTAACTCAAATCCGCAAATCTAGCATAACTAGAATATACTGGTTAAAAAGCCAATTTCATTGAGAGTTTGACACATTTCTTCTTTTCAATACAAAAATTTAAGATATTGTAATAGATAGCTATGTCTGCAACACTTTTAGATACATGTTTGATTTTTATTTTATCATTTTCATTAAACAATTTAATACGTATAATCAATCAAACCAAATTATTTCTTCTTTTCACAAATATTCTTATTTGTCGCTACACAATCGCTTTATGCACGTATTCATCTAGCTGATGGATTTGGTGGTGGACTTAGGGGTGTTCATGGGTTGGGTAATATCCGAATAAACCGAAAACTGAAACCGAACCGAACTGAAAATAACCGAACCGAACTCGTAACCGAACCGAAATAAAAGTTCGGTTTTCGGTTCGGTTATGGTTTTAGCAATCCAAACCGAAAACCGAATCGCAAATAATATATATATATTTTTATATATTTATATTAAAAAATATATTAAAACTTTTATATATATATATATATATATATATATATATATATATATATATATATATATATATATAATATTTTAAGCTTGAAAACTAATTTTTTTCAAAAATATATATAAATAAATGAGCAAATTATTAAATTTAGGTAATTTTGGTTATTCGGTTCGGTTTTTGATTCGGTTTAGTTAAATTTGAATTCGGTTCGGTTCGGTTTTCGGTTATACCTAGAAAAAAAAAATTAACCGAACAAACCGAACCGATGAACACCCGGACTTAAGGATAAGAAACTCAACAGAACTGGGCTTTATTTATAAAAAATGATATTGGGCAGGCTTTTATTTTAACAAGAAGACCAATTACAGCCCAGAAAAAAAATCCCAAATCACCAAACATTTCAACACAACCAACCAACCAAACAATCTTACAATTCAACTCCAGTCATGCCTCCGAAACCCAAACCCAAACCCTCGACAGGTCCGGCGGCGTCGCCGGTAGAAGTAGAAGATCTATTCACTTCACTCAATCGACATATCCAACGCTCAGAGTATGAACAACTTTCAGAGTATGACCAAGTTGTTAAACTTGCAGATCAAGGTAACAACTAATTCTAACGACTTTTTAAATTTCTGGGTATGCTTGGATTTGTGTTATTAAATTTGGGTATTTTTTTCTAGTGTTGGCGGTTGTACCTGGTGATGAAGACGCGATTAGGTGTAAAGTGGTCGCCTTGATTAAGGATGATAAGATTGATGATGCAATTAATGTTATCGATGTTTTCGCCAAAAAGTTTTCTGTCGATTTCGGGTTTTTGAAGGTACTGTTGTTTAAATTGTCAGTTTTTATTCTCATCATTGTACAATGTGCTGCATTGGTGTAATTGTCAAGGTCCGTGAAAACTTATAGATGAATGAGACAATTTTGTATTGAGAACTAGATAAA
Source organism: Chrysanthemum lavandulifolium (assembly GCA_022545495.1). Taxonomy (NCBI): domain Eukaryota; kingdom Viridiplantae; phylum Streptophyta; class Magnoliopsida; order Asterales; family Asteraceae; genus Chrysanthemum; species Chrysanthemum lavandulifolium. The sequence continues at coordinate 103,493,581 of CM040245.1, forward strand.
CGCTAACACAAACAAACTTCGGAAGAGGGAAAACTAATACGAGTAAAAAACATTGTCAAATTCATAAAAACTGGCATGACTTTATAACTTTTGTCGTTTAATGCTTCCTATTACTGGTGTATCGTTAGCTTGTTTTGAATAGGGCTATAAGTGATTGATAAGAAGTGTCAGGTGTTTTTTGACGATGTTAGCGATTAATTGGTGTTATTGTTGGAACAAAACTAGTAAGCATATATTATTTTGAAGAGTTGTTGTCCAGTGATACTGACATTAGTTGAGAGCTACCAAAAGTTGTGTTAACAGACGTATTCATTGGTACCTGATGCAAACCTTTGGGTTAAGATGCGTTTTCATTAGTTGGCTAAGAACTTTTGGATTGATTTTGGTTGTGTTGATATCAATGAGATTTGATGCATGATGAATAGGTTTTGAGGTGGTGCAATTTGCATTGGTCTGGTTGTGATTCGGGAGATGTGTTGTGATGATTCTGAATTTTGATTATGTTTTCAGGTTTAGTTTTTGCTATGTTAAAAGTACTGGTGTTACCGGTTTATGCTACAGAAAGTGACATGCAGATACTATTATTAGGTTATTTTGAAATAGGATAAAATGGATTAGTTAGTAACAAGTGCAGAGTGTTATCTGACCATGATCATGTGATGGATTAGTTTTTACATCAGTTTTGTAACGAATTAGTAAGCATCAGGACATGGATTGAATTCTTTTAAGAGTTATGCATATATAACGAAATTTTTCATGAATTACCAAATGAGTGTTCAAATTGTCTTCACAAACAGATTCATTGGTATCTGATGCAAAATTATTTTGGTTTTTACGGTAGAAGTGTTAAAAATGTTGTTGACTAGGTATGATGAAGTTTATATAGTTTGATGCATGATGAATAGGTGTTTAGCATGTACAATGTGCATTGATATTATTGTGATTCACACATTGTGTTATTAGGTATTATGTATTAGGTATCATGTATAAGTAGTTTTTCATGAATAAGGCTGAAATTGATTAATAAGAAGTATCGAGTTCTATTAGTTGCTGTGTTGATGTGAGCAACTAGTTGCTGCGTTGCTTTGGTAAAACTAGTAAGTATCAGGACATAATATTCGTGGGTATCTGTTTCAACAAAAAAATTGTTTGACGTCAATCTTCGTATCATCTTATAATGAACCATTTGTCTCTCAATAACATTTATCCATATATACTTATGTGGATATGGTGCGATAACCCATTTACAAAAGTTTGGCATAATATTTTTTGCACCATTGATTATTTCACATGTTCCTGAAGCATACAATTTCGTACCCCGTCTTTACTAATGCATTTCTTTTTTTTTCTTGGTGATTTATAAACAGGCATACTGTCTGTACAGACAAAATAAGCTAGATGAGGCTTTGGCGTCCCTGAAGGGTCTAGAGAAAGACAGTGCAACAATGTTGTTAGAATCACAGATTCTATTTCGTCAAGGAAAGATGGATGGTTCTGTGGATATATATCAAAAGCTTCAGAAATCGAAAATAGAGTCACTGGAGATCAATCTTGTTGCTGGTTTGGTTTCAGCTGGGAGGGCTTCTGAAGTTCAAGGTGTTATGGATGCCATGCGAGTTAAAGCAACCAGCAGCTTTGAGTTGGCTTATAATACGGCATGTGCGTTGATTGAACAGAACAAGTTGTCAGATGCCGAGCAACTCCTACTTTCAGCTCGAAGGTAATTTTTGTTAATATAGACAAGTGCATCGATCTCACTGATGTAATTTTTTTTGAGATTGTAGTTAGTCCGCATACCTTACTGTTGATTTATAAAGTCATGTTACAAAAAAGTTGCATAAGTGTCGATTTTCGTATATAGCATGAGTGTTGTTTTCCTTTATAGACATTGACATGAAATCAGGTGGTTCTAATGGTAGGATCTATAAGGCAGCTAAAGTAGCAGCAACATTATTATAACTAGCAAGGGACTTTGTTTGTTGTTACGTAGACTTAGAATGGTATTAAGCATCAGTAATTTTCATTTGAACTGAATGGTTTAGAAAGGGCTACACCATAAACAGTAGGGGCAGGCAGCCCCCCAAATCCTCTAGTTATCATTTACATGTGATTTTAATATGGTAATTTTGGCATTTTACATAGAAAAATTACATGTTTTGTCCCTGTTGTTTACCCAAAATCACACTCGTTGTCTTTATTCCATTTTAATTACATTAATAATCCCTAATTTTCAAACTATTTGCATTGAGAGTCCCTATTTTGAATCAGTGTGATAACGATAGGGACTACCCGTGTAATAAAAAACTATAGATTATTACATAGATGATCCATATTTTACAAAATAGGGACCATTGATGCAACTAGTTTGAAAATTAGGTATCACCGGTGTAATTAAAATCGAATTAGGACGACGAGTATGATTTTGGGTAAACCACAGGGCGAAACATGTACTTTTCTCTTTTTAGATATACAAAAAGTATTTGCAGCAGCATGATTCCGGCTCTCCCAACAATAATGTTCTAGTTCTGTCACTGGGCTACACTTAGATGTGAAATCCATTTACGTCCATTTGGGTAGCTTAGCAATGAGATTTGTATGTGCACTGCTATGCTTTTATTCGTGACCTGCTATTGTTAATTTTCTTAGACCTGTGGTTGTTTTTAGTTTTTGTAATGTACCTTCATTACTCTACGTGCATAAAGTGCAAGACATTCTCATACGATCTAAATATAATTCTTGACAGAATCGGTCAGGAGACGTTGATGGATGAAAATTTAGCTGATGAGAAGATAGAGATTGAGTTGGCACCCGTAGCTGTGCAGTTGGCCTATGTACAGCAGGTAACAACCAGCATTTAAAGTTTTATAAGATTATGCTCTGTGCAATTTTAAACTGAATTAATGGTTTTACTTCAGCTGTTAGGAAACAAAACAGAAGCCATGTCATCATACTCGGACCTTATCAAGCGGAACCTGGCTGATGATGAATCCTCAAATGCAGTAGCAGTAAACAATCTAATCGCATTGAAGGGTGCTAAAGATGCATCTGATGGCTTAAAAAAGCTTGATCGTATAATAGAAAAAAATATTGGAGATCAGAGCTTCGGTCTTGTCCCTGGATTAGAGATGAAACTTTCACCAAAACAGAAGGAATCAATCTTTATTAATCGGATGCTGTTGCTACTTCATTCTAACAAGATAGATCAGGTAATAATCATTTACTTTCATCTTTTTCATCTTTAATTTTTAGAACTCTTCTCGAAGTTATAACTTCTACAAAATTTAACAGGCTCGAGAGCTTGCTGATGCATTGCCACAAATGTTTCCCAGCAGTATAACACCTATACTTCTTCAAGCTGCTGTGTTTGTGAGAGAAAACAAGGCTGGAAAAGCTGAAGAAATGTTAGGAAAATATGCAGAGAAGTTCCCTAAAAAATCACAGATTGTTCTACTTGCTAGGGCTCAGATAGCCGCAGCTGCAGGGCATCCTCAGATTGCATCAGAATCTCTATTAAAAGTACCGGATATTCAGCACATGCCCGCTACTGTTGCTACTCTAGTTTCCCTAAAAGAACGTTCTGGGGATATAGATGGTGCTAATGACGTTCTCGATTCCGCCATTAACTATTGGTCGAATGCCATGACTGAAGATAATAAGCTTAGTGTTATCATGCAAGAAGCGGCAGCTTTTAAGTTGAAGCACGGTCAAAAAGAAGAAGCTTCAAAATTATTTGAAAAGCTTGTGAAAAGTCATCATAGTATTGAGGCTGTAGTTGGGTTGATACAAACTGCTGCTTATACAGATGTCGAAAAGGCAGAAACTTACGAGAAGCAACTGAAACCGCTTCCTGGTTTGACATCTGTCGATGTGAATGCTTTGGAGAAAACTTCCGGTGCAAAGCATGTTGAAAACGGGCATCACTTGGGGAACAACGTTGAACCTCAAGAAACAAAAAGCAAGGATAAAGCTAAGAAGAAGAGGAAGAGAAAGCCGAAGTACCCGAAAGGATTTGACCCGGCTAACCCTGGTCCACCACCGGATCCAGAGCGGTGGCTACCTAGAAGAGAGAGGTCTAGCTTCAGGCCAAAAAGGAAAGATAAAAGGGCGGCTCAGATCAGAGGTTCTCAGGGTGCAGTGGCTAAAGAAGCTGCAAATAATGGAAATGCAAAATCAAGCCAACCATCAAGTTCAAAAGGATCTTCCAGCAGTGCACCTGCAGTGCAACCAAAGCCTTCTTCAAAGTCATCTAAGAAGAAATCTAGAAAGTGAAAGGTTACGAGCCGTTGTTCTTCAATCTCTGTTTTAGTTTAATCGGGTAAGTGTTGAAATTTTATACTATTTTGACTGAAAGTTTTTAAGGGGCTTACTTGTTGCTTAGTGTTAAAAATTGTTATCTGGTGGCAATTAGTCACCAATGAGCGAAAGATGGACATGTGACATTGTGTAATGACTTCTGCCATATAACATTTCATTGCAATAATTTTTACTTGTTTGATAAACATAGAAACTGCCATGATAACTGATAAATACAATCTAAACCATTCAGTATTTGACAGAGATATAAGTCGAGAGTTGTTTGTGGGCTAATAGTACTTGTGTGGCAACTAGCAACTAGCAAGCCACCACGTTACATGCAAGAGCTCTGAATCTGATCTTGGACCATCAACATCTTTAATATGTTTAAAAAATCTTACATTACATAGAGTTTAATTTTGATACCTTTAGAAAGAGTTGGATACCTTAAAGTTAAACTGGCCTGAAGGATAATACTTTTTTGTGTGATTTTGTCTATTAAAATGTGGTTAATGGAGGCTTTTGTTCTTTGTAAGAAGACATAGTTTTTATAATAAATGCAGAACATTAGATGTAAAACTGCTTGGTGATGTTGATTGCTTTTAAAACCACCATTGTTGTGTTCTGATGCGATAGTTTTGGGAATGTTTGTGAGTGAAATAAGACCATTTTAAATTACGCAGGTTTAACAAGAAATCACAAAACACCTTTAGGTATTTGTTTAAGTTAAAGGTTTTAATAAGCAGTCCCAAAATTGTGTTTCAGAGGGGGGTTGCATTTGGTTTGGAAAGTGTAATTCTGTTTATTGCATTTTTGGGTTGTGATTTCAGTTGTTTAGGTGTCAAATGCATAGTTAAGCACATCTAAAAGCTTAATAATATGTGGTTATTTGAGGCATTTGCTTTGTAATTTCTGTAGGTACGTAGTTTTTTTTATGATAAATGATAAGTGTTGGGTATGAAATTGCTTGGGAAGTTGGGGGGTGTTTGGAACTGTTTTGAACAATTGCCCTTGTTGCATTCTGATACAATAGTTTGGGAATGTTTGTGAGTGAAATGATTTGGTGAAAATACGCGGTTTGAAATTATTTCATAAGCTGATCTAATTAGAAATCCTAAGCACATTTAAGTATTGATATGCTTTTGCCTTTTTCTGCGAGTGGTAGCATCATTGCCAAGTTTCTTCACTGACTTTTTCTGCTTGTGCTTTATAATTGGTGTTTTATGTCGTTTTTAGTGTTGGTTTTGAAAGTGTGTGTGCATATTGGTTGTCCAGAAGCCATTCTTATTAGAGTTTAATTTGCCAATCTACAGAAGCATATCCAAATAACTCTTTGTATTGTTTTGTCAAAGCTACTTACTAGATTCTGATTGTTTGAATGTTTTCAAATTGTAACTCTGTTATGTGGCCCCTGGAAACATAAGGTGTGTGAAAATAACCTCGATTTAGGATGGTCCTTGTTCTTGAACCTGTACCGCTGATAAAAGTTTAAATCCTAAGTACCTACATTGAATCGCGAGGGTTCTTGTTTGGCCCACCTACTATGCTTGGCAATTACTTCGAGTGCTATTTTGATAAAGGTTCAAGTACGTGAAATAACCTCTCAGGGTAGCCTTGGTCTTGGACCATCTATATCAGAGGGCCACTTTGGAGCATGAGGTACTTGACAGAACATTGAATCAGTATGATTATTGTTCTTGAATGTCAAACCACTAGTAAGAATCTTGAACAATGGAAGTTCTTGGATTATCATGATACTTTTTGTGACAGCTACTGAGTATTTTGCTAAGATGTCTTGTATGAGACAATTTCTTCTTTGCTTTGGCCATAATCTTATTTTGAAGTGGGTTTGTACATATTCATGATTATTGAGGTCCCAAGTCATGGTGTGCTCGATGCAATTTTGTGTCAGTTTTGTGGCCCTTCGTACGCATGATCCTTGCTCTTTAAAAGCCTGAAATGGTATCAAAGTTGCACCAATTTTCATTGTCTTTATGAATTTGAGCATTCCATTGAAGTTGGACCTGATATTGGATTTACGGCCATTTTCGCGCTAAGTTCTTGCGCAATATGTCAAAAAGTTAAGTAAAAGAACCTTAAATTTTATTAACAAGCCTCAAGATTGTAATCTACCTTAGCGTATCTCATTTGTATGACCCGAATTTAAAGTAGTAAAAGTGTTTTATATTGAATTGTGTTTGTTAACATCTCTCATAAGTAGGAAATTATGTATTTATGAGTGTGCAATCAATAAATAATAATCAAGGTTGGGATTTGTTTCAAATTTAATTACTTTAATTTTGTTCTGATTATAAAAATTACTCAAAATTTTAATATTTGAGTGACCTTAACAAAACACTTCTCAAATGTTTATTATTATTTTGTGATTAATTTTTTGTTCAAAATTGTATAAGCTAGTTGTACATAAGAATGGTTGGGAGTAGTTATATTTAGGGGGTGCTTATTATTAAGTTACAAGCTGATAATGCATAAATGGATATTTTAGCCATAGTCATTTTAAATATTTTTGAAATTTTAATGATTTTTATGATTGATATAATGTTTAGATAAGCGAATTGAAACATTCATGAAAATTGATACTATTAATTAACATATTTCTAAATCTAATAGAAGATCTTAAGCCCATAATTGTGTTTGAGCTTCAACCTAATCAATCTATTATCTTTACAAATCCCAAACTGCCTAGGGTTAGGTTGAGATAATCGTTGTTTCTCTATTCTATAAATATATTAGGTACATTTAACAATCATCTCCCAGTTTTAGGTACACAACAACAAAAAGCAGAACATGTGGTGGGAGCTTTAGCAAGACACTCGTTAAACGACAAAAAACACATTTTTCTTACTTTGACTATGACAAAAAAGGAAAAAATTTGACCAAAACTTTTGGCGAGAATATGTCATCGCCAAAAGGTTAGTTACTTTTCCCATTTTTTCATTTTCTTTAATTGTTTTCCTCTAATTATTCTCGCCAACTCTTTGGCGATGACATGTCCTCGCCAAAAGTGTTGTGGTATTGTCCATGCCGAAAGGGTCAAAGTGTCCTCTCCAAAAGCCTCGAATGTTGTTGTGGCGGTAGCTTCTTCTAACTAATTGTTAACAATATGTTGTTTTTTTTTTTCTGTTGTTTCTTATTTTATACGTATAACTTTTAGGTTAAGTTTGCATGATCATTCTTATTTTATGGGAATTGATACTCACACGTCATCTGATGAATCTGGCATGATTTGTGCATTCACAGTTTGCATAACATCAGAATGCACAAACGATGCGTCATCAAAAGTGTGATGAAGATCACCCCTTATTTTATATACTGTTTAGGTTGTTAGAAACTTTTTGAATTATAAGTTACTCTAGTTTTTTGCACTTGACATATGTATTTGATTTGATACTAGAAAAAGAGTTTTGTGACCGATTATGAATCAGATGTCGACTTTTAATGCATATCCTCGTCCACCATTTTAATATATGGGTTTCCGTCCTGATCCAGATCGACATAAGAAAGAGATTCCATATGAGTCGAAACGCTATCGCGAGTCTTTACGCCTGATGTACAAATGTGGCTCAATTCCTTTGAACGAGCCTATCAAACATTGGATGATATTAATCAACTAATGGATGTGTCCTTATATTGAAAATGATGATGATATATTGAACTTTAAAGTTGACGATGGGATTGATGTCAATGGGAAACCAAGAAAAATCACATGCAACAGGCTGACATATAATGGTTCGCCGGCACTTGATGATTTATACCATGTGAGATGGTTTTCAACACTCTCATATGTACAACAAGGTGCTTCCTGAGTGGAAACAAAACAACATTTTGAGTCTCTACCGCTTGAGAGACAACATTTACTTAAATGCTTTCAACCATACGCTCAAACGTTAGATGATTGATAAGGTTTTAAAATGTACCTTTTTGAGGGTCGTTTAAGCCTTTATTTGATCACTTTTGTATCCGTTATTACTTAATATCGTTCCTTTTCACTTTTAGGTCTCTTGAAGGCAAATTGTCAGAATGGCACTTATTTGGACGAAAAGGGGCGGATATCTGAAGAAAATGGCCAAATTCAAGAATCGAGACACTCAAACTGGCTGAAATACAAGGTGACGGCACATCGCTTAACTATGACGCCGTCGGAGCATTTTGTGATACATAAGCCAAATTTTTATTTTCAAGTGACGTTGTCGCTTTAAAAGAGTAGGCCGTCGCAACTCGACTGCCTAGATTTGATCCGACGCGTCAAAAGTCAAGAGACGGTGTCACAAGCACAAGGTGACGCCGTCGCAAGACTAACGTGCCAAGACGAAACCCTAACGACGGCGACCCGACGACATCACAAATCATAAGGTGACGCCGTCGCATATGTAATCTTATATATAGAATCCGAATTTTTCAAGATTTATGTGTAGTCTTTTGGAGTAAAACCTAAACCGAACCAAGGTTGTCTTGTACAAGATTTTAGGGTTCCAAACCCAAACTTACATCAAGATAAGTGTTTTACTTCATTAATTCAATTATGTCTTCAATTATTTGTGTGTATGCTTGCATGTTCTTCATGTCCGGCTAATTTACTTATGTGTTTGCTTAGGGAATATGAAACTTAATTATTAAATATTGATTGGTTGTCTCTTATCTTAGTTGATTAATGATCTAGTAATGCGATAGGTCATTCGTTGTGTAATTAATGCTTGATTAATCTTTGTGAACCTTAGGCTATAACACTTAGAGTGGTTGTAGGCTAAACCATCCAAAGAGGGCCTTAGAGTTAGAGTTTATAATCCCTAGAGGGTTTTGTAGACGAGACCCTTTGGTAAGTTCAAAAAGTTAGGGATAAACGCACACCCTACGACTTTAGACACACAACGCGATTAAGAATAAGGACGTGACAATTCAACCATCAATAGGAGATAATTAAGGAGTAATAAAACCTAAGTGAACACATCTTTAAACTATCATACGAGCACACAATAATTAGACATAGACTACATACACCTTAGATTAGATAATTAGATAAGTAGAGTAATCGGTAGAAATACCAACCCCCAAATCCAAACCCCCGAGATTCGTACCTTTCCATTTCCTAAAAACATAAAAGATAAAAATAATCTTCCTCAACCCCAACCTTAGTGTAGTAACTTCTCACTAGCATTCCTATTTCCCTAGAGAACGATATCAATACCCGTGGCTTATCCTAATACTACACTACAACGATTAGGTTCACTGCCTAGGGTGTTATAAAACTTGCTCGAAGAAAAGGAAGTTCCTTTGACCCCGAACGACGCGTGTAGCGTTATCAATGATATTAATCAAGCAAAGAAGGAAGACAATGAAGACTACGAAATGGGGATCTTTGAAGTATATTAGACCGTATCAGACTAGACAGGCCGATCGAACTGTATAGATGGGTCGTACCCATTAGGGTTTGAGTTAGTTGCTTATTCCCCAATCTATGTAACTAGTATATATAGATGTTCATCACTAGATATTATGTACGCAATTACAATTAAATACAACATCCTCTGAGATTTTACATGGTATCAGAGCAATCTCTATGGCAATATCCTTTGGCAGTTACTCACAACTGACCACTTCGCTAATTAGATGTACAAAATGCATTCCTTCATGGCAATCTCCAAGATACAGTTTACATGAAACAACCTCTTGGTTTTGTTGACCCGCAACGTCCAGATCACGTTGTTTGCTTCACAAGTCTATTTACGACTTAAAACATGTCCCCCGTGCATGGTTTCAGCGTCTTTCCAAGGCACTCCATGAACTCAGTTTTAGAGGCTCTAAAAGAGACCCTTCTTTGTTATCTATTAACGTGAAAACACTATTTTGTAAATCTTGGTTTATGTGGATGACATTATCTTTACTGGTAACAACAAAGGCGCTATTGACAGTATAATTCGTCAACTTGGATCATTTTTTGCTTTAAAAGATCTTGGGCAACTTAAATATTTTTTGGTATTGAAGTTGTTCCTCATAGGTCAAGCGTTATTCAATCTCAAAAGAAGTACATTTCAGAGATCTTACAAAGGGCTGGTCTAGTTAAATGCAATCTAGGGTCATCTCCCATTATTGCCTCAAGTTCGCTCAGTCTAAACGACAATGCTGCTTTCTTTGATCTTGTCAAATACTGGCAGGTTGTGGGTTCTTTACAATATGTTACCCTTTCTCGACATGACATAGGTTTTGCTGTAAACAAAGTATGCCATAAATGCACGCTCCTACCAAGAATCATTGATCGGCAATCAAACAGATTTTACGTTATCTTCATGGTACAGTTGACCATGGTATGCTCATTCGTTGTTCTTTAGGTTCTAACCTTCAAGCTTTTACTGATGTACTATGGAAAGGTAGCCCCGATACTTCTCTTGTAGCTTTCTCAAAAGGATCCAGATGATCGACGGTCCAAGGGGGATTTGCTATCTACCTTGGTTCTTACCTTATATCTTGGACCGCTCGTAAGCAACACATACTTTCTCGTTCCTCTCCAGAAGCTGAATACAATGCACTTGCTGACACCGTTGCCGAACTCACATGGCTTCAAGCTCTTCTTCGTGAGCTTGGCATTCATACATATTCTGCTCCTATACTATGGTGCGACAATATAGGTGCAACATACTTGTCAGCTAATCATATCTTCCATACGCGTACAAAACACGTAGAAAATAGATTTTCACTTTGTTCGGGAAAAGGTTGCTCAAGGGGATCTTCGAGTTCAACACACAACACAGATTGTAGACATCTTTACAAAGCCATTGCCAACTCCTCGATTTCTCTTTCTAAGATCCAAGCTACAAGTTGTTCCCCGTCCTTATCTTGCGGGGGAGTATTAGACCATATTATACTAGACAAGTCAGACTAGTTGTATAGATGGGCCGTACCCATTAGGGTTTAAGTTAGTTTCTTATTCCATAAGCTATGTAATTAGTATACATCGATATGCATCATTAGGCATTATGTACATAATTACAATTACATCAATACAATATCCTTTGATGTTTTACAAAGTAGATGATGTCATTGGGCATGATGTTAGTTTTGTTAGAGTTAAATTGCTTCCACGCGCTGTTCAATTTCTTTATCATTTTCTCATGTTCTTGTTCCTTGTCTCCATCATCGCCTTCTTCTTTTGCGGTTTTTCTTTACAGATTCCTCCTTATCACATCTAGTTCAGATACAAAACAAGTGTGTCGTTTCTTGTTTATGAACATAAAGAGATTCATCAGTTGTTGTTTCATTACCATCCTGTTGTTGTTGTGTTCATGGTCAACTTCCTAATCTAATTCAAACTTCGATTTTTCAGATTCTTCATCATTTTCGGTTACGCGCTCCTAATCATTTTTTGCTTCAGATGCAGATGGTTGAAATCCTGCGGAGAACGGACCTTGCAATACCATGAAATGGAGGATTATAACCATCCCGCTGTTTGTTCAATATTACATGAATCTTTGGAAAGCCCGCCTCCCGAACCTAATGGAACCTAACCCATAATTTGGCTTAAGCCTTAACCTAATAATCTAACATCGGAATGGTGTATAAAATAATAGCAACTCCGCTAGTTAATTGCTTCAATATTTTCGTGTTTAGATATCCCATAATGAGTAAGAATCAAATAAGAAATAAAAATAAAATGTGAAAAATGAGAAATAACCACAGTCGCACAATTGAGATGCACCTACAAAAAAAAAAATACATCTATCATGGAATTCTTCTTCTTTATTTGAAATGTGTAGCTGAAAATATTTCTCATTCTTCTTATTTTTATTTTTTCTCTTAGTGGATCTATTCCCATCCCGTAATAGGGTTGATTAAACGAAGAGTTTGTGACCACATAAACACGATAGCTAATTTGGTTAAAACTGCTTTGTCGAATGCTATTCATCAAAGCATGGGCCGGTCTAAAGCAAATGGGCCTCTCTTTTATTTTCGTATTGAGATAATCATTGGACTGAGATTCATGGATGGTTCATCATTAGTTGGGCTGAAGATAATATGTAACTTATATGTTGTTAAATTTACTTAGCATAGCTTTTAATCACAATTATAAGTTTATTCACGTTCAAAAAAAATAAAATAAATAAAAATATAAGTTAATTCTTTTTGTTCATTACTATAGAACTCAGCCAAAGTAGCAAACGAATTATAGTGTTGTGATTATATGATTTTAAAAAATTGGTTATTATTAGTATGTGCCATCAAGCAATGCTAATGTTAAACTAAATTTATTAAACTCGATTTTTTTTTAATAAACAAATTTACGTGAAATATATTAATTAAACTTATAAATTATCCTGAATGTGAATTTTTAGTTTAATGAACTTAAATTTACTTTTATATTCAAACATGTGCCATTTTAGAAAAGCTATTTTTTAAAAGTAAAAAGTTATCAACAAATTAAAAGGTTCACTTTAAGATTTCAAAGTGCTACACCTAAAATAGTCATCTACTGTATTTAGGTCTTATGTCCAATATGACACGAGCTATTAATTTATTGGAAGTTAGGTTTATTGGGGAAAAAAAAGATATAAATTTTCTGATTCATATAAAATCATGCTTTACATAAACCTTGTAGACTATTTAAACTAGAGATGTCAGCTTCCATGATCACAAAAGATAACGATGGGAAATCTAGACTTGAATAGACAATCATAAAAAGACAGCTAGAACTATAGCAATTTACGTTATTTGGTATGTGTTAAATGTCACACCTAATTGATTTTAAAGCTAACAAATGCATCTTGGTGACTCAAACATTGCTTCAAAAGTTGAATGAATTGCATCATATAAATTAATGGTGCTTCACCAAGAAATATAGTTCCCTTGTTTTTAGTAGTATGTATGCATTTACTACTTTGGGGTTCGAATTTAAATATATGTTCAACCAATCATTATATAGTTTATGTATTACGTATTACATTTACAAAATATCAACGTTAAGATATTTCTAGGAAACCTTCTGAAAAATCAAATTAGTAGAAAACGTATTTGACCCTAATTTTATAGGCATCAAAGCATCGTATTTTTATACTTTCATACGATAGATGGCACTTGCCGTTTATAGTTCATTTAATATCTTCAAAATTACCTATTCAACAGACCATGTGAAACTAAATCAATGGTTTTTTAATTTATTTTCTGTACTTGGCTGTTTGTTTTGAGTTTAAACTTTGGAATCTGTTTTTTTTTTTTTTTAGGAAATCGACTGAAACTATGTTTATCAAAGTGTGAAACTAAGTCTCTTTTCCCATTGATTTAGTCTAGGAGACATAGATGTTTTGGTATTTGGTTGGCTGTCCAAAACATTGCAATGCAAGTATGTTGAGTTTGCTCTACAACACATGTATTTGTTTTCTTGTTTTTCTTTTTTGTTTTCTTGTTTTTGTTTGTTTTGTATACAGAAGTTGTTGGAAACAAGGTCAAGGGGAAACACAAAAGGGAAAAGTTGTAATAATCCAGATTTGGGATGTACATATCTCTAGAGTGCACGTGACTTTAGGGTCACTTGCACGTGTGTTTATGGTCTTGATCTATGCATTCAATGTCTCATGCCCAAAGGACTTGGTGGTTTTATTTTATTCTTGTAGCACTATTTTTTTTCATGGCTTCAATCCCCATGATCTCAAACACATTTACTTGTTGTATCTTCTAACAAACGATTGTGTTTACAATATAGATATCATATTAAAAAAGTTACATCCATCAATCATCATCTTAGTTTTGGAGAACTGAATGCATGGGAGGAAAACTTAAAGATCAAATGTCAAAGAAAATAAAACTGATGCTGGCGATAAGAAGATATAGAGTTTAGGAAAAGTTTTAACCTTATTTTTTTCTTATTTCTCATGCTATAGTGGTTGGGGTTTGGGAACTATAAATACTTCAACCTCATTCAATATTCAACTAACTTATTCACCACACATTTACTCTCACATTTATTACTGTGCCTTTCGGCTTAAGTCTTTACTTACTTTTACGCCTGAGTTTGGTCTTGGGGTCAAACCCAATGCGAGGCTAGCACGTTTCTTTCATCTGTTTTAGTTGCTCGAAAGACGCAACTTGTCAAGTCCGAAAGGAACCAACACGTGCTCAATCCGAGAAGGAGTATTTACCTTTACAGGAACGGAAGGACAGAACATATATATGTATGCATTGTCATGGTGTGTATCATACGCGTCCTTTTAGCCTTTGTATCATTGCATGTATTGTGTATGAATGCTTGTATTATATCCGACATTATATCCAACAGTTTTATTAATTATCTGCTTTTGATCAAATGTCTTGTAATCAGCTCAGTTATTAAAATCATCAAAAGGTTAAAAGCCGTTCAATTTCCATTTCCAAAGAGAAATATAACCAAAAACCATTATCTAAGAAAAAAGGTATCGCTATACCAAAAACTTTGCTTGAAACTAAACTGAAAATTACGTACATTAATTTATGTGTATGCATAGATGTTATATTTATAGAAAAATGTGAAAATGATAAATGTTGATGTTGGTTTGTTGGAAGGTCAATTTGGGGAATAGTGTAGTGGTTTAGTTGTTTGTGTGTCGAATTAAATGAATAAGCCCAAAAGTACAATCAGCTGGAGCCTACCAAACACTATTTCCACTTCTTCAAAACTCGTCGTTTTGCACAAGGGTACAATCACATAGTGCGTACTTATGTCGACAATCACTGCCTTTTGCACTATTGTACAATAACATTATGCGTGTATAAACTATAAACCACTCAAACAAGTATTTTAGCTGAACTTGGCTGGGCCACCTCGAGTCCAGTGCCTTTGAGGAGGCCTGAGTTCAAATCCTGAGCGGTTTGAATGAAGGATTTCCTTCGCCAGTAATCTTGAATGGCGTTTGGGCGCAGTGAACCCTGGGTTCAATCTTGGAAGATGCGAGGGTTTATCCCTATTAATTGTCGTGCCGGGCGGATTAGTAGGGGTTTTCCACCCAGATTTGAAACAGATTTCGCTTCGAGGAGGCTACAAGCGCGGACCCGGTTAGACAACGTAGTGACCTCCCTATTGCCGAACCATGACACGAAGACTTTATAAAAATTCACCTTCAAAAAAAAAAAAAGTATTTTAGCTTAATTAGCAGTATTAATTAGCATTAGCACAATTAGTGAGAGAAGGTGTTATAAACTTATAATGTTACACCATTATGAAAAAAAAAAAAAGGAAAATATGTATGTTGTTTGTTATTTTGTCTTTCTAAAGATAGAAATACGGTAGTTTTATTACTCAATTTACAAACACATATATAATCCGTGTATATTCTAGTATGAACAGCCACAATGTCTGTCATCTTGAACCAGTGTACAAGTATATAATGCGTGTATATGTGTCTACTGTCTATGTACTCAACATTGACTATCATTTCATCTGACGGTGAAAAAAAAAAAAGAATATAATTACGTTTTACATTGTATCAACAGTCAACAATTACTGTAGGTCACTTAGGTTGACAACAATTTGCTCAAATTTACCACCTTCATTTAAGCTGTGCTTTTAATATTGGGAGTTGAACTACTTATTTTCATGCAAATAGTTATACTCTTATAAGAATTAAATTGCATGAGTACAAATAATACAACTACTTCATGTATATGCATACATGTGTAGAAGAAATTAGTGACAAGACCGGATTGACCAAATTGTCACAAGCTCTATTCTCTGTAGCATGAAAGTTTACATGAAAATAATATTTTTATATAGGCATTATTAAATATTTCAATAATATGGATATTTCTGTCATAGTGTCATATGATACACCACATCAAATCTTTACTAGTTAAAGTGAAAGTTATCAGAAAAATGTCTGCTCTGAAATTTAAGTCACCTGAATAATATGTACAAAAAAGTTAATTTTATGGAAATTAAATTAAATGTCCGTTTTGGGTAGAATTTAGTAATTTACCATTGGCTTCCAAGGAGTATGAAAAATCACAAACCTTTCATTCAAAGCTGAAAATGGACCAACAAAAGAGTTTAAGTTCTCAAAACAATTTATATGCTTTCGATTTAGACTACATTTTGAGATAAAATAGAAAGAAAGCAATTCATAAAAAGTACAAAGATAATGACCGGTTGGTGGCTTGTCTTTTTTCTTTTTCCCATCAAATCATCTGTATGTTAAATAAATGGCCCATGACGCGCCAACCTTACCGACCAACACGCCAAAGCTAAGCACCCTTTTTGTTTGAGCCACTCCATAGCTCGCCAAATGCAATTTTGTGTGTGTTTTTTTTAATGAGATTTTGATTCGGATACATGTGACTTATGAGGGAGTGTTGTTTAAGTTATGTATCGTTTTATACCAATAATGTGTTATTGAGTTCTTGCATACCTTGTGCTCTTAGATAAATAGCTAAGGTTTTTAATCTTAATGCTATTTTGGGTGAATGAGATTTTGACTCGGATATATGTGACTTAAACAACGTATCGTTTTTAACTCTTTAATTTGCTATCACTAAGATGTGTACTTAGCGAGATTTGAACTTAAAACCTATTGTGATGACATCAGTGACAACAACCGGTTCACTTGGTGATGATTATTATGTTAATTATATCATAAAATGATATGTTTTTGAGAACGTGCAGTTATTTTAATTCAATCTCAAATGTCCAATAAACATTATCAACGATGAATTTGATAATCGCAAGTGGAAGGATATGGCTATGAGCGAAAAGGTGGCTTATGAGGCTCAAATTAAAGAAAAATTGGTTCATGAAGTGACTAATCAACCTAACATTAATGCTACTAATGATGCTCATTTTCTTGATTCAATCGAATTTGTAATCTTTTGTATGGTCACGCTAATAATTGTGTTTATAAAGATGATGTTGATGCAGATTTTCCAATTCGAGTCATTGATGAAGCATAATTTGATGAGGATAAGAAGCAAAGAGTACGTGATTTACTTGGTGATGGAGGTGAAACCTTGATTAGTGATGATGATTTCGAATGTTTGCTAGATTATTTATGGTTGCATTCTAACAATGGTTTGTGGACACTAAAGAAGAGGCGTATGAGAAAGGGAAATGCAAGTTGCTAGGAATCCCGTACAAAGCACAACCGAGCATTCTAATGGAAAATTTTGAGATGGTAAGGCATACTGTTGGTAACGGGGAACAATATGTGACAATGCAGGAGGTGGAATATGACGAGTTACCAAAAAGCAAAGAGAATTTGGCAGGCATACGAGCGGGATTGATGCAAGCAAAAGCCGAGGGTGTGTTCGTGAAAAGAATCACGTAAGATGGAAGAGAGTCGAACTTAACGATTCAGAAATAAACAAAAGTGCTGGCCGGGAGACAACCCGAAGTGTTATTTCATTTTTCTGCATTTTTTTATTTCATCCAGAATGTCAATACGGCGTATCCAAGTTTTCTTGGATACAATGTATTCGTATCTGGAATGCACTTTTGTTTTATTTTTCTTTTTGGTACTTTTTAAACAGTATTTCAGTCAGGTGGCCAATACGGCTTATTTATGGTTTTGTGGATACGACTTATCCGACCCCTGAAGTGCACTTTTTGTTTACATACAGGTAGTGAATACAGTATTCCACTTCCATGGATATGGCGTATCCACACTCTGACCTGTATTTTTTGTTTGTTTATTTTCTGAATTTCAGACTCTTTAGGTTATTTTAATATTTTTTACTGTTATATTATGATGAATGCTTGGTGTTTCTAGTGTGGTTGATATATTTTGATAGGTTATAATGGTCGAGGTGTTGATGGATTCCCACATGTATTGGCTCGTATTCTCAATCAAGGATCATACCGAGCAATATCATGGGTGTATTATGTTTCTAATTTTTTTTCCTGTATTTAATTTAATATTTTTATAGTGACGACATTGTACATCTTAAGTCTAGGGAGGGGAAAAGAATTAGAATTCTACTTGTCCTTAGTTTTTACGAAAAATGCTATATTTTTTGACATGTTTTTCATAGATCACTAGTCGCATAACCTGCACACATTACCCTTATTCCATTATGTGAGGTTTGAGTCTTTATTATTATTATTATTATTATTTTTAAAAATTGGATTCTTTTATGTTGACCAGGAAGACCGAAAGGAGTAACTTCTGAACAGATTATTCTAGTTTAACTAAAGAGATTCCTATTGTTTCATTTCATTGAGTGTGCCAGTGACTTGTAGTAGATTTTAGAACTTGACCTGGTATATCTGTAAAACCCTAAAAATATGAAACGTGTTAAGAGACTAAAATACCCTTGAAATCGAACATTTATTAAATACGTAAAAACACGTTTATATCATTTAACGAAAATTAAAAACTAACTTACGAATAATAAAAACTTAACGAATATGTTACGTGATCATTTTGGTACGACGAAAGATGTAAATGTCGCGTGAAAGTTTGGGCCTTGTTTTCGTTATTTGGGAACCAAGACGGGCTCGTTTCTTTTCTTGCCAAGCGAGAGTCCAAAAGCCCACAAGGTGGCGTTTGTTTTTGTGTTCGGTTGGACCAAGCCGAGCCCATACCCCTCCTCAAGCCCAAACCGAAAATGCTACTACTATAAATATAACACATAAACTCAAAAGTGAAACCCTAGTTTAGTTTTTGCCTCTCTTCTTTCTTTTCTCTCTACCTCGTAGAACCCTAGCAACCTTGGTGTCGAGATTTTGCTTCAACCAAGCTAAGGTATAACGTGTTTCTCGCCTTCCTTTGATGCACCTTAAGTTAATATGTTGTAGCTTGTTTGTTTTAGTCGACTTGTGTTTTCTTTTCCTTGTGTCGAGTAGTATGAAACCAAACAACACAAACCCTAATGATTTGAACCTTATAAGTATTAAAGAACATGTATGTAATATGTATTATTGAATCGGATCATGGTTAAGTCGAGCTATAAAAGAACCGAACCACATATATAAATGTTATCATGCCTAATAAATTGAAACCCTAATTGGAATGGAACCTAAGTGTAATTAATGGTCTAAACATGTGATTATAATGGTTTTAATAAACCCTAAAACGGACAGCATCATATGTCGAACTGTGCGTGTCATAGATAGAATTTTATAAGTACAATAATCTGGGTTTTAGTTGTAAAAGTTTATTTATGTCTTAGTTAAGTTTTCCAAGTGGTTTGGTCGGATTTGGAGTTGTCTAAGTCGTATTTTGAATTTTACAAAATCAAGTGTCAAAGCTGAGAAAACGGTCCGAAATTTAGTTGTATTGTTTGATTTTCATTTTCAAACCATAAGGAATTGGGAGCTCTCCTTTTACAGGAGTGATATTTATGACATAAATGAATTTCGGGAGTTTTGGGAATTTTTCCAAGGTGTCTAAACAGGTCCAATAAGTGTAAACTTTTAAGGTGTATTTTCCGATTACTTTACGGATAGGTGCGGACTTGTGATTTTCCATAGGCCATTTGGCATAGAGATAGAACCCACCAATTTTGAAGACTCTTTAAATCATATGGGAACCCCGGGATTTTGCTTGATTTCATTTGAGCTAAGTAAGTATTTTATAAAATCGCTAAAGTCCGGTCCGAATATGAGTTTAAGGCGAAAGATAAAATATGATATCAATAGGTAACACACTTACAAAGGCATAAGAAGCTTATAAAAGGAACTAATAAGTATTATACGAATCGTAATCCGTGTAGATTCATTGAAGAAGAGCGATGGCGTCGTATCTTCGTGTTCGTTCATTGATTTGCTTCTCCTCATTTGCGTTAAAGTGCAGATATTCGACCTTTTCGGTAAAGAGTTCCTTATGACGTTCTCTTTCGTTAGCTTTTCTATTTCAATTATTAGGATTCCCTATGCCATTGCTATGATTCCTTTCGTTTATGTGAATCTCTGTTTATCCGAACTTCGTTTGTTGAACCTTGCTATGTTTGAGTATGAACATCGATTATGAATATCGATTATGAACCTCGATTATGAGCGTATGATATGTATTGCGATATGAACCTCGATTTGAACATTTGATATGAACCCTTTCTGATTTGTTTGATCCGTAGCTTATCCGAAATCTCTGTTTATTGAACCATGAAACATCCGATTTGAACTTATGATATGAAAACTTGATTTGTAATCTGTTTGACCTTTATGATGAATTATGATCCGTGTCATTTATGACAATCTGTTTGACCTAAGTTAGTTTGACACCCGAGCCAAATATTTCACTAGTCATGGGGTTCCATGTCCGTATCGTTGATGCACCTCGATATGATTCTAGGGCGATGAGTGATGTTACGCCACGCCTCCGGATGGTGAAGCATATTTTGTATATGTAGGAAGGCGTATGGATGCATCCTAGATCGATCTGTTATCGATATGATTTTGTCGGTGAATGATGTCGTATGCAATACGCGTCTTCACAAATTTTGGAACTAGCTACTCCATTGGTTCCGAGGTCTCCTAGTATTATAAAAGGTATTCGAGTCACCCTCGAATAAGAAAGTTACTTCGATATGATATGTTCGGGCTCGTGGTAGTTAACTAAATCTTTATCTGTTATCTCTATGTTAAGTATTCGATTATGATTCGGTATGTTCAAGTGTTTATGATTATGTGCTAGGCTTATTATATGTTATTATATGTGTTTATGCTTTTGTGTTATGAGACTACCGTCTGTTATGCTAAGATATGATTAATATGTTTAAACATGATTCATTATATACGATATTATGTTAGTTTATCTTTACGTGAATGCGTTGATCTGCGAGATGAATGTGCTAGTGTACAATTGAGTATTTTGAAAGTTTAGTATGTATGATGGTTCGATTAATTTTATAAGCGTTGCCTATCGGTTAGTTATACATGCGCATATGTGACCGCCATGTTAAAACTCGCTGATGTTAGATTCGATCCGAGAACCGGTTTAGCTTATGATATCTGTTCGATAATTGCTAATGGCTATGTTATGTCTTTATCTGTTTGGTTATAGCTTGTCATGTCTTCTATCCGTATGTATGATTGCCATGATTTGACCGCTAATTCATTGCTACAATATTGAATAAAGTGTGTTAAATGTAGATTAATTGATTTGTATGAATGCCATGTTTACCTTCTAGGAACCGCCTATATCACTGAGCCACAATAATGAGCATTACTAGGGAAACTTAGTGTAATCGGTGTTAACTAGGTTAAAATTCAAACTATGAGGGTTCACCCAAATAGCCTGTTAATATTAACTAGCTATATTGGTTAGTTAATCCTAGTATAAACTCTTTTGTTACTCTCATTTTTAGAGTAAGATATATTAGAAAACCTATTGAGCAATTCCTTTTATTTTGTTCAGACACCTAGTTAACTACTTTAAGTATTTCGGAAAGACCGAAAGGAGTAAAATCTAAATAGAACATTCTAGTTTACTTAAAGTAAGTTAATTGTTTGTTACGCTACACCCTTACACCTTAACCTACCTTGTATATTAAGTCCTTTTGTTGGTTTCTAGTTGTTGGTTTGTATTGTTTGTATTTCCTGTGTTCTTGAGTTTTCCTTTGATTCTTTTCTATAGAAATATTGGTCGGAATTGCACAATGCAACGAGAATGTGTAAGTATGTAATAGTGTGTATATATTGAGTTTGTCTTACTTTTACTTATATAATGTCACCCGAGTTTGATTATGTGTTCCAAGTTTATTTCAGATGGATTATTATATTGGTGAAGGTATAAAGTTATGTACCATCGTTGTTTAAAAAAAAGGAGGAAATTTTGTGAGATAATTGCTAGTCTTTATAAACCAACTTTGTTTTAATATTTGAGATTGGTGATTATGAGTTGTTAGTTCATATAAATGAACTAAGTATTATGGTATGTCATTTATGTTTGACCAAGATGCCACACCAAAATGTGTGCATTCCATGTTAAATCGTTAGTTAGTCAATTATAAGAGTCTTGGGGTGGGTTATTGGTAAGAATGTAGCTTGCAACATTGGTTTGTTTGAACTTAATTATATTTATTCCGTTCTTTTATTTTTATACTAATTCATATATGTTATCCCATGTCAAAATCTTGCCCTTCAACCCCTGAGCTTTTCATTGTTTGAAATTTTGCCTTTTAGATTAGTTGCATCTAAAATTTAGTAGTGAAGATGCGTATCCTTGCTATGCTTATGATAGAATATTCGCCATGACCGAGCAATTGATCGATTAGTTAAATGTTATCACATAGTTTAGTTGAATGATTTGAGTGTTTTTATTTCCTATTTCGCGAGATGTTTGGTTGTGCATGCTTTTGGTTAAGTAAACTATTTAAGATATATTTCGTAGACTTTTGTTTAAGGAATGACTTTTATAAATAGAAGTCGATAGTCTACTTAATGACAAGTAGAAGTCAAGTGGGGGATATTTGATATTATCAAATAAGTACATATTTTATGCATCATTTATCCCATTTATATTGCTCATTTACTATATTTTTATCTAAGAATTGCTACTTAAAAGTTCAAATTTCCTATTCTAAGTAAATCTAGAGCAAAAGTGGAAAAGACGGGAAAAATGGCGAGATTTGGAGCTAAAACAAAGAAAATACCATATCATAAGAAGAATACGGCGTATCCAAGCTAATAAGGATACGTTATATACTACACTTATAAGAAATCAGAATTTGTGGAACTCAGAAGAATACGACGTATCCAGGTAAGATACGCCGAATTGAAGCTTCGACGCTGGTGTACCAAGACGCGTATCAAGTGGGATATAGTGTATCCAATTATAGGGATACGTGGTATTCAAGGCTGGTCAGACGTTGACCAATATTATCTTAACAACTTAGGGAGAGCTGTTACCAATGGATACAACATATTCAGAAATAAGAATACGCCGTATTAGGGTCGATATCCAGAACTTATAAATATAAACCCAAAAAACTGTCACAACTTGTATTTTCGGGTCATTAACTCAACTTTAAATTCAAAACAATTCACTTTAAATATTTCATTATTTACTTTGACGCATAGCCCTTAGGTTAAATCGGGTAAACCAGGAAACAACATTTAACGTATACCGGTAATATACTAAGCTTAGTATACATAAGAAAATGTGTATATACACTCTCATAAACATATTTTATATATTTTTATATTTATTTAATAAGTTTTGTTAAAATCAAACCAGTTTGCATTTTATTTCATTTCATGCATGCATAAAATACCCAAAACCTTCACCACCTTTCTACAAATACACTAACCCCTTATATATTTAAAAAAAAACTCATTTTCTTCCCCCTATACCCACTAAAATCAGCCCCCCTAATAAAACACTTAAATTCCCCACTAACTATATTATACATCTTATTATATCAAATATCTCGTAACACCACAAAGAAAACCTATCAAACTACCATCAAACCAACATCACATCTTGTTCCCTCCACCATCACCACCACCTCCACCCCTCCCCAATTGATCTTTCATGCATTTCAAATCATGTCTTAGTGTTTTACATGTAAACTACCAGTTTGCACATGCTTTTCAACCTTCCATCTCCTATAAATAGCAATACCATTTCTCTTAATTTTTGGAAAACTAGAATGGGGGTTGAATAGTTTAACCGATTAAAACTCCGTTTTAAACTATTTAGATCGACTTATGTCAATCTATTTAAATGTGCGTGTTGGATGTTGATAGATAAGCGTATAAATAAGTAAAGCAAAGATAAAGATTATGAAGCACAAAACCACAACGCGAGTATTTATAGTGGTTTGGCTACAAGGACACCTTCCTTGTCCTACTCCACTCCCCGAGTCACCTACTCGAGAGTTCGTAATCACCACACAACATAAACTCCTTGTGGCGGAGAAGCCTTCACAACGTCGCCTACTTTTTATCCGGTACAAGGCTAGACATCGGGTTCTTCCACGAGGTAGAACCAAACCTATCACAACGTCGCCTACACTTTATCCGGTACAACGCTAGATACCGAGTTCCATTACAAAGGAGGAACTACTACCCAACACTACACAACACATATCCCAAAGGAGATCCACTCCTTATTACAACATCAATAAGGATATCAATATCCTTTGACCCAAACTAATCTATTTTGTACATCGATGCACCATATCAAATGTACAGCCTCAACACCTTTCACTAATGCCTTTGACACGACACCTAGGCACCCTTCACTAATGCCTTCAACACGGACTTTCGGCACCCTTCACGAATGCCTTTGACACGAATCTTCGGCACCTTTCACTAATACCTTCGACTTGACCCTTTAGACATCTTTCACCTATGTCTTCAACACAACACTTCTAATGAGAGAGAGAAGAACTATCAACAAGATAACTTCAGTAGTCTTGATGATGACAAAGCTTGGCAACTCATGGACTTGAGCTTGCTCGACTTCAAGAGGTGGTGATCTCGCCTTTAAGAAGAACCTAGAGAGTCACACAAACACAAAACTAAATAGAAAGATCCTTTGGATCTGAGGTTAGAGAGTTTACACTACTAAGAGAGAATGTGTGTGAAAGGGGTGAGTTACAATGAAGAAATGGCTCACTATGTATAGACAAAATTTTACTACTGTCCCACGGATCCCTTGCTTGAGGGATCCGTCCAGTGTATTCCTGGGGATCCGTAGGATGCTCCTCTTAAATGGGTTGTGGGTCATGGATCATGGGTCATGGGTTATGGACTTTGGTCCATAGGTAATCAAATAGATACAATGTATCTAGAAGATACAATGCATCTAGTCAATAGGTCATGGGTTAGCTCTATGGGTTATGGATAATACCCATTATGACTTCATGCATGATGTCATGCAATGGGTCATGGATTATGCTCTATGGGTATGGGCATGGACTTTGGATTTTACCCAACTACATTCAATGTGTCTAATTAATGGGTCAAGTACTTAGATTCTTACATATTACATTACCCATTACAATACATACTAAGAATGTATATATATACCCATTATGTAAACGCTAGTTGTTATACATATGCATTACTATAACATGAAAACACTATTACTTGTTTAGTGTTTTATATAAAGACGTAAGTGTATTAGTAAACTATTGGCTCAAACCAATTACGTATTTTATTTGTTTTGTTAAAATGATTTTATGTTTTTATCGACAAAACATTAGAAGATCGTAAAATATAAATAAACGTTTTTACGGCTTATTTGTATTAACAATCTCTCCCTTTTTGTTGATGACAAAACATAAGATTATTTTAAGGAAAAACTAAAATTCGTAAAAGTTTTTTTGAATTAGAGTTTTTTGCTCTCTTCTCCCCCTTTTTGTCGAAACAAAAAGAGCGTCGAAAAGAAACTAACACATAGTTTAGAAAAAAAATGGAAAAAGTAAAAATATGAAAAATAGAGAGTAAGAGATGAGAAGAATTCTCGTCTTAGCTCCCCCTTGACGGGTGCTTCCCTTTGTTGAGGGCGTCAAGTAATTAGGAAGACTAAAATGGTGTTTTGCAATATCGTTTGCAAATGGTTTGGTCTTTTAGACGAACATGCTCCCCCTTGACGAGTGCTCCTTTGTGAGGAGGACGTCAAGTAGTAATGTAAACCTATGTGAAAGTATTGCAAATGATTTTGCAATTGTTTTGCTTTGACAAGAAACTCTCCCTTGTTGAGGGTGTCAAAGTCTTCAAGTGTATATTGAAAATCTACAAAACAAAGGTTAGAAAACAAGTATATAATGCATATTTTCCTGCAAATGAGACTCAAGTTAGTAATAAAAAGGTCTTCTGTTGCACGGATCCTACGGTTCCTCCTTTGGAGGGATCCGTCTAGGCTAAAATGAGGGATCCGTCTGCCTGTAAGCTTAAGATAGAAATAGTGATGTAAAATGTGATGTTAACATCAAAATGAGATATGTATTAGGGCAACAAACATATTCTCAAGACAATATGGCATATAACATGTAATTTCATTCAATAAAAATACGAGAAATGATCTACATATCTCTAAAACTAAGAGAATGACTTAATACATGAACTATGATTCCTAATTAATCTAAGTTAAGCTCAAGACTAGGACACCACTTGAATCCTGAAGCTTAAGGTTGTTTAGGTTTGTTGACCTCATCGAAACGTTCGAGAAGGTGATAAAACATGAAACATTGCTCTTCACGTAGTTCATGTACCAAGCCTTCAACATGTTGACAATGATAACAATCTTTGTCATGGCTCGGAAATGGTGGTGGTAGAAATGTAATGGCTTGAGATGGAAGATTGGGTTGAGATTCCACAAAAGAAGGAGGTATTTGTGGAGGCACATTTGAAGGTTGTTCAACCAAGGGTGGTGGTGGTGGTGGAATATGTGTCGAGGATGGTGGTAGAGACGTATCTACTTCCATGTGATCGGGTGGTTGACTTTGATGATTCCTCATAATTCAAAAGGAATTATTTGAGGGTGATGGAGAAAAGGATACCGGTGCTAGTGTCATTTCAATAGCTTGGTTTTGTTGTTGCGTTATTCTCTCTATTGAGGAGAATGTTGGCAATGGTGGAGGATGAGATGGCCTAGAAGCCAAGTCCTCTAAGTTGTAGAGGTGTTGAGATGAAAGTGGAGTGGTGAATGATAATGCTCTAGGAACCAAAGGTGATGATTTAGTTGAAATAGGAGTGTTTGGTTTAGGAGGTATAGTAGTGTTTGGCAATGGTAGTTTTGTGGGAACAATCCTTTTGGGGATTGGTTTTATTGGTTGAGTTGGTGGAGGGGAAATCCTAGCGTTGTGGATTTAACGGGAGATGATTCGGTTGAAGAAATTTTGTGAACAACACGAGCAAGTTTCTTGGGTGGTCCTTTGGTGGATGAGTTAGCACCAGAAGCTTTCCTCATGATGAGATGATAAAAGGTTAGTGAGATACATGCTTCTAGTTGCTGAGAATTAAGTTGTATATGGTGACTTAGAAGTCCTAACAAGATTGTTTATAAAGGGAAGGATTTGGCAAGTGCATTCAAGGCTTAAACCACTAAGATCCTTTCAAAAGTAATGATTTGCATGCACAAGAGTCAACTTCAGATTTGTATTGATCAAGAAGGTTAATTAAGGTAAGATGGAGTGTTCAAGTTAGCAGGAGAACTTGAAATGATTGTTTTAGCTAGGATTAGCTGAATCTATCAGCCGGTTCCTACGGTTCCCTCAAATGACGGATCCGTCTAGGCTAATCTTAGAGATCCGTCTCTCAGCAACCAAGAAAAGAGAAAAATGATGTTTTGTGAGGTCTAGTACCTACACATCTTAAGTGTTTCATTCTTCTTAAGTGTCTTAAATGAAGATGGTATTAAATGATCAAGAGAAATGATTGATGGTAGCTAATGATTGCCTTTTATGGAAAGAAATGGGACTTTATGAGCACCAATAGGTAATCAAAGACGACACTAAGAAATATGAGAGTGTCAGGTGGAGTTAAATGATCCTAGAGATCAGATGGTAGTTTGAAAGAAATTTGGAAAATTCTTTAAAAATCATAATAAATGAAAAACTTGTTTTTGGCCTATTTTGAGGTAAGGATGACTAAAATCAATTTGCTAAAATTGAGAGAAATATCAAGCTAAGTGTTTTGAGATGTGAGGAATGATGTGTGAGTATTGGAGCGGAAATATGGTGAGTTTTAGTGAAGTGATAAATCAAAAACATCTTGAATGTGATCCTAAATTAGCTATGAGTGAGTGTGAGACCTACTGAGCTTGAGGAAGACTTAATTGATCCTAAAGATTCATGTTTGGCTAGTATGATGTGGTCTAGAGGAATGGTTTGATGTAAAGAGGTCTGTAAATTCATTTCTGTCTACCCGGATCCCACAGATCCCTAAGTGGAGGTATCCGTCTAGTTTAAAGTGAGGGATCCGGCTACTGCAGATCAGTATCATCACAGAAGGTGTGCAGATTTTGCACTATATGATGCATACTAATTGCTACGAGTTTCTACTGTAAGTGAACATTAAAATAAGTAAATATCTCATAATCCATAACACCAATACGAGTAATAGTGATAATATCCAAACAAACAAGGTAAATCTTGCACAAACATAAGCATCCATTGTAAAATGATAAAAGAAATGTCTAAGACAACGATAAGCCCAATGTCTCTTTCGTCAATCTCTTCTCTTCCTCTTTCCTGACGTCATGAGGTAGTTAGTTAAGCATTTGATCATCCTCTTCAATTTTTTGAATTCTTTGGACTCGTTTGGAAGAGTTGGAAGTTGTTCAAAGTAGGTTATGGTGTCCATTTGTTCGTTGGCAACGGAGTCGAATTTTTCTTCTTCTTCGTCCGAAGAGTCCGAGAGAGCACGAGGCCTTTTTTCATTGATCATGAGCCGTTTAGAGGGTTGTTTGGTGAGTGGTACCATAACATGATCGTCAAGAAAATGATCATCGTTGATAAGAGAAGGTTGCATCGCAGTAACATACTCACGGAGTCGTGTTAGGAGCATACCATAGGGAAGTACCATGGAGTTGACTTTGAATACACCTACCATTCTTTTTACCATGTAATAGGCAAGGTTAAATGGTCTTTGGTGAATGAGGCAATAGATCATTTGGACAAGACATGCATTGGGATGGTCTTTGTTCCCGACCAAACAAATCACATTTTCTCTAAGAACTTCTTCCCACTTTCTATAGATGGGAATCATTTCGAAGAGTTTCATTTGAAAGGGATCACGGTGGATGAGTTCTTTGTTGCGGTTGAGCGAAATTGGTCGGCTCTAATTTTGAATATGGTGTCTCGAACAACTGTGGGATCATCGAGAAGAGTGTGATAGATTGGTTTTGGGTCTAGTGCAAAAGATTGAGTGGATATTGCCCAATCTTGGGAGTACATACAAATACCTTCACATGGAATGCAAACAATTTGTGCAAAGGTGTTGAGGGGTAAGGTGATGGTTTGGTTGTTGACAATGAAAGTGATTGAGATGCTTACATCATTGTTTCGAATGATCCTAACACTTTTGTAAAACTCGAAGATAAAAACCAGACAAATTTGTTCATCAATATCTAGGAGACAATCAAAGTTAATTGTCGAGAAGGCTTGACGAATGTCGGTGTTTTCAAGAAAACATTCCTTAACAACACGACCTTCATGGATAAGTCATTTTTCAAGCTTTTTGAAAATTTTACGATTGGTTTTTGAAAGCTCTTCTTTTCGATAATATCTAGAGAGGTAGTGGACGGTGTTATGATGATCTTGTTGGGTAGCTTTAGGCATGATTGATCCTAGAAAACAAATATTTCAATTAGGTAAAAATTTTCAAGATGCGTTTATGGTTTTGGTTTGTATTAACAATGTTATTTTGAAAAATCTTTAATTACATAGAACCCTTTTATAATTACTTTTTGTAATACCTGATTTCTCCAATAGGAAATCAATTGAATCTTAGTTTAAAAGTCTAAACTATAAACCCTAGGAGAAAGATGATGATGAATAGAACATATGAATGTAATTACTTATAATGATGTTCAAGAATGAGATGCTTGAAGATATGAAGCCCTATGGAGATGAAAGCAGAAGTTAGGTCATTTTGTGTTTGTGAGGAGAGGGAAAGTGGATTATTTTGGTTTTGAAAATCGTATTTCTGATTTCTATCACACGGTTCCCCGAATCCCTTGTATTAGGGATCCGGCTAGTACAACTTGTGGGATCCGGCTACCGTGGACAAAAAAAGGAGTGTTTGGTGTTTGTTTTTGTAATAAGTTATACAATATCTTATAAAACAACACTTGTAGAATGGGGTTCCTATTTGAATAGATGCTTGGTCAAGGTGTTTTGATGGTCAATTGGTTTATTAGATAAGTTAACCATCAAGAGTCTATTTTGTGAAGACGATGTGAGTTTGATGATCTTTTAGAGAATCAACGAGGAATGCTATTACTGATGATAAGTAAGGAAAGTAGTGAAGAGAGACTTTTTAGAGACTTAAAGTTAACATCCTAATTCATGGGCTCATATAGTTATAAAGCAATATTAAACACATATCATCAACATATTTATATAAGCGTACTATAGATAGATATTAACTAATTTGTGGGTAAGAAAACATACCTCAAACCTCTTGATATGGTTTTTAGAGGCCATATACCCGAAATACTTCATAAGCTTTTAAAGTAATCCATTATACTTGGTAGAAGTAGGTTGTGATCACTTTTGGATTCTTCCTTGAGAGTTGACTTCATTTTTCTTTAGATAGAAATGAAGACTTTGGAAGAGTCCTAGCAAGAATATTTATTAAAGAAGAATTGTTAGAATAATCTATCACTATCCAACAAAGAAATTTGTTTTAAAAGATTTCATTCTTTGTATTTTTCAATCATACACGGATCGTATCAAGTTTTTAAAGTACAACATACTCTAAGAAACTTGGTAACAAAGATCTGGTACCAATTATGGAAAACTAGAACGGGGGTTGAATAGTTTTACCGATTAAAACTTCGTTTTAAACTATTTAGATCGACTTATGTCAATCTATTTAAATGAGTGTGTTGGATGTTGATAGATAAGCGTATAAACAAGTAAAGCAAAGATAAATAGTAAGAAGCACAAAACCATAACGCGAGTATTTATAGTGGTTCGGCTACAAGGACACCTTCCTTGCCCTACTCCACTCCCCGAGTCACCTACTCGAGAGTTTGAAATCACTACACAACACAAACTCCTTGTGGCGGAGAAGCCATCACAACGTCGTCTACTCTTTATCAGGTACAAGGCTAGACACGGGGTTCTTCTACGAGGTAGAACCAAACCTATCAAAACGTCGCCTACACTTTATCCGGTACAAGGCTAGATACCGAGTTCCATTACAAAGGAGGAACTACTACCTAACACTACACAACACCTATCACAAAGGATATCCACTCCTTATTACAACATCAACAAGGATATCAATATCCTTTAACCCAAACTAATCTATTTTGTACATCGATGCACCATATCAAATGTACACCCTCGAACCTTTCACTAATTCCTTTGACACGACACCTAGGCACCCTTCACTAATGCCTTCAACACGGACTTTAGTCACCCTTCACTAATGCCTTTGACACGAATCTTCGACACCTTTCACTAATGCCTTCGACTTGACCCTTTAGACATCTTTCATCTATGTCTTCAACACAACACTTCTAATGAGAGAGAGAAGAACTATCAACAAGATAACTTCAGTAGTCTTGATGATGACGAAGCTCGGCAACTCATGGACCTGAGCTTGCTCGAATTCAAGAGGTGGTGATCTCGCCTTTAAGAGGAACCTAGAGAGTCACACAAACACAAAACTACATAGAAAGATCCTTTGGATATGAGGTTAGAGAGTTTACACTACTAAGAGAGAATATGTGTGAAAGGGGTGAGTTACAATGAAGAAATTGCTCACTATTTATTAACAAAATTTCACTACTGTCTCACAGATCCCTTGCTTGAGGGATCCGTCCAGTGTATTCCTAGGGATCCGTAGGACGCTCCTCCTAAATGGGTTGTGGGTCATAGATCATGGGTCATGGATTATGGACTTTGGTCCATCGGTAATCAAATAGATACAATGTATCTAGAAGATGCAATGCATCTAGTCAATGGGTCATGGGTTAGCTCAATGGGTCATGGGTTAGCTCTATGGGTTATGAATAATACCCATTATGACTTCATGCATGATGTCATGCAATGGGTCATGGATTATGCTCCATGGGTATGGGTCATGGACTTTGGATTTTACCCAACTACATTCAATGTGTCTAGTTAATGGGTCAAGTACTTAGATTTTTACCCATTACATTACCCATTACAATACATACTAAGTATGAATATATATACCCATTATGTAAACACTAGTTGTTATACATATGCATTACTATAACATGAAAACACTATTACTTGTTTAGTATTTTATATTAAGACGTAAATGTGTTAGTAAACTATTGGCTCAAACCAATTACGTATTTTATTTGTTTTGTTAAAATGATTTTATGTTTGTTATCGACAAAACATTAGAAGATCGTAAAATATAAATAAACGTTTTTACGGCTTATTTGTATTAACAATTTTCACACTAAAATACTCTCATAAATCCTTCATATGTCAGTTGTTCCTAAAGTTAGCATAAGAGTTTCAATGGTTTTTCATCAAGGGTTAAGGAAATTAGGGTTTTTGGAAGCAAAACTTTAGGGTTTATAGTGTGTCAATTGGGTTTTCTTGTGTTCTTAATCATCCATTCATCACCAACTGAGTTGTAAGCGTCCTAAACCTATTTCCATACTAATATTAAATTTAAATATCCTTTCATATCTGTGTTGCATCACCATTATATGATTTGGGTGTTGAAATTGAGCTAAAAGTTAAGTAAATAAACACCAAATCTATCTCAGATTTTCAGTCATAATCATCACTATAGGAAACCACTTAAATTTTATGGGACAAATTCCTTTTTACCAAAGCTAGATATATGTCTTAGGATATTCCACGTCGAATTTCATAAATTTTAGAGTTGATTTTGTATTTTTAATAAATCATATGCTACTGTTAGTAAGAACTTACAAGATTCTAAGTACCAGATTTAAATCATAAAAATCATTACTTTAAACATTTTGGCATGATGAGCTAGTTGAGATTTTTATAGACAAGACTTTAAATTAAACTCTGAGAGTTGGATCAAATCGTGATGATAAGTAATGAAAAAAATACGGCCCGAACAAGTTAGGTTATAGTTTCTGCTTTCTAATAGCTTTGACATATGTGTATACTTTTGATTTTATAAAATAATTGGTAAATAATATGAGACAAGTGACATATAATTTTGGGAACTAGACTCAGAAACAAGGAACCTAGGCTTTTGAACCAAATGATTCATTAGATAACAAGGGAGATCTAGTCCGATCAAGATGAAAGTTTTCTGAAAAATGCTAACAGCAGGTCTGAAAATGTTTTGGTATAAAACTATAAATAAACATGTCTTCACAAACTAGGACTTTGAAATAATGAAAGTAAACATGTTTATCTTTGTTTAGAGAGTTTAACGGATAAAAACTTGTTGGAAACGAAGTATTTACGCCCATTATAAGATGGACTTTATTTCAATGAACAACTTTATTTTTAGTTAAAAGTATTAGTTGTTAAAAATATGTTTTGACTATTTTTATTAAACTTTTAACTGACGTAACTTATTAAAACCTTACTGCAAGTGTATAAAGGTGATAAAACTTTGTAAAACTCATACACATTTAGTACACATTACATCTTACCTAAAACGACTTATTTACTTAGGTCGCAGTTAGTATCACTTGTTCGTTGAACATACTTATCATTTTCCGATTCACATTACTTACTCAAGGTGAGTTTCATAGCCCCACTTTTACTTGTTTATACTTGTTTTGAAATACTTTATGTGAGAATACATTGCTTGTTTTTATATATGGACACAAGTACATAAGACATTTACGAATTGACTAAGTTACCACATTTTGCAATTAACATCCCTACAATCATGAACCGTTAGTTACTTTGTAAGCGCGAGTGTTGTGAATAGATCTATCGGGGTAAACTCCCCCGTCCAGGTTGGTTGCTCCAACTATTCAAACGAACGCATTTAATTTGATGTTGTACAGGTTCTTGGCAAGGCACCTGTTTGGGGTGATTACATAAACTAACTGTCAAGGCTTTGGTTTCATGAGATTAGTGTAATAGTAAAACTTTTCATGATCTTATTCAGATTATAGTTGTCGCAGAAATCTTGTGGTCTACACTTGACATTTACATTTACTTAAACCTATGAACTCACCAACTTTATGTTGACACTTTTAGCATGTATTTCTCAGGTTCTTATACATACTTATTTCATGGCTTGCATTGGAGCATCATTACTAGAGTCACATTTTGTGGTCTCAACATTTTGAAGATTTCATACATTACTTTTAATATTAGTTGTGAACTCTTGAAACTTAGCCATTTTGTAAACTTTTATGTTGTAATCAAACGTGTATTTTTAAATGACTCATGTAGTGGTTGTTCAATGTAACTGTAACTTTGTTCCCATGAAAGACACGTCCCGGTATCTTCTGCTGAGAAATTTTGGGGGTGTAACAGATTGGTACCAAAGCCAAGGTTATAGAGAATTAGGTTGCATCATTAAGCCTAGACTATAACCGTTGTATCATGACATTTCATCATAAATATTCCACTGCGAGTCCACGCACTAAGTCACTAAACAGTCATACATACTCATACATTTCAAAGGTCTCATTTTTTAAGACATTGTGTGTAATACAATGGTCTCTAAAACTTTTCATTACAGTGCATAACATCATTTTACATGACATTAAAACCCGTCACAGTCTGTTGATCCCCCTGATTACCTTACTCCGAAGATGAGTTTAAACACTCGTCCCATACTTTTGGAATACCTACATCACCTCATAACCCACCGCCTAGAAACACGCTAGTTAATTCGAACATGACTTTAACCTATCACCTTGTAACATGCCGCCTTAGAACTCCTACCTTTAGGACACGTCTTTACTACGTCTCACTCTTCTTTAATTGTTGTGATTTTGAAGAAACATGTTGCCTAAGATCTTATGAACGTCGTTGTATTGGGTGGATTTTCTTTTCACTCTAAATTCTTCATTATTTTATATCAATGTATTATGAAAAATTTCATCGGTTACACTCCCTATTTTGCTACATTCTTATCCACTGTTTTGTCACCATCTTAAAACCGTTTTACTATTTTCTTATAAACTATTTTGCTATCACCTTATAAACTGTTTTGTCTACTATCTTATAAATAGTATGGTTGTTAGTATTTAAACATAATACTAGTTTGACTAAGTCGAGTATTGCATCATAAATACTCAATTATACATAGCCTGATCACCTATGTCTAATTCAGGAAGGATCATGTTATGCTAGAAGTAGTTACCTTTAATTTTGTTTAAAACGAACTTTTCACTTATATGCTTTAAAAGCAAAAATCTTGTGTGTGTATAAACACTTTACATAACCTTATCCTATGCCAAATTCTAACCCAATGAGTCAGGTTGCCTCACTAGTCATCATAGAAACAACCCACCGAACACCAGAAAAGTTACACCGAGGTGAGACATATACCGCCAGAATTTCAAGTCATAGATTATGGACCAGGGAACTTAAGCGAGTGAAGAAGAGTAAAACTCCGATCGCCAAGGTTCGACAGAATTCCCGAAGAGGTCCTGATTTTACTTGGAAACAGGGAGACCAGATTCGACGCAAGTACCCACACCTCTTCACAGACACCACTCCTAAGGTCAACACAAACTGAATTCGGGACGGAATTCTTTAAGGAGATAGACTGTTACAAATTGTATTTTCAGGTCATTAACTCAACTTTAAACTCAAAACAGTTCACTTTGAATATTTGATTATTTACTTTGACGTGTAACCGTTAGGTTAAATCGCGTAACCTAGAAAACAACATTTAACATATACCGACAGTAGACTAAGCTTAGTCTACATAAAAAATATGTATATACACTCTCATAAACATATTTTATTTACTTTTACATTTGATTTAATAAGTTTTATTAAAATCAAACCAGTCTTGTATTTTATTGCATTTCATGCATGCATAAAATACCCAAAACTTTCACCACCTTTCTACAAATACACTAAATACTTATACACTTAAAAAATAACTCATCTTCCTCCCTCTATACCCACTAGAAATCAACCTCCCTAATAAAAACTTAAATTCCCACCAAGTATATTATACATCTTATTATATCAAATATCTCATAACACAACATGCAAACCCCATCAAACCGACATCACATCTTGCTCCCTTGTTCCCTCTACCATCACCACCACCTCCACCTCTCCCCAATTGATCTTCCATGCATTTCAAATCATGTCTTGGTGGTTTACATGTAAACTACTAGTTTACACATGGTTTTCAACCTTCCATCTCCTATAAATAGAAATACCATTTCTCTTTATTTTCACACTAAAACATTCTCATAAATCCTTCATATCTCAGCTGGTACTAAATTTAGCATAAGAGTTTCAATGGTTTTTGCATCAAAGGTTAAGGAAATTAGGGTTTTGGAAGCAAAACTTATGGTTTATAGTGTGTTAATTGGGTTTTCTTGTATTCTTAATCATCCATTCATCACCAAATGAGCTGTAAGTATCCTAAACCTATTTTCAAAGTCA
This sequence comes from Chrysanthemum lavandulifolium, assembly GCA_022545495.1. Taxonomy (NCBI): domain Eukaryota; kingdom Viridiplantae; phylum Streptophyta; class Magnoliopsida; order Asterales; family Asteraceae; genus Chrysanthemum; species Chrysanthemum lavandulifolium. The sequence goes on from CM040245.1 coordinate 103,530,034, forward strand.
TTTAAGTTTACATATCATTTCAAATCTTTGTTGTATCACCATTATATGATTTGGATGTTGAAATTGAGCTAAAAGTTAAGTAAATGAAAATCAAATCTGCCCAGATTTTTAGTCATGATCATCACTATAGGAAACCACTTTCTAAATTTTCTAGGAAAAATTCCTTTTACCACAGCTAGATATATGTTAGAATGTTCCACGTCGAATTTCATAATTTTTATAGTTGATTTAGTATTTTTAATTAATCATATACTCCTGTTAGTCGAAACCGACAAGATTCTGAGTACCAGATTTGAATCGTAAAATGATTACTTTAAAGCATTAGTTGAGAATTTTTTAGACAAAAATTTAAATTAAACTTTGAGAGCTGGATGGAGTTGTGACAATAAGTAACGAATAAAATACAGCCCGGACAAGTTAGGTTATAGTTTCGATTTTTAACAGATTTGACATACGTGTATACTTTTGATTTTATAAAATAATTGGTAATAATCTGAGACAAGTGACATATATTTTCGAAAACTAGACTCAAACTCCATGAACCTAGGCTTTTGAACCAAGTGTTTTCATTCAAAAACGAGGGAGATCTAGTCCGACCAAGATGAAAGTTTTCTAAAAAATGCTAGCAGCAGGTCTGTAAATGTTTTGGTATAAAACTATAACTAAAACATGTCGTCATAAACCAGAACTGTGAAATAATGAAAGTAGAAATGTTTGTCTTTGTTTAGAGAGTTTAAGGAATAAAAATGAGTTAGAAACGAAGTATTTACGCCCATTCTTAGATGGACTATATTTCAATCTAGCAACTTTATTTATAGTTAAAAGTATTAGTTATTAAAAACAATGCTTTGACTATTTTATTAAACTTTTAACCGATGTAACTTATTAAAACCTCGCTACAAGTGTATAAAGGTGATAAAACTTCATAAAACTCTTATACATTTAGTACATATTGCATCTTTCCTTACAACTTATTACATCTTTCCTAAATGAGTTAGAAACGAAGTATTTACGCCATTTCTTAGATGGACTATATTTCAATCAACAACTTTATTTATAGTTAAAAGTATTAGTTATTAAAAACAATGCTTTTTTTTTGGTAAAGGGGAGTAATCTTGCACCCTGGTAAATATATTAACCAAAAAAGCTTTTAAGTACAATGGATATGAGTGAGGTCCCATATCTCAGCCCGTTACATAGGCATAAAGCTTACATAACAAGATACTTCCTATTTTCTAAACAAGAAAACAAACCACTACTCAAATGATAACATAGGACATAACGAAAGAAAATTACTTCCTAGGACCTTGAAGCTTGGTGCCATACATGGCATTAAAGGCATCCAAATTCCCTAGAAGATCATAAACCTGATTCGCATAGTCATCGTAGTCATAGTCATCATACTCATCTTCAAACTCTTGGCCGCCACCAAATATATTAGCAGACTCATAAAATGGGTTAGCAACCACCTCATCTTCAGAATCAGAAACCACGATCTCTCCCACTTTAGAAAAAGCATTAACTCTCTTAGTAGAAGAGGCGGGCGGATTACAAGAATCACTAGTTAAAGGAGCCACACCCGACTCCATCTCTTTCAAATCACTCACAAAGGGTTCTTGTGATGCAGTACCTGTCTTAGTAGACTTATCTTCATTAACTTCCATTGTACGACCAGAATCCACATCCTTGTTGGTGTCATTAGAAGGAGTACCAAACGCATCCGTATGTTCCATATTAAGAGCATCAAACTGGTTAGATGTAGAGATCTTTGCTCCACTCGAACTAGCCACATCGAAGCATACTTCTAGTGACTTCCACTTTCTTAGGTTCAAGAGGAGTCTTTTGGGTTGATATTGAAGCGCTTACCCACAACAGTTTAGTAAACCCTCCTTGACCCGAAATAGTAGACCCACCTTGCTTTCCTTCTTCTTGTTATTAACCGTCTTGAAACCATCATTAACACGCTTAGTAGGTCGGCGGGAGGTTCAACAACTTTAGGACATTCAATAAGAGTATGACCAAAAATATTACATTTATCACAATGAGGTGGTTTCCACTCATATTCAACCCGTATCTTCTCAATAGTCGAACCCGACCCATCAAGTAATGGTATCTTAACAGTAAGGCTGTCCCTAAGCACCTCATCCGACTTCACTTCCATCATGCATCTAGCAAAACTACTACGGCCCCACGAGTCCTTGCACATTTGGCTAGTGAAAGCATCTAACCTTTTGGGCGTGCCTAGCAATGTAGCAAGGAGACTAAGGCCATCATCAAAAAACATAGCAAGAGGAACATCATGGAATTTAACCCACACCGGGATGTTGGTCAAATCCTCTTTAAGTAAGTTGGTGTTCAATGTCTATGGTTTAAGAATAATATGTACATTTCTAATCAACCAATGACCGTTTTCAAGAACATCATCAACACCTTTCTTCGAATTGAACTTAAAAAAAAGAACCCATTTGCATTCATAATGACCTTTTGTATACCAAACTTAGCCCACGCATTGCGTACAAAGTAATCAACAATAGGAAAAGCAAGTCGTTGACCAAGGAAATACCCATACAAAGTATTCTCAAACCTATAGTTCACCTCTTCAACCACTTTTATCGGGACAGAAAGATCTACACCATTAGCTTTCTTATTACACTCCAACCTACGAAAGTTTGACGTGTGTTTCTTAGGTTCAGTAGAAGTAACACCAGCATACGATGTAGAAGGTTGTTTCAAAGCACCAACCTTCTCAATACCAATAGCCCCATGTGCATTCGTATCAACCTTATCATTAACATTATTAGGACTACTAGTAGCATTAACATTAGAAGCCATAGGAACACTCGTATCATGAGGAGGTTTCGAATAATAACCAATAGCAAGAAGCATCTCCTCTAGCTCCTTTTGTGATGCGGCACCTTAAGATGCTCAAATGGATTATCCCGTAGTAGTAGCATCCATCGTCACGGTGGTTTTAATGGTTGTCCATCGTCACCCACAAAAACAAGTTTTCCCTCAAATATTTGTTTTTCAATAGCACGAATTTTCAATAAAGTATCATGACCCTCAGGCGTGTCATGAGTAGGTGCATCATGACTAGGGATCGAACCAGTATCCATAGATGTAGCAGCTCCAATCACAGAATCAGGTAGATCATTATGTGGTTGGGACGTAGCATCACTACCAGATACTTGCGCATAATCAGACGAAAGTGTACCAACTAATCGTTCAGAATCAGTATACGACCCTCCCTTTGACATCAAAGCAAAACACTTAAACCCTCAATTCAATCGATCACAAACAGAACCAACACGAAGATAGTGTCACTCTTCAAGAAACGGATTAAACCCTAGTTAAAGACTAGGGTTTATAAGCATGAATGGACCACAACAGTTACATGATAGACCAGATCGCAGGAATAGTAAAAGGTTTGAATATGTAAACAAACAGAGTAGACAAAAAACCCTAAAAAACAGTGAAAATAAACCCTAAGAAAAGAACACTAATCAGCCGATTAATCCAAGTCCAATACCAGGCTAAGATCGATTATAAGAGGATATAATCCCACTTAGAAGAATCGGAACCAAGAATAAAAGTTGATTAGGAACCGAATTACGATAAGGGTATAAGTCGCCATAGAAATCGTTTTTAGGGTTGGAGGTTTAAAAAAAAAAAAAAAAAAAAAAAAAAACAATGCTTTGACTATTTTATTAAACTTTTAACCGATGTAACTTATTAAAACTCGCTACAAGTGTATAAAGGTGATAAAACTTCATAAAACTCTTATACATTTAGTACATATTGCATCTTTCCTAACGATTTATTTACTTAGATCAAGGTTATGATCACTTGTTCGTTGAACAAACTTATCATTTTCCGATTCACATTACTTACTCAATGTGAGTTTCATAGCAACACTTTTACTTGTTTATACTTGTTTTGAAATACTTTGAGGTGAGAATACATTGCTCGTTTTTACATATGGACACAAGTATATAACACATATACGAATTGACTAAGTTACCACACTTTGCCATTTAAATACCTACAATAATGAACCGTTAAGTACTTTGTAAGCGCGTGTTGCGAATAGATCTATTGAGGGTAAACTCCCCCGTCCGGGTTGGTCGCTCCGGCTATTGAAACAAACGCATTTCATTTGATGTTGTACAGGTGCTTGGCAAGGCACTTGTTTGGGGTTATTACATAAACTAACTATTAAGGCTTCGGTGTTATAAGCTTAGTGCACTAGTAAAATTTTTAATGATCTTATTCAGATTACAGTAGTCGCAGAAATCATGTGGTCCACACTTGAAATTTATATTTATTTAAACCTATGAACTCACCAAGTTTATGTTGACACTTTTAGCATGTATTTCCCAGGTTCTTAGACGTACTTATTTCATGGCTTGCAATGGAGCATCATTACTAGAGTCACATTTTGCAGTCTCATCATTTTGAAGATTTCTTACATTACTTTTAACGTTCAGTTGTGAACTCTTGAAACTTATCCTTTTGTAAACTTTTATGTGTAGTCAAACGTGTATTTTGAAACGACTCATGTAGAGGTCGTTCAATGTAATTGTAACTTTGTTCACATGAAAGTCACGCCCCGATATCTTCTTCTACGATATTTTGGGGGTGTGACAAACACGACTTAAGGCCATCATTCCTTTATTCCAGTCGACTCTTAGGAGATTTTATAGGCAAAGAATACCAATGAAGACCATTACACACGTGAAGAACCTCTCTCATTATCATCATTAGTTTAATTATCGGTTTGAACGTTGTTTTCTATCATAAACGTTTTTCAATTATCGTTCATTATTACTTTTGATATGACTATTAAGATTATATGCTAACACCCTTTGGTTTTAGCCAAGTTTGTGAATATTATGTTTGTATGATTTGTTTAATTCGATTTAATGCACTTGCATTGGATATTTTATATGTTTATCACTAGATCTGTTTGTTTACTTGTTTATTATATGTCGTTTATTGCTAGATGATGATTCTATGATTTATGTTCCACATCATAATGGTTAGGGTTACTAATAATAAGGACATTTACTAACTTTGCCATTAGGAGTAGAGGTGGGCCAAACCATAGGGTTAGACGAATTATGACTAAAACAAGTAAGTTAGCGTTTATTCTCTTGTAGATGACCATTCGCGAGAGAATAGGTAGATATATGACCACTAGGTCTACCAAGATAAATCATATAAGTTAGTTGACAAGCTTAATGCGTGATTGAGACTTATTAAAACTATGATCACCGCGTTAAGGGTTGATATTCATAGGACTATGTAACCGTGACTATCTATCTTGGTTTGTTTTAGAATTCACCAACAGAAGTATTATTAGATCATTGCACTTGTAGACGAATCAGGTAGATATAGTAAGATTAATTTGGCTAGCACGTTCTTCCCTTATTGATCTCACTTTGTGTTTATTTTATTGTTTAGTTATTTCTTAGTTTAAGCAATAATCGTGCTAATCACTCAGATTAAAACCCCCATTTAAGTGTTTAGTTTTAGTAGTATCTCTACTTGATTTAGCATTAGTTAATTCACTCCTCTCGAACGACATCGTACTTACCATTCCTAGCTATAACTGATTGGATACACTGCCCGTTAGTGTTAGTCTATTGGTTAAGTCAAATTTATATAAATTTAAAACTAGATAAATAAAAGATCATGGGCTCGTTTGGGCGCTTATATAAGGCTAGCTTAACAACTTATAACCAATTAGCTTAGCCCAAGTCCCGAGCCGTTGACTATTCTATCACGATATCTAACACGCGTTACAAAGTTCCTAAACGTGAATGACCATCACTTCTAATAAAACTATTAAGGCTAACAATCTCCCCCAAGGGGTGGTCATTCAAATGATGCTCCACTTGATTAGGTCTATACTTTCCTTGAGCTTGAACTTTGCGTGTAGATATAGAATAGTCTTGATTCTTTGTTCCTTCATGCTTTGTGATCGAGATAATGTGGTTGTCTGCGTTGTTAACCGTTGGTTTGGTGTCTCCACGTCTTTCTCCACCATGCTCACACTTCTATTTGTCTTTTGGTTACCAATGATGTAGTTTCTAGTCTTTAAACTTTGTAGATTCTTTGACATTGTGAAGAATCATCTTTAACTTTGAGTAGCCTTTGATTTTGATGAGAACTTTCATGTGTTGTTGGTATGAGCATGTAGAATCTGCACGATCAATCCGCTCGGAGCTTCCATAAGAAGAAAACATAAAGCAGTTAGTAATAAGCGGTTCCTACTTACAAGTTTGAATTTCGAGGTGTTATGACATAGTGTGAAAAACGTCTCTAATTCTCACAGAGGCCGTTCTGGCTCTGAGTCCCACAAGTGAGATAACACGATATACCAAGTACATCTACAGTTCAAATGAGTCGATGAGGTACACGAAGCATCACCCTACGACGTAGACCGTTTGAGACACACTCAAGCATAATCCGGGGAGTTACAGTGACTGCTTGTCGAGGCATGATGTTGACCTGGCGGAGTTTCCATTCAATCATTGAGGATCACAATTGTGAAACCTCTCATAAATGTTACGGCGGTTGCTAAGATCTGCGTGGGACTCTATAATTGATAACGCTACACTGCGTCGTTCGGGTCAAAGGAACTTCCTTTTCTTGAGCAAGTTTTATAACACCCTAGGCGATGAACCTAATCGTTTGTAGTGTAGTAATTAGGGTAAGCCACGGTATTGATATCGTTCTCTGGGGAATAGGAATGCTAGTAGGGAGTTACTACGCTAAGGTTAAGGTTGAGGAAGATTATTTTTTATCTTTTATATTTTATGAAAATGGAAAGGTACGAATCTCGGGTATTGGATTTGGGGGTTGGTATTTCTACCGATTATTCTACTATTATCTAATTATCTAAACTAAGGTTGTGGGAGTCTATGTCTAATTAATGTGTGCTCGTGTGATAGTTTAAAGATGTGTTTACTTAGTTTGTATTACTCATAATTATCTCCTATTGATGGTTGAGTGTCACGTCTTATTCTAGTTGCGTTGTGTGTCTAAAGTTGTAGGGTGTCGTTTCTCCCTAACTCTTTGAACTTACCAAAGGGTCTTGTCTACAAATCCACTTAGATTATAGACTCCTACTCTAAGGCGCTCTTCGGATGGTTTAGCCTACAATCACTCGGGTAATCATACTCTAAGGTTCACAAAGATGAATCAAGCATTAAGTACACAACGGATGACCTATCGCATTACTAGATCAATAATCAACTAAGATAAGAAACAACCAATCAATATTCAATAATTAAGTTTCATACTTCCTAAGCAAACACACAAATAAATTAGCTTTGGACATGGAGAACATGCAAGCATACACAAATAATCAAAGACATAATTGAACTAATGAAGTAAAGACTTATCTTGGTGTAAGATAGGGTTTAAAACCCTAAAATCTTGTACAAGACATCTTATGTTCGGTTTTAGGTTTTACTCCAAAGACTCTCCACCCAAAGGCGAAAAATTCGGATTCTATATATAAGATTACAATTGCTGACGTGGCGTCACCTTATGTTTAGTGATGCTGTCGTGTAGCCGCTCATTAGGGTTTCGTCTTGGCGTTAACTGCGGCGAAGGTCACCTTGTGTCCGTGACGCCGTCCTCTTGACCGGCGTCGTCGGATTGCATCTAGGCCGTCCGAGTAGCGACGGCCTACTCTTTCACCACTAGACGCGTCTCTTGAAAACACGAGTTTGAGTTACGTCCCGTCACAATAATTTTGGGACGGCGCCAATAGCACTTTTTGGCCGCGCGCTTCTACATTCAAACAACTCGTGGAGTGTCTCGATTTCGACTTTGGCCATTTCTTCATATATTCGCGCCTTTTCGTCCAAATAAGTGCCATTCCAGCATTTTGCCTTCACGAGACCTAAAAAGTGAAAAGGAACGATAATAAGCAATAACGGATACAAAAGTGATCAAATAAGGACTTAAATGACCCCTCAAAATGGTACCTTTTAAAACCTTATCAATAATATATCACTTGTGCCCTTATTGATGAACAGCAAGCGATGTCATGTCAAGTGTTCCTATGAGATCTTTTGATGAATCTCGTGGCTCTAGACTCGATAAGTACATTTTTGTTTTCTTGAGCGGAGACTAGGGAGTTGGTCTCCTTCTTCAATATCAACGATCTCTAAAAGAAAGTCAATAGATTATGTAGGGTTCCCGGTGAGAATGAAACAAATCCTTTTAAGAGGAATTGAGTGGCTAGAAGGTTAGGTGTAGTCGTCCTTTGGGTCCATGGCGTCTTTGTCTTCAATACCGGTGTCATCTAGTGACAACCGAGAGTATATGTATTGAACCCGGTTTACGCCCTAAGGTTGATTATGGAGGGCTATTTATTTTCACCCTTTTCATTACATTTCTTTTTAATTCTTCAACCCCTTCTTTCTCCTTTCTCACATTACTCCTTTTTCAATCATTCCTAAGGACTTCTAATACTAACTATTTATGATGTCCTTGGGTAGATCCTCTGCTCTGGCGGATCATAGGACGAATTTCCTATTCTTAGTCACCTTATAACTCCATGGACATCCTATTGTTGCCATAAAACCATTTTTCTTGAAAATCTCTTAGAGTGTTTATGATAGAAAACATGTTTGAAGCACTCAAGTGAGTTTTGTATTTTCATAAACACTCCCCCTTCACATGTGCTTATAAGTTTTTAGCAATCTGCACATAGAGGTGGGATTCGCACTTTTGAATTGATCGACTTTAAATGAAGCTGGACCGATTCGAGACACGTTTACATCACTAGAGAACTAGCTTGAAATTATTACCGTCTGGTCAAGTTCATAGAAAGTTTCTCGAGATGGTACATTCTTGACTTTGATTCCGTCCAATTCATTGGTTCCGATCGAGTCGAGCTCATTTGAGATTCAAACAACGATTTTGATCACATTTTAATCACGTCTCCTCCCTCAAAAATAGCATATTCGTGATATTTTGATATCAACAGATTAAACAACATTTTAGAATCTTTTGGAGTCAAACGGTTTGGTTTAAGCATGAATTTGGAACATTTTTATTTATACTCCCCTTTAATAAAGCATAATCAATTAAAGGGTTTTAGAGGAGTTATCTTGAGCATAAAATATTTTGAAAGATTTTGAAAAATCTTTTGAACAATCTTAAAGGTGCTCAAGATGATGATGATTTCTCACCATTTTTAAATGTAGTGCCTTTCAAGCGTACACTTGTGATTTTTCTATAAAAGCACGAGTTTTGATTTGAAAAATAATCAAAAGTCATCATTTTAGTCCGGGTTTCGTCTTTGAAGTATCACGAAAGCCATTTTTGAAGAAATTTTGAAAGCGACATGTTTTGAAAAACATAAAAGAACTCTCGCTCAAGCATCAGTACATGCCAGTATCATTGTTGAATGACATTTCTAAACGTCTGAATATCGATTATACAAGAGACATATCGTAGAAGAATATTTTGGATTTTGATTTTCTATTGTTTTTGTATTTTTATTTTTGTATTTTTTTGAAAGATTTATATTTTATATTTTGCTTTTGTTGGTTTTTCAAATTTTGTATTTTGTTTTCAAAAATATTTACAGTGAAGCTTTGGAAAATCATTTTCAAGAAGATTCGAGAAGACGTTCTAACTCCTCGGGGTTAAGCTTCAGCATTCAATTCGTCGAACTAAATAGTCAAAAATTTCTTTTGGAAGGGCTTTAGTTAATAGATCGGTGAGTTGGTAATCTGTCTTCACGAAAAATAATTCAATGAGTACCATTTTCGACGTACTCTTTGATGAAGTGATAGCGTGCTACGATATGCTTGGTCTTTGGTGATGAGCGAGTTGCATGATATGGCTATGGCACTTTTGAGTCACAATACATAGGTATTTTATGAAAGTAAAGCCATAATATGTGAGTTATGTTCTCATCCATAGAAATTGAGCACAACACGAGATAGAGACACATACTCGGCGGTTGAAAGTGCGGTGCAATCTTGTTTCTTTGAAGACCGACTACTAACTTTTCACCCAAAATTGTGCTCCTCCGATGTACTTTTTGTAACTTGATCACTGCGTGGTCCGCATCGAAAAAGCAATTAGATCAATCCGAATTCCTTCGGATACCAAAGTCCCATGTGAATGGATGTCTTGGTGCCGAAGATCCGTTTAACCTCTTTGAGGTGCGGATTCGGTAGGCTTAGCTTTGAAACCGTGCTAATAAGCAAGCTGCAAAATGAATATCCGGTCGACTAGCGATAAGATACATGAGAGAACCAATCATGCTCCGATATTTCTTCGGATCAATAGGTTTCCCAAACAAATCGGCTCCAATTTTGGTGAAGTTACCATTGGTGTTCCGATCGAATCACAATTATCCATACCATGATTTTCAAAATCTCGGTTGTGTATTTAGCTTGATTTATAAAATTCCACAGGGGTGATGTATTTGTAAACCAAGAAGAATTTTAGTTCCCCATCATGGACATTTCAAATTTACTTTTCATGAGATTTTCAAAGTGTTTTGAAAGATTCGGATTAGTGGACCCAAAGATGATGTAGTCACGTAAATCGAACAATCAAAATGTCGTTTTGCATTTTGTGTAAACAAGGTAGGATCAACTGTTCCTTTGGTGAAATTGTTTTGGATAAGGAAGAGACGATTCGTCATACCACGCTCTCGGAGCTTGTTTTAATCCATAGATTGCCTTTTGAGTTTGAGACGTGATCCGGATGTTCCATGTCTATGAAGCCTTACGGGTGACTCACGACACTTCTTCTTTCGAGTTCCATTCAAGAACGCGGTCTTAATGTCCATCGATAAACCGTGATGTTTTTGTGAAATGCATAGGCTAAGAATATCTGTTGCTTCTAATCTGCTACCGTGAAGGACTCTTCAAAGTCTATCCTTCCTCTGTCTATATCCTTTGGCACAAGGCGAGCTTTGTTGCGAATTCTGATCATTTCTTCATCCCTTTTGTTCTTCCATAACCATTTGAGATCAATGACACGAATGTCAATTGGTCTTGGAACCATTCCCAAGAGTCATGAAGGCGGTATTGGAGAAGTTCCTCTGAATCGCTTTTATCCATGCGGGTTCTTCCATTGCCTCGCGAATGTTCTTTGGCTCTATATTGCTAATTGAGCAAAGGTAAATGCATAACTTCGCAATCATTGGCAAGTTAGCGTCTTATGCGAATTGGCCTTGAAGGTTCACCATAACTTTTTCAATTGGGTGGTCTTTTGTCCACTTGAGTAGAAGGATACCGTTGGTTAAGCGTATCACGAGGTTAGATGGTTCTCGTAAGCTTGAGGATGATTCGGTGATTCCGTAGCAAGCGGGTTTTCAAATAAGTCTTCATCTAACGTTGCATCGTTACGGTTTTGGTTTTGCTCATCAATTGTTGGTAGAACGGGTGTAAGACTTGGAGTAGATGTAGATGATGTTGATGGAGTTGGTGCATTGGTTTCGACCGTAGTAGATGCATCTTGTTGGTGGTGGAGGATGATTTTGAGCGGTGCGGTGGAATGATGGTTTGATGCATTTGTCGAAGTTCCACCATAGTATTCATCGAACATTAACTCAAAGAAATTCTCCCATTCTTGTTCTTTAGGATTGTCAAACAATTTGATTGAGCTCTTTGAGGTCGAGTCTGAGCGATGTGTCAGTCTCTTTGGTTTAGTGCGGGTTCTAGGCGAGTCTCTCGAAGCCATTTGTGAAAGTTCATCAAATTTCACATTCATCATCTCCATGATCCTCCTAGTTCTCTGTTATACACCACAGAATGCCTCTAGTTATCTCGAATATCCAATGAAGATTCCAATATCACCTTTAGCTTTCAATTTACCTAGATCTTCTCGTCGTTCGTTGGATAAACACAAAGCGCCAAACACGTGAAAGTAAGAGATATCGGGTTTACGTTGTTCACTATTTCATATGGGGTTTTATTGAATATTGGATGGATTAGGGATGGGTTACGAGTGAAACAAGCGGTGCAATGACATCGGCCATAGAAATAGCATTGCACTAGAATAGATTAGCATTGTGCGACGACTTCCACAAGAGTTCTATTTCTTCTTTCAACTACCCCATTCTCACGTGGAGTTCTAACAA